>OX328014.1:7635798-8235798 GCA_946811545.1 Netelia fuscicornis
CGAGCCCTGAGGACGCCGCAATTATATAATATTATATAATATTATTACTATATTTGATAATAATAATATTATATAATAACATAATAATTTATAATATTATATAGTATTATATGATAAAATATAATAATAATTATTATAATTTTAAATTTATTATTATTATATTTCATCATATTATTATATGATGAAATATAATAATAATAAATTTATATATATATATATATATATATATATATATATATATATATATATATATATATATATATATATATATATATATAAGTTCGTTTAAGATATTGACATTAATCATTGTTGTTATCATTATTATCACTGTCGTTACTTACAATAATTTATTAAATATGTTTGAACGAAACTCACCGGAAATCGGTGATCCAGCTGTTCGAATTGTCATGGCAAGCATCTCGTTGGCTGCTGATAATTCTTCGACCTCGTCGTACTCCATGTCGGCCATGTTGAATTATTTGCGAAACGATCTTCGGAGTCGTTGCACCATTTGCTAAAAAAAAATACGACGCACTCGCGTTAAGCGGGAAAACAATAATAATAATTATAATAATATTTATGAATTTTTAATTTACTGAATTAAATTTGACTCGATGTAATTTTGCAGGTCGAATGGCCTCTCCGCTGGCATAAACGACGATGCGACTAATCGCTATACCCAAAATTCTCTATCGAACACCACCTCTCTCTCTCTCTCTCTCTCTCTCGCTCTCTCTTTCCCTAGCTATTTAATATCACTACGCTATCGAACCAATTTTTTTTCAAATCTGTCGATCGGTCCCTCGTTCAACCGTCGAAAGAAACGATCACGATTGGACGATATCGAGCTATCAAGTGCCAGGAGAGCTTAATCTCGTCTGTCTCACCCGTCCAGATTATTACACGGTCGTATTCGTCGATTGCAAAGAGATGAGATAAAAAAATGTCGTCGAAAAGATATGCCAAAAAAAAAAAATGTTTAAGGATACGAGTAATAAAAACATGGTAAACCATCCCAAAAAACGTTTTTACGTGTCTTAAAATCTCTGGGAAGACCGCTAATTGTGTGACCAAAATTTTGAAAAAAATTATCAATTTATTTAAAAATGCTTTGAACACGCATTTATAAATAATATCGAAAATATTGATTAATATTTAAAAAAAAAATCTACGAAATTGTAAAAACTTTTCAGAAAAAGAAATTAAAAAATGTTCACACGTTGAAAAATACGTTTGCCAAAAATCTAGAAATTCTAAATAAGCTTAAAATCGCACGATCCTTTCATCCCCGTCCAAAAAGCATCCCAAACCCAAAGCAAACCCAAACCCAAAAAGCATCAGCCAAAAATACAAAACCCAAACCCAAACCCAAAGGCAACAGCCAAAAATACAAAAAAAGAAAAATAAATTAAAAAATTTCCAATTTTTAAAACTAAATACAACATTTTATTCCCAAACATACGTCAGTCAATATCCAACCAACAATTCTCAATTTTGTGTTATCAAGGGCCAACTAAACAAACAAAAAAAGTACGATGCATACATCGAAATCGTGGCATAGTTTCCTCGTTATAAAATTTTATTGACGATTCTCGTCCCCGAGATTATTCTTATTGTCGCTATTGTCATTATTATCACTATCATTCTCCTATCATCGTCGTTGTTTTTGTCGTCGCGGCAATCTTTGCGTCTGGAATGAACGTTTTTTTTTCATTTTTTTTTTTTTTTTTTCGATATATATTTTTTGTTTTATTTTCACGCTTTTCGTTCGACTCGATCGTCGAGCTTCTACCAAGACAAACGACGGGAATACACGCGGGTTTTCTCGCGCTTTCGTACCTGAAGAAACGTAACACTAGTTAACTCACGGTTTTATTTAGACGCTCTGTAAACACACGAGAATATTTATAAACCGAATGGGTAACGTAGATGGTGAATTCTTCTAGTTATTTCGAGACTTCCAAGGTAGAATCGACGCTTCTGTGCGTGATAGCGCGTGGAATTAAAGAAATAAATGAAAATAAGTAAATAAAGAAGAAGAAATAGAAGAAAGGAAAAAAAATCTGCCGCGACCCAGTGAGTTCATAAACGCAGTGTTGCAAAACCGAGGAGGAGGAGGAGGAGGAGGAGGAGGAGGAGGAAAGAATAAAAATTGAAAAAAATCGCACGATCGAGATAAACTCGAATCGAGCTTTGCGTTAGACGCGTCTCGATTATTTGCGGAGTCGAGAAAAAAAAACGACAAATAAAGAAAAAACGACAAGAATCAGGAGCTAATCGAAAATATCGGAGACGCGAGACTGACGGGAATTCAGACAATTGCGATTGTTGCGCAAAAACATAAACAAATTGTTGTTTTTTTTTGTTTCGAATTTTTTTTAACGAGTTCAAAATTTGGATAATTTTGTTTTTGTTAGACTCGTCGTTTACGGATTTTCGGATGAATTTTGTTAAGATCGTAAATAAAGCTCGATAAATAAATAAAAATTATTTATTTAATTAATTTTGAGTTTTATTTAGTTCTGTTTTTTTTTTCATCGTTTTTAGTTTTTACGGAAAATTGAAAATAATTTTTGTATTTGTTTTTTTAGTAAATTGAAAGAATTGAATGTGATTTGACGTTTGATTTTAGACGAGTGAGAAGAATTAATGTAAAAGCTCAAAAATTTGGGTAATTTTTTTTTTTTTTTTATGCAAATGAGTTTTTATATCGCTACGATATTTTTTTTTTAGTGATGCGTTTATTTTTTTTTTGTGTTTAGAAACGAAAACGTGTATGTTTATGTCTATTGATCGTTTACATTGGACAGAGCCGCCATGTTGGAAATCGAATGCTTATTTGCAATTGAACTTTTCGACCTCTATTAATTCTTCCTGAGGGCATGTGAATTCATAATATGAGAACATGTGTTTATATAAAATATATAAAGTATATTATATTTTATATATTTTATACATTTATATATATTTATATAAAACACATCAAATTCTGATATATTGAAAATATAAATATAAATAGATATTAATATATTATGTAATAATAAATAATAAATATTAACATTTATATTATAATATAAATATTAATAATATAATATATTTATTTATTCATAAATAAAAAATAAATATATTTCTTTATTTATATTAAATATTTTATGTTATATTTATTTATATTTATTTAATATATTTATTTATTTATTAATAAATTTTGTTTATGTTGGAAATCGAATGCTTATTTGCAATTGAACTTTTCGACCTCTATTAATTCTTCCTGAGGGCATGTGAATTCATAATATGAGAACATGTGTTTGTATAAAATATATAAAGTATATTATATTTTATATATTTTATACATTTATATATATTTATATAAAACACATCAAATTCTGATATATTGAAAATATAAATATAAATAGATATTAATATATTATATAATAATAAATAATAAATATTAATATTTATTAAATATAAATAAATATGTTTATTTATATTATAATATAAATATTAATAATATAATATATTTATTTATTCATAAATAAAGAATAAATATATTTCTTTATTTATATTAAATATTTTCTGTTATATTTACTTATATTTATTTAATATATTTATTTATTTATTAATACATTTTGTTTATGTTGAAAATCGAATGCTTATTGTATATAAAATATATAAAGTATATTATATTTTATATATTTTATACATTTATATATATTTATATGAAACACATAAAATTCTGATATATTGAAAATATAAATATAAATAAATATTAATATATTATATAATGATAAATAATAAATATTAATATTTATTAAATATAAATAAATATTTTTATTTATTTATTCATAAATAAAAAATACATATATTTATTTATTTATATTAAATATTTTATGTTATATTTATTTAATATATTTATTTATTTATTAATACATTTTGTTTATTTATATTTACATGTCGAATACATCAATATTTGTATGTATATATTTATCGTCGCGATTCAAAATTATACGACCTACGAATTTATTTCGTTCGTCGCGATTTCGTCAAAACTTTCGACGAGTCGAGCATATACACAGATTTTTAAATGCTAAAACGGCGGGCTTCCGATCGAACCGCGTCCACGCTTCCTCTTTCAGAGAGTTCGAGCGAACCGGAAATGACTTTTAAAATTATATTGCCCGACTACGTTCGCCGGAAAAAAAGAAATACGAATTTACCAAAATCTTTTGATCGAAACATTCGATTCGAATTGATTGAAATATCGAAAAAAAATATATATATAATTTTCAATTCTTTTTTTGATAATATTTCCATGTATTAAAACTATCCGAACTTACAAAAGTTCACAAATTATAAAACTGACGAAAAAAAAGAGGTTAGAGATTCACTTTGATTTTACGATAAAAAAGAAAAAAAAAGGGAATATTCTCGATATTGATATCGTTACCGAGCACTCGGCGAAAGACGAAAAACTGCGCGTGTCTAGCAACAAGTGTCGGGCGTTGATCGAAACGAGAGCTGCGAGAGACGGAGATAGCACGAGACTTCGAGGGTTTCCTATCTACGCGCGGGTACACTGGTGGGACGGAGAGAGCGCCGTCTCCGCGGTGAATTGTTCGTAATGCATATGGATCAACGCCCTCTCTCGCTTTCCGATGTTTCAATCCAGCTTCGTAACATAACGCGAGCGAAATTAAACGACGACGTTATCGACCGTTACGCTAGCGAGTACGGCCAGTCGACCGCTAGATGGCGCCACCGGTTTTATGACAGTTCCACTTGTACCGTGGGATGGCGCGCGAAGCGTATAAAGCTAGGGTGGGTCTAAGTAGAGTGTGGCCGATGTAGGGACTCTTCGCTGATTGGCTCCGCCATATTGAGAACATCTTCCGCTATTTCCATATATATAGACATACGTTAGTATGTTGCTTTATCGTATATGAGATCGTAAACCATCAGCTATCAAAGAAAAATATTTTGGTATGTTAATGTTTCATTACATTACAATAACAAGTTTACTATAATAGGAAGGAACTTATAATCCATATGTTAAATTCAAAATTTTGTAATTAAATATTGGAGTTGACCTGTTTATTATTAATTATGCGTGGAAAATTTATTACTAAAAAGTAAACAGATATGAGGTTAACCTCAAAGTAAACAAAAGTTTTATGAAATCATAATTTATATTATTCTGATAGATGAGAAATGAAGTAAATTTACACTTACAAAGATGCCGAGTTGTGCAGTAAAAGGCTGTCAAAATTCATCCAGGAAAGGTGTCAAAATGAACAGATTGCCAAGAAACATAAGAAAAAGGAAAAAATGGGTAACAAATTGTGAACAACTTGGTGGAATGAAAAATTGGTCTCCACTTGACACTGCGGCTTTATGCGAAGTATATTTTCTATTAACTTTAATTGATATACCTTATATTATTTAGTATGTAGTAGAATATTATTGATACGATTATTTACATTACCTTTTTATTTATATATACACAATATATCGCAATATTTTTTTAGGCTGATCAACTACATAGTTATTTCTAATATGTTGTAATATTTTTTTTATTTATACATACGCTTTATGGAATATCAATCAAATTTTTTATAAAATCTGCAGTTGTACTTTTACACTTATTAATGTAAAAATATTTTTTTCAATAAATTGACTCATATACAAAATGATACGTGATTATTTATTTATATCCTTTTCAATCTGTTAACAATTAATTTATCAGACCTGCGATTCTATAAATTATTATAGCACAATATCGGCATAATTGTTATCGGTGTCAGTGTGCAACACTTTTCGTGTAAAAATACACCAATACACGATACCAGAATTGCATATTGAGTTACAGAATCATAGTAGAAAGTACATAAACGATCTTTCGCATTTACATATGCTTGGAATAAGCTTTTGAAAGCCGCGCGTAATTCTATCCATTTGTTCTCAACATGCCGGCTTCCGGCTTATCTGCCACACTCTTCCTAGATCCACTCTAATAAAGCACACAGCTTTATAAACGAATGAAGTAAAAAATGAAAATGCAACGAAAAAATATCGAGCAACGAGGAACAAAGAGTGTTACTAATTATAATTTAGAAACGTAATTGAGTGTAATTGTTGTCAGGCGATGAAAGTGGTTTCTTGGTCATTCAACGTGAATGTTTTAGGTTATGTGTGATTTAGTTGGGAAGCACCTAATATCGAAATGAAAATTTTAACGTGAATAAATGAAATCGTTATTTAATGTACTTTTTAATAGTTTTCTTTTGCTAATTATCCGATGAATGGTCGGTCGCAATAATTACAATTTTTTTTAGGACCTGCCTCCCGTTTGGTCATCCAGCGTCCACAAGGGAGCGTTATCGCCCACTTTGAGAAACACTGGTCTAATGAGTTAATACGTGGCCAATTATAAAATCTGTATGAAATAATTCTTTACTTATACCGACACTGTAAGGTATTCGATTTTTGTTGGATTTGTTTCATTTGCCATTTCTGCGTGGTGCGGTTATCTACAAACGCTGGAAATAACTTTTATGTTTTTTCTAATCACATTTGTCACGTTCTTAAGTGTCGCTTTCGAGATATCTTCAAGCTTTGAACATCCACGTGTAGAATAAGTTGCATTTTTGTAGTAGTAGTAAGCCTTTATTTCCAATGTATCGCCTTGCGGGTTTTAACATTCCTCCTTTCTTACATCTCTCACTTACATTATTTCTTTCATACACTCTATTTTCTTAATTCTCATATCTTTAGTTCTGTTCTCCTTCTCCTATATACATGTCTACCTAATTACGCCGTCCATCTCGCATTCCATCCTTCGCGCTATGTTTTCAAATTGCCTTATCGCATACCCAGATCTAAAGGGGACTAAGTCGAAATTGCGATTTTTGTGTTAGCCTACCTAGGGGCTCACTGCAAAATCACAATTTTTGAGTCAGCCCCCTTTAGATCTGGGTGTGTGATGTCAACACTCGGGAGGCCCCTAGGGGTTCACCCCTAGGGGCTAACTAAAAAATTGCGATTTTGCAGTTAGCCCGTAGATAGGCCAACTCAAAAATCATAATTTCCAGTTAGCCCCCTTTAGATCTGGGTGTGCGTTATCATGTCGCACATTTCTTCTACTATGACTTCCCCCTCTAGAGCCTTCTTCCACCCTCCTTCCGGTTTCTTCCTTTGATTTCACATTTTAACATTCCCTTATGTTAATCCATTGCTATTTCTGCTCGTTGCTCTACTATTTTTCTCGTTCCCTCTCTTCTTCTCTTCTATTGGCTATTTTTCCGAACTGTCTCACCACCTCAGACATTTCCTCAATTAATTCCCTTCCTTCCAGTGCCTGGGCCCATCCCGTTGGTTCCGTGTCCTGTTGTTGTTCCGTCCACCGTTGATATCTCTTCAACACTTCCTCCTCCATCTGTCTTCCCGCCTCCTCACATTCCCATATGTGTTTCAGCGTCTTTTCCTCTTTCTTACACACTCTGCATTTGTTATTCCGGAATCCTTTTTGTTTTTCCCTTCCTACACTTCCACATCTCATTTTTGCCCATATTTCTTTGAGTTCTCTCCTCGTCGTTTCTTTCGTCCAGTATTCCTCCAATCCCACTTCTTTTTTCCTATCCTTGTACTCCGCACAGTACTTAGATCTCTCTATTTTCTCCCAGTTCCCCCGTATATCCTGGTCCGTCATGATTTGCTGTGCTCTTCCTACCTTTTTCTCCCATTCTTTTGCGTTGCTCCTTCTTAATGTGTCTCCTATTTGGCCCTCTGCCGCTTCGTCCATTGCCTCTTCCACTTCTCTCCCCCACTTGGTTGCGTTCCCGTGTTGCATCCCTCTTGCCTCTTCCAACAAGCATTTCCTGGGCGATCTTTCTCTTCCCATTCCCATTATTTTTCCCAAATAGTCCGCCGCCCTCTTTCTCATCACTGTTTGTACTCCCTTGCCTCCTGCCTCCATTTTTCAGATGTATTCCAGTGTATTCCTCCGCAGTCCCATCGCCATCTTGGTGTATCTTGCCTGCAGCCTTTCTATTCTCTCTCTTCTTTTCCATCCCCACACCTCTACTCTGTACAGCAGTCCACTTCTCGCTAGCGTTTCCGTTATTCTTAATCTCTCTCTCTCAGATCGTTTATTCTCGACCTCTTTGCTATTCCCCATGCCGCGTTTATCGCCTTTCTTGCTTTCCCCTCCACTAATTTGGTGTGCTTTTCGAAAGCGTTGCCCACCGAGAACCATACTCCTAGCTACTTGTATTCCGTCACCACCTCTATTCTTTTTCCGTTGATCTCCCATCCTTTCTCATTCTTTTTTCGTCCTCCCTTTCTAAATATCAAGACTTTCGTTTTTTCCGTGTTCACCTCTAGCTTATTCCTTTTCACGTATCTCTCCAACATTCCTAGCATTTCTCTTAATCCTTCCCCCATGTCCGATACCAATACGACGTCATCGGCGAATTTCAGTGCATAGATTCCCCTCCTCCTATTATTGTTCCCCTTCCTTCCTCCGTTCCCACTGCTGTTCCACGTCTTCGATGTACCAGTTGAAAAGCGTCGTGCTCAGTGCACAGCTTTGTCTAACTCCTCTCGTCGTTTTTTAATTTCTTCGATATTCCTTCTCCCATTATTTCATTGTGTGTTTCCTTATATATTTCTTTTATCATTTGTAATAATTTATCCTTTACCCCTGCCTGTATTAGCTTCCTCACCATGATCTCCCTGTCTAACGAGTCGAAAGCCGCTCTGAGGTCGACGAATGCTGCGTACAATTTTCCTCCTTTCCTCTTCATGCTTTTATTTATTAAGGCATTAAGCACGAAGACATGGTCCCTTGTTCCTCTTTCTCGTCTGAAACTTGCATTTTTGTATTTTCTATGTATTGAAAAATAAGGAAATGATAAGAACGAATTCTTTGGTCGAGAAATTAAAAAATGAGGAAAAGGAATTTTTGTTAACGAAAATAGGTGCATTCTCTGTTTATCTTCCGTCTCCACAGTTTTTCTGCGACGATAACGATTTTTTATGATCACCAGGTTAGGTGATTACTTTTCTGCGGTTGCTTATATAACCAGCCAGCCATCGTGACCGACAACCTGTTACGCTTCATCGTCCAACACACCGTACCATATATGTAAGTAAATTTCTTTCTTTGCGCATTGTTTGGGACGACTGGGCATTAATCCTTACCGTGTAAATTAGGATTAATATTGTCTGTACCAAATAGATTGATCGATCAAAAAAATTGAAAAATCCTCTATCTTAGCTGTCCCTCGAGCAAAAGAAACTTCTAGGACAAATGAATGTCGGTGCAAAGAGTCTTCTTTGTCCGGATACCCAAGTATTGATATTGAATAGAGTGTTGTTATTGAAGGCCCTATAAAAAGTGTACGCGTTAAGGGTGAAGACTGATTAGAGTATCAATATTTTATCAATCTTTCACTATTAGAAAAAAGTTGCAGTGAATTTGCTATACTCAACAAAGTTCTTAGTATTTGAGATACAAAAAGTCGTAGAACATTCCTCAGCTCGTAGCATTTGTGTCATCATTTCAATATCTCTATAATTTGGTGGTATTCTTCGTAGATATTGGGCTAAAATTTGGTCAACATGTCCGGTGCCTTATTCTTCATCTTCGCCTTGATGATTTCACTCAGTGTGGCGGATCAGTGGTCTTGGATAGTAATATAAACAGATATTGATATAATGAATGTTGTATTCATTGTCGATTGGTCGACCTTAGCTTCCTCAAAAAGGGTGTTCTTCTATTCAATTTTCATGACACCCATTACCTTGCATAAAAAGATTTGGTTGTCCATTTCATATTAGGTGCCTATATGTAGAAATTCTGTAAATTTTGAAACATCACGAATAAACAAATTGCGATACTAATCCAAGATATCAAATGAAAAAAGGGGAACCAATTGACAAAGCATACTTCAATTATTTAAAAAATAAAGATCCAAAAGAGTGATGCCCGATAATAAACTATGGTTTTTCCGCCTTTGAACATTAGCCGAAAAAAGTTCTGAGCTATTACAAGCAATGTAGAAGCCACAACTATCCTGCCATCTGTGATGTAAGTCACACTTAAATCATTTACCCTTTATGTTATTCATAATTGTCTCCGGTTACAAATAGTTTGCATAAAAATCATAAATTACACTTATTTGCAGAATACGCCAACTTCTAGCGAACACATCTGCCGTTGGATTGTTTGCGGTCAACTACACACCGATGGTCGCTATATTGCACGTTCGATTGCTCCTTTAGAGGGTACCATCTGTGGTAAATCACATGTGAGTATCTTGCGTCAACTTACACCGATTACAAACGCCACATGAGACGTTGATTAAAAATGAATCATTGTGACGGTTGCCCGAACAATCCTACGAGTAATTTTGTTCTATGGTGGACCAGGGTTTCACGGAAAAACAAAAACTTCATATGTGTCTTTGTAGTTATGTAGTTCACCCTTGTAGTTATGCGTACTTGAGTTAACTTGTACACACCGAACGTACAGAGCTCGCGATGGTTGGAGTTCCAACGACAAAAATTATGGCAAATTTTAATACGAGATTTGGGCTTCTATGAATTTTACTGCTCTCTGGCTCAAGAAATATTATGAATTAGAGGGTTTTTGGTTGAAAAAAGGTTGGCCTCAAACCATAGGGGTTTTCCTGGCAGGTTGGTCCTGAAAATAACCATTTTCTAAATATTGCCACACTCACAAAAATTAAGCTATCCGGGTAATCCTTGGAGAGTTTTCGAGTGCTCGGTGAGGTCTTCAATAAATTATTCGCGCCATTTTTTGTCGGACGAACGAGAACGGAGATACAGCATCACGAAAAGTCGATTTTTTCATATATTCGAATCGGCTATATATTCAATTCCGGTTAATCCTTTCACAAGCTCTAAGAGCCTATGACGATCAAAAATGTCCCGTATAACAATAGAATCATAATATCGTTTTAGAATTTTTAGATTTTTATTGACCTTAAGGACATAAATCGTTATTTTCTTTTTTTTTGCGTTTTTCTCCTAGACTTTTTTTTAGATATTCATGAAAATACCGCGCTAACTTTTTTGGCCGAGAGTCAAACATTGTTTCCGTTCAAAAAGAGTTTGTAGAGGGCATGGACGTATAAATATATGGACGGAACCTAAAGTGCCTTTATGTATGCGGGGGTTGAAGCCACAGGGGTGAAGAGAAAACACGTGTCAGCCATCTTGGTTTATCAGTTTTTGACCTATAAATATATAATAGATATACAGGGTGATTTACGTAATCTGAAAATTTGAAATATCTTGAAAAATACGCATCGTACAGAAAATTCGTCAAATCGAAACTTTAATGTCGCTAAGGGTGGCATCCGTTCATGCTCAATTATACCCACCCCCGTGCTCCCTGTCGGCGGGCGGGGGGCAACTTTGATATCTTAAATAGGAACCCCTACTTTTTATCGCAGATTTGGATTCTACGTCGCAAACCACGTATGATTTGTCCGAAACGTTTTTTGTTTTTTGCAATAGGTCGCGATATAATCGCAGGTAATGAAACAAAAATCGAATGAATAAAAAACAGCGAAACACGTATTTAATATTTGGCGACGGGCTGTTCAATGATGATAGCGGGGTGATTGGTAGCATAATTCGGGAATGACGACGAAGACGTATTAGAACCGTTGAACAGCCCCTCGCCAAATATTAAATACGTGTTTCGCTGTTTTTTATTCATTCGATTTCTGTTTCATTACTTGCGATTATATCGCCACCTATCGGTAAAAAACAAAAAATGTTTCGGACAAATCATACGTGGTTTTCAACGTAGAATCCAAATCTGCCATAAAAAATAGGGGTTCCTATTTAAAATATCAAAGTTGCACCCCGCCCCGCCGACAGAGAGCGCGGGGCTGGGTATAATTGAGCACGAGCGGGTGCCCCTCTCGGCGACATTAAAGTTTTGGTTCGACAAATTTTCTGTACGATGCGTATTTTTTAAGATATTTCAAAGTTTCAGGTTACGTGAATCACCCTGTATATATGTTAAGACATCTATGTAAAGTTAGCCCCTAGATTTTGACTTTTGCATCTTGATTTAATTTATAACGATTGTTTGTCGTTTGTTTGTGATTGTTTGATTAATTAAAACGTTTGTTTGATCACATTTTTGATCAAACAAACAAAACAAAAATGAGCGTTAAGTTAGCCGCAAATTTTTGAAATTTTGTCCAATTTGATTTTTTCAAACGCCAGTCGATTCGGAATCGTTTGTTGGAAACAAATAATATACATCGAACGTTTGTTTGATCGTTGCTTTTCCAAAAAAACAATAAATAAAATATTGGTTCGCCGTAACTTTCACACTATATATATATATAGTGTGTGTGTGTGTGTGTGTGTGTGTGTGTATGTGTGTGTGTTCCAGATTTGCCATGAGAGAATATGTGTAAAGGTTCCGACAAGAAAGATTCCAAAAATTATAGGGGCTACAGGCAGAAAAGTACAATGGCGCACGTGCTATGCGACCGAGGTTCATGCTCGTTGCAACTATTTTCCCGAAAGTGACGAAGACAAGGAGAATGTTAAGCCCCAAACTTCATAGACCACTCGTTTTGATAATACAAAATACAATGATGTTGCATTCATAAACCGAATTGGCAACATAAATTGTACATTTTGTATGGAGGATTGTGAACAGCATGGAATTGGAAAACATGGAATAAAAAATCGTTGGCGATCCAGCGAATTTATGAATTGCACTTAGAGAAAGAGGTTATTAGCGATTCGAGAAAAAAGAGGCTAATTGGAGACGCGAAATTGAGACCAAGTACTTTTGTTTGGAAAAAATACACTTCCGTTTTTTTAAGTCACTATTCCAAAATGTTATAAGTAGTAAAAGTCTTTATTTCCAATGTATCCCCTTGCGGGTTTTTACATTCCTCCTTTCTTACAATCTCTCACTTCAATTATTTCTTTCATACACTCTATTTCCTTAATTCTTATATCTTTGGTTCTGTTCTCCTTCTATATACATGTCTACCTATTTACGCCGTCCATCTCGCACTCCATCCTTCGCGCTATGTTTTCGAATTGCCTTATCATGTCGCACATTTCTTCTACTATGACTTCCCGCTCTAGAGCCTTCCTCCACCCTCCTTCCGGTTTCTTCCTCTGCTCCTCTTCCCACTTTTCGTATTTTTTGATGACTTGCTCGTCCATTTGTTTCTTGGCCTCTGCGCATTCCCAAATGTGCGCCAGTGTTTTCTCCTTTCTCTTGCATACTCCGCATCGTGTTTCTTTAAAACCTTTCTCCGCCTCTCTTCCCACACTTCCGCATCTCATCTTTGCCCACCATTCCCTTATTTCTCCCCTTACTGCTCCTTCCTCCTTGTACTTCTCCCTTCCTATCTTCTTCTTTTTCTCTTTATACTCTTTGTAAAAGCCGGACCTCTCGATCTTTGACCACATTCGCTGTGTGTCCTGGTCATTTGTGTGTCCTGGTCAGCCCGCTTCTGCACCGCTCGTCCCACCTTCATTTCCCATTCCTCCTTGCTTCCTCTTCTTATCGCTTCTGCTATCTGACCCTCTCCTGCTTCCTCCATTGCTGCCTTCATCTCCTTTCCCCATTTGCTCCCATCATTGTTCAGCAACGCTCTCGCCTCTTCCATCAGACATTTCCTCGGCCATCTCTCTTCTTCCATTTCTAGGATTTTCGCAGGTCCCTGATACTGGACCTAAATTCCTAATACCCGTAATACGCAACATGGTCATCTTAGTGTGGCCACTGTAGTGTGGCGCTAGTAGTACTGCGCGTTTCCCCCGTTACCCCTCGCCGCGTCGTCGACTGCCGTAACCGTTCTGAACGCGTCTATAAGGTATGTCACAGTCGTCACAGTCTGCGAATTGCGTGAATACGAGCCTCGCGCAGTACTACTAGCCCCTCTAGCGGACGGCGATTCTAAGATACACAACAGGAAAGCTTAGTGCCAGGGACCTGGCGCGAAGTATCTTCGACCACGGCACAGTTTTGTTACACCAACGCCGCGTGCCGTGAAAGTAGACGCGTCTTAACATATATCTATTATATATTTACGTAAAAAATTGATGAACCAAGATGGCTGACACGTGCTTTCTCTTCACCCCTGTGGCTTCAACCCCCGCATCCGTAAAGGCACTTTAGGCTCTTTCCATATATTTATAAGTCTATGGTAAATACTTATAATCAACATCTTGACAAAAATTCATCCAACGACGAAGAAACGATAAGCTATAAGATTTTATAGTGGCAATTCTGGCGTAAAAATAGTACAAAGATTTAAAAAATTAATGTATATATATATATATATATATATGTGGGGGTGTGTGTGTTCCAGGTTTGCCATGAGAGAAAATGTATAGAGGTTCCGACAGGAAAGATTCCAAAAATGATAGGGGGTATAAACAGGAATGTACAATGGCGCACGTGCTATGGGGGCGAGGTTCATGCTCGTTGCAACTATTTTCCGGAAAGTGACGAAGACAAGGAGAATGTTAACCCCCAAACTTCATAGACCACTCGTTTCGATAATACAAAATACAATGATGTTGCATTCATATTCGTATATCGTCCCTGCGCTCTCTCTACGTTCGCCCTTCCTTCCAAAATGTTATAATTATTTTCAATTTGTCGAATGTTTCGACATGGTTTTTCTATACGAATCAGAAATAAATGTCAATAGGCAAGAAAGCAGTATTTAGTTTTGAAACAATTTTGGATTTTTTCAATAATTTTGATTATCATATTAACGATTGAAGAACCGTCGATTTAATTTCTTACCCGAAATTAAATACTTTTTTTTTTTAAATTGTAACTCGATACAATAAAAAATATTTAGCATTTAATTACAGCCGAGCGAGAAAAATGAAAGAAAATGTTCAAATATTTGGCAAAATAAAATGATTAAAAATGAATGCTTGTATTACTCCGATGCTTTTAACAATATGTCCCTTTTCTCTGTGGAAAAGAATATGCTTAGATCGTCTCATTGTTTACAGCACACTCTGCATCGAAGTTTCAATATAAATTGTAAAAATAAGGGTTACATACGTCGTTAAACAAATTAAAAACACTTATTTTTATAATTTATCTTGAAACTTCGATGCAGAGTGTGCTGTAAACAATGAGACGATCTAAGCATTTTTTTCCATACAGCATATCTAAGCATATTTTTTTTCCAGCACAGAATTATTAAGATTCCGGAACTTTTTCCGGAACTAAGATTCTGGAACTTTTTCCAGAATTCTGTTCTGGAAGAAAAATATGAAAATATAAATTTTATAAAATTTCTATTTAATAATTCTGTTTTTGAACCAACATTAAGTACAAGGTGGTTGATTTTTGGTCATTTTGTTTGGTTCTTCGTTTCTACCTCGTGCAGTTATCTAGAAACGCATGAACTAACTTTTATGATTTTTTTCAAAGTCACCTTCGCCACGTTAAGCCTCAGCTCCACGCAACGTGGAAATTTCCAACATTGTCGGTTAAAATAAGTGTCATGTTTATATTTCCTATGTATGAAAAAATACAATAATAAGAACGAGCAGTTTAGTAAAGAAATAAAAAGTTGAGAATGTGGAAAAGACGTATTTTCAAGGAGTGCGATTTTATGTTGCCGTTCCAAAGTTCTTTCAGTCTCAAAGTTGGAGAACATTTTTTTAGCGGCTGTTTATTCGTTTCATCCTCCAGGTCAACGTGGCAACATATTTGTTTCGCTGTTCCAGCTGGTATTTGAAGTGTGCTGCCTGTGGTTAATATTAGAGATGTAAGTAAATTTCTTCCTTTATGTATTGTTAGGGACAACTGAACATTAACCCTTAGAGTGTAAACTAAGATTAATATTGTCCACATGAAATAGATTGATTGGAAAAAATAAAGAAATACATCCTCTATTTTAAGGGAGCTTTCCAGTGTGACAGCCCGAAAAATCGCTGTTTTTCGCGATTTTTTTTTTAAAAGAAAAAATAATCTAATCGGTCTGGTTTTTTTTGTATATTAATTGGGTATTGAAGAATACAAAACAATTTTTTAAAGATCGATTTATTTATTAATTAATATCTATAAAAATGATGAAACAATTGTTGCAGAAAATGCACTTGGATGTGGTGTCCACGTTGGGGGTAACAATTTTGATCTGAAACAAAAAACACAAAAAGATTATTGATCGGTATATAATTGGCTTTCGTGCTATGGAGGCTTTTTTTTTGCAAAAATGGCGCCGGTTTGAACAAAAAGTATCGATTTTAGCATTTTTTTTGGCAGTTTTTTTTACAAAAAAATAGGAAGATGTCAAAAAAAAAGCTTCCATAGCACGATAAACAATGACGTTAAGAATATTGTGTAAAAAATTCGACTCGATAGCTTTAAAACTCTGCCCTCCAAGTTGTACACCGTTTTGAAAAATGCTGTTTCGAGAAAAACGCCTTCAAAGTTGCAAGTGAGGAAATTTTAGGTAATCGTTTACTTACGGTCAATCAGCGATGCCAGGTCCATACAATATCCCTTCTGCTTCTTCGAAAAGAGTGTATACTATTCGATAAAGCAAAAGAAAAATCGATTTTTTGAAAATTTCACACTGGAAAGCTCCCTTAACCATTCCGCAAACGAAAAAAAATTTGAGGACAAAGGAACTTCGGGGCGAATGATTGTTCTTTTTGTAGGGCATATCTGAGTTTGTCTGTATTGATATGTTCAAATTTTTAACCCTTTGAGACCCGAGTACTTTCAAGCTTATGTGGTCCGCAGACGCATAGGCTGACGCATATATGCGTCCTTAGGGCTCAAAGGGTTAAAGGATACTTTAAAACTGATTCGAGCATCGATATTTTATCAAACTTTTATTATTGGAAAAAGTTACCGAAAATTCATTATACTGAGCAAGGTTCTTAGCATTTGAGATACAAAAAGTTTTAGAATATTCTTCAGCTCATGGTATTTAGGTGATCATTTCGATATCTCTATAATTTTATCGTATTCTTCGTAGATATTGACCTAAAATTTGGTCAAAATGTCTGGGGCCGTGTACTTCTTCTTCGTCTTGATGGTTTCACTTGCTGCGGCAAGTCAGTGGTCTTGGATAGTAATATGAACAGATATTGATATAATGAATGTTGTATTCATTGTCGATTGGTCGCCCTTAGCTTCCTCAAAAGGAGTGCTCTTCTATTAAATTTTCATGACACTGATTATCTCGTATAAAAAGATTTGTGTTATATGTAGAAAAGCTGATTTTGAAACATTACGAATAAACAAATATGCGAAACTTATCCAAGAGATCAAATAAAAAATGGGGAACCAATTGACAAAGGGTGCTTCAATTACTTAGAAAATAAATACCAAAACAGTACAGCTGAATAATAAAGTATTTTTTTTTGTTTTCGAACATCAGCCAACACGAATTCCGAGTATTTGGAAGCAATGTAAACTCCACAGGTATCGCGCAGTGTGTCGGGTGAGCAGCATTTGATTGATCTATCGTTGATGTTATAAATGTCTCCGGTTACAAATAGTTTGCATAAGTCTTAAATTAAACTTATTTTCAGAATGTACCATTTACTGGCAACAGGGTCTGTCGTTGGATTAGTTGTGCTAAACGCGACGATGGTGTTTACTATGGGCGTTCGATTCGTCCTTTAGATGGAACCATCTGTGGTTCATCACGCGTGAGTATCTTGTGTCTAAAATTGGATAAATGTATCTAGTCGGTAAAATAATCTCAATAATTATCCAGAAAGAGAATGATGAGAAAACGACAATCTACCTGATAATTGGCCTTAGAGACAATTGGCCCATAAACAACTGAAAAATATTGAAAAGATATATGTTCCAGGTTTGCCATAATGGGAGCTGTATGTTGGTTCCACCAGAGAAACTGCCGACTGTCATATATACTTCATCACGGTTTGTTAACTGTTTTGACGAGCCGGATGAAAACGGTTACTTTTCCGATAGTGACGATGAAAAGGAGAATTACTCCCCATGATAATATAAAACCTCCGTTCAGACGTGCTGCTGGCACCAAGTATGCTGGACCATTCGTTTCAACAATACCTTGATATTGTACGTTTTCTGAAAATATGTATACACCGTTAACAAAATAAAATAACAAATATATTGCAATTTCTTGTACAGAACGGAAGTGGTCCCAGAATGATGAAACTGCGAAGAATTTTCTGTTTTGCATAACGATAAGGAAGTGATTCCAATTCCATGATTACACTTCGTAGCCTTTTGTATCGCCAGATACGAATACCTGATGGTCCTCGAAATAAATAATGAGAAAGAACGTGAGATGACACGACGGAAAAAAAGTTCGAATAATTGTTTTAATTGCTCGCTCGTAAGTTGCAAATGGCCTTCTGTGACGTCGAGAATCATGTATGACTTAGCATATTTAAACTATTCATGGCGAAATCGCGTTACATATACAGGGTAATTCACAGAATAGACGCGACGAAAAAAAAATCTCGAAGAGGATTGCCTTGAATCAATAAACATTTCGCGACTTCGAAGTGTGTATCGATTTCGCATCAATGAACACTGCCACTTTGCACAAGAAACTATAAGCATATGATTAGTTACGAAAATCGTCCCACGTATGGAGAACGAATATTGAGAAGATTGAAATGAAGGTGGCGACGAATTTCGATACGTACGAGGCGACAGACGTAAGTTTTATGAACTACTTTTTTCTAATATAAGCTCAAAGACTATATTAAAAAAGCAATTCCGAAACGCCAATTTTTATTGGCCTAATTTCTACCTTGCGATTCGAGGCGGTCGAAAAATAAATTTTTTCCGTCGGACAATTCAAAATAGTCTTATTTGATCGGAAATCGCAAAATGTCTCCACTAATTATAACTACTGAAGTTAGTGCAAAGCATGGACGTATAAATATATGGACGGAGCCTAAAGTGCCTGTACGGATGCGCGGGTTGAAGCCATAGGGGTGAAGAGAAAACACTTGTCAGCCATCTTGGTTCATCAGTTTTTGACCTATATATATAATAGATGTATGTTAAGACGCGTCTATTTTCACGGCACGCAGCGTTGGTGTAACAAACTGTGCCGTGGTCGAAGATACTTCGCGCTCGACTTGTCATAACCTCAACCGTGGCTGGCGCGGTTATCCTGTGGCCAGATTCGGTTGCCCTCTGGTGGTGGAGAGGGTTCAATCAAATTGATAGAAAAAGAAGAAGAAGACTTGTCATAACCGTCACAACCTTGCGTAATGAAATAGCTAATAATGTATTAAGTATACAGCCCACATATAACAAATTGGTGTTATTTAACGGACAATAATAAACGATCATGAACGGTCACAATGGTAACTTTTTATATACATAAAAATAAATTGCATATATATTTCCAAAAGGGCATTTCACTGTTTTAACCTCCAAATTATTTCTCGGCTACGAAATGTAGCCAGTGCTTCGCGGGGCTACTCTCGGCATGCCTCCCTCGTGCCACCGTAATCTATCCCCACCACCTTACTACTTTGACATCGCACCGTGAAAATAGATATCGCCGCCGCCATCTTGGTTCATCATATCCGTTGTAGCAGGTTTTCATTCCCCTCACCCTTGTGGCTTCGCCCCCGCGGAGAAAGGCTCCGTCCATATATTTATACGTCCATGGTGCAAAGACTAGGTTTCGTATCGACCGAGCAAATTGTTTCATTAAAGATTACTGGGATAAGCTGCCAAGTGCTTTCATCTCGAAACGTCAGAGCAACACAAACGGGCTGGATAGGCCTCACATATAAACAAAAACCTCCGAACGGCGTATACAGACGTACGGACTGCCAGATTATATATATTATATGTTCTTCTCGCAATTTATACGACTATGCCGGCAAAGTCAACTTCGTGTGGAGGGCGCGAAAATATCCACAACCAGTTCTTTCGTCACTCAGACGTCGAACTGCGAAAACAACTGTCGCAACTGCTGGTAAGGCAGCTCCCTCGCATCAACGAACTATATCAAGTAGGCCAACTCTTGGACAAGAATGCTGTCGATAAAGCAGCATCCATAATACTGCAGCGCCACAGTTTGCGGTACCGACCACTGCCGGGAGTATGTCCTCTAGAGAACACCTAACCTTAGTTTACTTATCTTTCGTATTAGAGTTTTACGAACAGTGTTTTACTAAAATTAAAGAAATTTATTATTTTTATTACTGTTTTCGCGTGCATATTTATTGTGGTTAATGAGTATTGTGAAAACATTCCCATGATACTATTCCCACATAACCATCGAGGTTTCAAATTTTGTTGATCGCTGTCGATCTCTATAGGCGGAGAAAACATATATATGAGATTACGCTAGCAGAGCCACTTCGTGTCAAACACGCGAAACAATTGTACAGTTTACCGTTTAGTCGCATAGATGTCGCCCTGCCGGACCACTTCGCGAAGTTTCACCTTTTACCCGAGCGCTGCGGTTCTCCTTGCTCATCCTGTTTGTCAGTTGTTCCCAAAATTAATATTCGATTTAGATCACAGAATTACAGGCACTTCGTGACGTAGCCATAATAATAACATTTTAACGTAATTTTGGAGTAAACCTGTTGCATTCATAAACATTCCAACGATAATGCTTCTTTTTAGTTTGGCGGTGTCATTTTGCTATGTCGTGCGGTGACATTATAGACGGGGCATTTTATGTGTGAGGAATCCTCGAAATACTTTTAAGGAATTCTCTACTATTTTGTTACTGTTGTTCAACAGTATTCTGGTCAATTTGAGATATGTGATGTTTTTGTTTAGCGTTAATTAGTGAAGTGAACGTACGTTTCCAGTTACGAGTCGTGGTGACAGCCTTATGCGATTATTCGATGTGGCAAATGAGAGAAAGTTAATCTTAGACGTAGTGTATAACGAGGTTAACAACGTTTTATTGTGGAGAAGTAATTTTTCTATTGTTTGGACAACAGAAATATGGGCAGCACAATGGGTGAGGATTAATTAATATGGGTTCATCTGTAAAATCAATCTTTTCTTCATTTTTGCTTTCTCATAGTGAAAGTCTTGCTTATCACAAAAAGTTATGGTCGTGAGGTTCTATAAGATGTGAATCTTTGGAACTGTCCTTCCCATACCTAATATCAAACACAGTTGCTCCTTAGCCTTTTGAGCCGAGTAACTAAAAAATTACAAAAGTTCCAGCCACTGTGTTCTTTTGTAATAAAATTTCTTTGATTTTTATGACTTTCTGTAACAGATACCGTAACCGATAGTATTATTCCAATTACCACGAATTATCAGTGCGTAACCTGCCAGCGTATTTTTCAAAATAAGAATGTAAGTTGTACTTGATATTCCACTATAAATTACTTTAGTACTTTATAGCGAACCTTGTACTTGATATTCCGCTATAAGTTACTTTAGTCATTATCAACTTGGCATAATTGTTTCTTCTACAAACATTGTAGATGCTCAGCGATCATCTGAACTTCTGCAGAGAAGACGATAGCACCGATGCTTTAGAACTGAGGACCTTCAACGATTACGATTCTGATAATTCCGAGGAATTCGAGGATTCTGAGACCGGTTTGTTAAATTGGTGCAGTAAATGAATGAGGCAGTAACGGAATGAATATGTTTGTTATTTTGTTTTTTTTTCGTAAACAAGGAAAAAAAACTGTTTTCTCGTAGGAACGCAAAATCTTGACGACTCTAATGGCACGGCGTTAATTAAGCCTGTTGGCGAAAATGCGTGTCATTGTTGCGGCGAAGATTTGAAAACTGCTCACTCAGGTGGCCAATTCAAATGTCAGAACTGTGATCTGTCTTTCAAAAAGCGTTCGTCTCTCGAACGACACATGATTGTCGTACACTGGGAAATCGAATTACGTACTTGCGACGATTGCGAATTGACCTTCCGCGACAAAAAATCTTTGGACAAACATCGATACACGACTCATTCCAACGCAAAGATTTACAAGTTTGTTTCACCATCCTTAAAAGTCTGATATTCTTAAAACACAATGGTTGATTGAAATATGCGCAACTCTAATTCTCATAATATTTTGTGTTATTAGATGCGAGCCCTGCGACAGATACTTCACGCGTCGTTATCACTTAAATCGCCACAAACTGCAGTCTGGTTGTCACGGGGAGATACGCAACTTCTACGAGTGCCAAGTATGTATTGTTCGTTCCTTCGTTAAAAAGATTGAAAATCTATCGACTTTACTCTGATCTTATAATTTTATCCATTTAGGTTTGCAATAAATCCTTCACTCGAAAAGACAACTTGCGCGAACATTTACGAACGCACGCCGGAGTACCGCAGAGACAACAAAAATCATGTCCCGAATGCGACAAAAAATTCAGCACGTCTCAGCAACTTCTTGTACACAGCCGAGTTCACAGTGGCGAAAGACCGGTCAAGTGCGATCTGTGTCCGAAGACATTTTTCTCGTCCCTCGCAGTGAAAAAACACCGACGCGTTCATACCGGCGAGAAACCCTTTCAGTGCAAACACGTTAGTAAATTCCATTTTTTTTTTTTCATAAAATAAGATTTTTCTATTTTCATGTAGGATTTTATTTCACATCTCAAACTGCGTTTGAAAGTTTCTGTTTTTTATATTCCCATCTATTCGTCCTTTTCATTTCTGATAGAAATAAGTTTCAATCTTTTTTATTTTTTTATTATCCAAGTATCAATTTTTCAACCTTGCCAAAAAATAATAATTTGTAATCGTTTACAACTTTGATTACAAGCGAGCAATGAAGATTTTCGCAAAGTGCTGTAAGTATCAAGTCTCAAACCGGATTGGGTGCAAACAAAAAATTCCCAAACGGTCAATCTCCCAACAACTATAAATCAGTAAAAAAAAATCATTGTGAATACAAAAAAATAATGAAAAATGTTTCTTTTTAGTGCCCACGTAAATTTGCTGCTCGTGAAACTCTGAATCGTCATCACCGTACCCATACGGGGGACAGACCTCACAGTTGTCAATACTGCGGTAAATCTTTTATCCAAGCTGCCCAGCTAAAAGCCCATCTGTTTCATCATACGGGAGAAAATGGATTTTACTGCGAAACTTGTGGAAAAGCTTTTAATCGCAAGGCACGCCTTAACCTCCACATAAAATTTGCGCATGAGGGTGCTATCGGCTTTCAATGCAAAATTTGCGATAAATCTTTCACTCGCAAGGAAGATTTGACGAAGCACACCCTCATACATTCTGGAATCAAACGTAAATATTCGATATTCTGTTCATAATATAAAAACAAATGCTTTTATGTACCTGCTTTAAAATTTTGTGATGTTTTTTGTTCAGCTCACAAATGCGACAAATGCGAGAAAGCTTTCGCAACAAAATCGTCGCTGCAGGCTCATCTCAACACTCATAGACGCGAGCCGCCTCAATCTTGTACGGAATGCGGTCGCGCCTTTATACGTCATGATTGTCTCATGCGACACATCAGAGCTAGACATCGCGACGTTCTCGAGTCCGTCATGGCAGAAGCGGAAAAACGACAACTTCAATCACAATTACTCGATATTGCATCGTCTGCTGCGTTAAAAACTCAAACTGGCGAGTCGAGCGTTCTCTCCTCGTCTCAACTACTCAAGTCTATCGCCGATCTTCTCTCCATTCTCATTGAGGAAGAAACTTTACAGGTATTACTTTATCCCTATGTACAACGCTTTCCATCTTCGTTTTTCAAACTTGAAATAATTTGATTTTTGCTATCGCAGATATTCGGATGGCCCGAAGCACCGATACAAGATGTTTTGGACGCTGTTATCAGACGATGCGGCCATTTGCCGATTACAGTGAACGACAGTGAATTAACATTTGAGGAACGTTTGCGCGAAAATGTAAAGCTTCTGTTTACGGTCGTTATAGAGGACGAAACCGTCAAGTCACTTTTAACTACACAGACCGTCGACGAAGTTATTTTACATGTACTAAAAATGTCCAAATCATGATTTTAAACGATTTTTTTGTAAGTACGATTGGTGATATTAATCAGTTATGCGTAACACGCTCGCGCCATTATCGCGACACGCACTGGTGTGAGTTTTGCAAAAAGATCATCACAGTTAACTGGTTAAAGGTTGTTTCGTAATATTCCTAAAATGTTTCTTTATGTTTATATATGTATCTCGTCACGCTGATGTAAAATTATAAGAAATATTTTTTAACGAATTTGAACAATATCCAATAATTTGGGATAATCGTTACCTTTATTTCATCCAAAACGAACTTAATTGTGGTTTTTTTAAATTCATATTATCTCTTCCGTATAATTTGTTATGATTTGGATATAACAATTGCCACGTGCTGTTTGTAAAGTAATTATTATAAATTCGAGCTAAGGACAATTATTTAGCAGTGACGATCCCTTCGAGAAAAAAATAGAGAATGTCCGTGACTCGTATGGTTATTCGCTCATTCGATTTCAAACTCCCTGTTGAGCGTCGCCAAATCTCTGGAGGAAGAAAGAAATAGAAAGTTTTCATTATGGGAGATAATTATGATATTCAATTAAATGAAAAAAAACCGCTGCTAACCTCTTTTCCACAGCTTCGTTAAGATTGTATTTGTGCATTAACGACAGAACGAGTCTCAAAGTTGACCATATCGTATCCGACATAACGACCGGATGACTTTTGTCACCTTGAACTCCACGGCCAGCTGCTTGTTGATTCAGCGCTGTCAGAAGATGCTCGGCGGCTTCCCTAAAGTTACAGATTCTTAGTTTAGCAAATGAAAAATTGCTTTAAAATTCTGATTCGCTGTTCCTTCTACACGTACTTGTAAGCCCCAAGATTTATGCACGATATACCAAGATTGTAACGAGCTCGGATAAATCCAGGCGATAATTCTAAGGCACGACGATAAGCTACGATCGCTTCCTCCGATCTTTGACCGTTTGCGAGTGTCGCTCCGTAACGATTCCACAATCTCGAATCCTGAAACATACCATGAATGTTTATCCTTGTAACAATATTCGTTGTCGGCTCAATGGGATTTCATAAATATGCTCTTACGTCGGGTCGCACGCTCAAAGCTGCTTGAAAGCAATCGGCTGCTTTTTCGTATTCGCATGATAAATTAAACAATACGCCCAAGCCACTTTGAACATCTGGGTCGATGCTGTCGTGAGGGTTCAATCTGGCTGCTGTGATGTATAACTGCTTAACCTCGTTGTGAACATCACTGAAAGATAAAATTGAATTTGAAACCCCTTACGAGAAATTTCGCTCGAAACAGTGTCGTCTATTTATTAACACGTTAAAATGGCAAACCAGTATTTACGAACTGATTGTCAACTTCTATTTTTGGCAATTGGGCTCATGCGCTGTGCATGAGCCCTCCAAAAAAATAATCTATTAACTGGAGGGCTAATGCGCTGTGCATGAGCCCTCCAAAAAAAACAATCTAACAACTGGATTGCTCATGCACAGCGCATGAAAAAAAAAAAAAAAATCTAGGCGCTGTGCATGAGCCTTCCAGTTGCCTAGATTGTTTTTTTTTTTCATGCGCTGTGCATGAGCCCTCCAGTTGATAGATTATTTTTTGGAGCGCATGAGTCCTCCAGTTGCCTTGTTTTTTTTTTACAAATACAAAAAGTAAAACAAAATAGGCATTTAACGTGTTAATGGTTTAAAAATCATCTATACTAATGACACCATGTTTCGAGATGACAAGTTTGGTAACAGACTGAAATTTGAAATAATGATTTCTATCGCTTATTTAAAGGAGTATTTAAATAATGATCATACAAATCGTGATAATTAAGTGAAACCGCAGGCAGAACCCAGGCAGAATATTCACATTTACAAGAAACTCACTGACAAATTAGAAAGTTCGTAACACACGTATACTTACTTGAACAAAATCGTCGATACCTTTGATCTTCTCCGTTGTGGCTGTTCGACTGGACTGTCGACCACGTGCTTGTACTTTTCGTGTTTGGAGAGCCATTCTTTTAACGTCAGGCAGGCCTGATTCTGATAAGATTCGTTCGTATAACAAATAGCCAATGTCATGAGCGCCTCGGGATTCGTTGGCTCTATATGTAAACAATTTTTGAGCGCCGATATCGCCAAAGGATCTTGCTCGTTCTCGGCCTGTGTCTTTCCAAGGATCAACCATGCATCGGCATTTGTGGGTTGTTCTTGAACCGCAGCCTCGAAACACAATACCGCACTCGGCAAATCGCCAGCTTCCAATCTTCTTTTTCCTTCCTCGAGCGCGTTGCTCACATTTCTCAAAGGATTCTCCGCTTGAAATTTGTACTCGTTGAAGGGATCGTAATATTCTTCGTATTCCGGTAACCACGGATGAGAATCTATGAGATTATTTTGCGCTGATATTTTATTCCACTCTCCTAGCATAGAAGCCCAGAAAACAGAGTCGTACTTATCGGAATCTGAAAGATGCGAAAACGTAACGAGATTAAAAGACAATATAATCACCTTTTCTAATGCCAAGAAAATTGTTTTTCTTTTTTTAAATCCATCAATTTTTTTCATAATTATAGTTTGATTATATTCAATATTTAATTACCCATAGTGATTCCATTTTCAGCCTCGAGCTCTTTTGCCCAAACTTCCGCCGTGCTCAAGTTGTTATTTCTACTACGAAGAAGACCGTCGGAGTTCGTCCCTTTTTCCAACCATTTTTCATAAGGATCGCTCATCGAAGATTTTTCAACATTTTCAGGGGTCGAGACGTCGCTATCTTTGTGCATGTACTTCATCAATTTAGAATGTTCGAGATGCGGAGGACTAAAGTTTTCTTGCGTCCCAATTTGACCATGTTTTTCGACCGAATTTGTGATCTCTCTAATATCAAGCTTATTGTCTAGGCTTACACTGTGCTCCAAATACTCGTCGGCCCACAAAGGACCTAGACCAAGCTCATTCGAATTCTTCTGATGTTTCAGCATATCTAACATTTCGTTATTAGGCTCAGCATCGTGTTCCGAATTCCATATTGCATCCGTACGATTTTCCTACATTCGAAACGAGTAAAATTGATCATTCATTTTGACAAATAATACGTATAAAATTATATTTTCTTATATTGTACAATGATGAGAAGAGTCGTGACAATGAAACCCATCGAGGAAAATATTGCGAGCAATAGTTTCGGTAGCATTTTAATTTCTTCGAGGCCACAGAGAGAATTAATAATAGAGAATGTACGATTATAAGTTTTTTTGGAAACGTTACAAATATAATTTCTCAATCTCACTCTCCCATTGACCATGGCAGGGGCGTCAAAATTTAAACAAAGATAATCGTCAAAATGTAAACAACAAATTAAACTTTATTTTATCGGTTTAATAATTTACATTCGTATCAAGACATCGACTTTTGATACAGCGTTTATGTTCAAGGCATTTAATATATAATTATTTAAAAAATGAAATCATAAAAAGCGGTATTGCATTTGAGAAGAAGCAAATGGGTGTGAGAGCGAACGAAAAGGAATATAATGCGTCTACCTCGTTTCGTTACTCATGCAGTCCCGGTGTTTGAAATTATTGAATTAGCAGTGCTGACCCAGGGAATGAAAGTGAAAAACCATGATTAAAAAAGTAATTTTTATGCTTTGAATTGTGATTATGGTACTGATGAATTGGTAGTGGTAAATTGATAGCGATATACTTATGCATTGTCCTCTAGGGCTCGTACAGGAACGTTGAGTTGGAACTATACTAAATTAGGAGTGGATAGAAAAGGCGCAAGATTCGCCAGGTGTATCGTCAAGCTCAACAAAGCTCTTGAGGCCAAAGGAATAAGTAACAAAGAATAAGCGTAATTAATTGGAAATTATTTTTCCCCTTACGATATTTACAAACTATGCATCCTGGTTAGTAAGAGAAATAAAAATGAAAAAGATTCTTTACATCAAAGTGACGACCAGATGCGAGATATTGGCTTGCCCAGGCTGTGTCGTAACCAGTGAATTCTCCAAATTTCTCTTGAGCCGGTATGAACGGATGTGGATTGTATTCTATTTTTTGCATTTCTCGCAAGATATTGTCCATTTTAAAAGTTTGCGGCGCAGCGCCGCTTGTCTCTTCAACAAATTGTTCTACAAATTGATCAGCCAGTGAGGCCTCTCGAGATGGTGGAAAGGCATGCTGATGCATCAAACCATCTTCTTGAAATCCATGATCCTGGATGAGATGAGAGGTCAGACGAATCAGAGAACTTGGCCCGGCGCATTCGCCATCGACCAAATCGCGAAGAGCCATGATTCACTGGCTGTGACTGAAACAATATGGAAAAAATTACTGAAAATTAACAAATTCCATAAAAAAATTTGTATTTATTTGCACAATTTTATTAACTATTATCACATAAATGTTAAAACACATAACACGAAATTAATACGAGCTTTCCATTTAGCCATTTTCTCCTCAAACTATTTCTAATATTAACCGCCTAATCATTGCAATAATGGACAAGAATAGTAGGTACCGTACCAACTAGTTCATATTTGGAGGTTATGAATAATATTCAAGAACGAACAGTACAATCCTAAGTTTTATCATGTGGCTTAACATGTACACTCTACTAAATTGCATGTCCAGAAATTGGGTAAACAATCATGTTTTATGATCGAATCAACTTAAACTTGTTAATACTTGTGATCAGTTTGTGATGCGATTCCTAGTGGCAATATTACAAAACATTGTACACTTGCACCATATTTGTTAATTGTGAAAATGATTAACTCTTTGCACAGGCAAACTCTTAGACAGTGAGCAATCTCGCAGGCCAAAAAATTGTTGCCAAGTTCAAAAATATTGAACCTTATGGAAACAAAACATACATGGTACATCAATAATCCTATGTCAAATTTGACATAAACAGAATTTGACATTTCTAAGCATAATAGAAATTCACCAGAATCCCACCATGGTTATCGGAGTAAACTTTGGCTCATGATCTGAAAATAGTTCTTGATGCGCCACGTTTACCCAATAACTCTGACACATGCGAGTCATTGAAAGTTTCTTACATTCAACACTAGATACAAACCGTTTGTTAATCAGATCGTCCTATGAAATTGTTGTCAGAATTAGACGTTGGATGTATCGCAAAGGCTTATATTACCTTTACTGTATGCAATGCCAAGAATCTCTATTGAAATTCTCTTATCTCAATTGCCTGATAACGATTGATTTCGTATAACGAATACCGTTGATATGCATTCAAATACGTCCTATGCTTGAATACTTGACGTCAAAATGCAATGTATTGGTACGGTGACATAACAACTTTAACACTGAACTTGCGGACAATACAAGCCGTTGTCTCGGGCAGAAAATCAAAACAACATTTCTAGACTGCTCCGATGTTACTTATGGACGAAATTTTCACGTTTCGACATAAGAAAAGACCCAAACATACACGACGTTTTTCTTTAACCTTCGCTGTTGACCGAATGGCAAATAGAAAGCTCAGAGGCGCCTGACAGATCTCACAGTGAATACGAAGACTGCGATTTTCGTTACTCAATTAGTCATCCTCGATTATACACATATTTTGTATTCATTAGTAGAATCGTGGTGATTACTATTTTTATTACCACGGTAGAAAAAAATATATTTACTGTACCAGTAATTACCACTGAAATATGAGCGCAGTGGGCAACACACTAAAGTCAAGTAACAACTGGAATGCGCACCACTGGTCATGGAAAGGGGCCGAGAGAGAGAGAGAGAAGGCAGTTAGAAGGGCGACCCCTCTCGATCGCTTGCTGGTTTGACTGCACGGTAATGTCGATAAAACAGGGACAGAGATCACCGCTAGGGGACTTATGTTCTATGAATCCAGTCAACCGGTAAGTTACCACCGCAGTCGCAGAGATAACCTTAGTATTTATTACGTAAATACCGACACCACTAGTTTTAATTTTTATTTTATTTCTTTTATCTTCGTAACATAAACCTTCTTGGAGTTACTTAACTGCTGTTTCTTTCATCGAAAATTTTTCCATTTTTACGAGTCACTGTGACATTATCAATATAAAACGGTTATAAAGAATTTTTCAACGTCAGTCGACAAGTTACCGACAGCTGTCAAGGTAGAGTTGCGCAGTACCGTTTGCGCATGGCATTTTGAAAAATGCGGGAAATATCATACATATTTGAACTTGTGGCGGGAAAATCAAATGTAAAATATAAACATTCTTGAAGAAAAAGGTAAAAACGGCTAGTGCCGAATAATTTTACGATTAATTCTTATCGTCATTGCTAGAAACATTAAATACTTGAGAGAAATATGGATCCAAAATTTTGTATTCGCATCTTTTATTCATTCCTTCATTAAGTATTGAAGAAAACTGAAAGACTCTTTTTTATTCGACAGTCGCGAAATCGATTTACGATCGGGGTTAACGCAGTTTTATAGATTAGCGATCTTTTTTTCATTGGAACGTAATATATGTGAAGTTATTATGCTGATCTTCCGACCCATCCTTAAACGCGATGTCCTTCAATTGTTTTTTTGTTTCGGGCCCAATAAAAATAAAGATGGAAAACAACGAGCATCGCCGACACTATCATCATAGCCATCATTTTTCGGGAGACAAGGTCGTAGTACTAAAGCGAAGACGAGAGAGTGAACGTGAACGTCTTTCGATCAAGGGAAACCACTCTCGTAATCCGCCAAATTTTAACCTGCGCGGGTTGAACACGCGCATACCGAAGTGATCCATTGCGACATCTGGGCCCAATGATTATTCCTAGACCGAATAATTACGACGTTTCCGGAATTTTAAAAAGCTTGGAGTGTTTTGTACTCAGACAGGTCTATAAATATGTTGTTAAATATCAAATCCCATATAGACGAGATATTAATTCTAATTTTAATAATACGTTTGGCCGATACGCTAAGTTGTTTTTCTTCAAATTCAGATATTCGTCTCTTCGTTGAGGAACTTAAATCAGCGTATAAATTGAAAAATTAGATAATCGATGAATCTTCCTGAATGATGGTTAATCTTCGGTCTACCTGAAGAAGAATAATGCGATATGGGAAAACAAAAATTATTGGGGGAGATAATGTCGATAACATCTTCGCAGATTTCATCAAGGTCGTTGAAAATCTCGTTCCGAATGAAGTAATTGTATTCTTATCATTGATTATTCTCACCTTAAAATCATATCCTTGATTATAACCGAGATCGAACTGTCGAAATCGTCTTTATCGCATTTGAATATTTTCGTTACATTTGAATTTCGCGCCATAATACACTAGCGCCCTTTTCTCCTTTCTCGTATACGAATGTATCACAGAGGGACTATATAGCAATCTCCATCAGGGTAAAACACCTAATATCATTATTCTTACGTTTAGCCTTAAAAAATTGCTTCTTTCTCGTTGCAAGAAATAAAATAGAAAAATATGGAAAAAAACTAGTCCGAAAATATTCCGCCTATAAAAAAAAATTAATATTTTCAAATTTTGTCATTGACTCGATCCATATTAATGTCTTTTCGATTGTTCGTATTAGCTCAAGCTATAAACATTAATTCTCCCCAAATCATGAAATATCTTTTTAACTTTTTGTACGACTTCCTTTCTCTCATCACTTATAATTATAAGAATAGGAAATTAGTGATTTTTCACGAGGAAGGGTGATAAATTCGACAAATACACGAATATTGTGATTGAATAAAAAATTGTTTTTTTTTATTGACTTATTAGCTAGCAGGTCACGAATCATTTTGGTCTAATATCGAATTTCTTAGGCGGGAATGTGGTCACCGACGGGGCGGAAACCATTTTCGTCAGCGGTGTAGGTGATGGTGTAACGCTGGTTGGTCTCGGGGTCGACGTAGGAGTAGCTTCCGGAAACGACGATGGCATCACCCTCGGGTCCACCAAGATTTTTCAGCTGACCGGATTCCTGTCTCGATTCACCGTTGGACAATTCGTAACCGAAGTTGTAACCATCAACACCAATGTTGTCCGAGGGAGTTTCCTTCACGACATACACTTCCTGTTGCTGGCTCGGGGGAGCAGCGACTGCTACGGCCACGAGGGCGGCGAAGGCAATGATCTGCGAAAAATAAATACAAACGAAATTAAGAATTCAATCAAATCAAATTTCAAATTTAAAAAATCATTTCAAACAAAAAAAAAAAATGTTCATATACACAAGAAAAGCAACGATTTAAAAAATAGTCTCAAATTTAAAATAATAAGATTAACAATTCTTTTTATAAATATTTCCAATCGAATTTAATTAAATATAAAATCGGTAAAATTATCAAAATTAAATAAACCCAATTAACATTTTGTCTCGGCAATCATTCGATCGATTCGACTTTCATCGATATCTTTTTTGGAAAAAAAAGCGTTTCAAAAAGAAGATTGTAGTGTCAACTTTCACGAAATGGAGATTCACGAAAGTTGTTATTTTATCGTGAAACGTCGAATGTTTAATTTTGAACGATGTATTTTGAATTCGTTGCTTTTGTTTATCGAGGGTCGTTAAAATTTGGAGCCAACGTACCATCTTCATAATGAAAGTGGTGGTTTTGGTGTTTGGTCGTTGAGACTCGGAAGATTTGTAACTGATGCTGAATCGAGGATTCACCGGTTGTTTTATAGTGGTCCTCCTACTGCCGAAAAAAAATACCTGACCATCGGGACCCATCCCGGTGTCTTCACCGATACACATATATCGCCTCCCCCTCCACCCCGTTGATCCTCGTGGCTCCTCACCTTTCCCTTGAGTTTAGAACGCGAGCCATCGATACCATCGATGGCTATTTCGCCCGTTGGCTAAAATATATAATATCGTATTTCGTATTTCGTTGCTTAATGACGGAATCACGAATCTGTTCGAAACAAAAAATTCACCGTATCGATATGTCCGGACATCAAATTTTCGCATCTTCGAGGCGTAGGCGGTTTTAGGAAAGAATTATTTTAGACGCTAATGCTGAAATATTGTCAATACGTTGGTAATAAAAATATTTATGTAATATTGTCAATAAATAAATAATAAAAATATAAATGTCAAAGTAATAAAAATATAAATATAATATTGCTATAATAAATTAATAATAGAAATAGAAATGTTGAAATGGCTGAAATTTTGCCAATACATTAATAATAATAATATTAATATAATATTGTCAATAAATAAATAATAAAAATACAAATGTCGAAATAATAAAAATATAAATATAATATTGCCAATAAATTAATAATAGAAATATAAATGTTGCAATGGCTGAAATATTGCCAATACATTAATAATAACAATATTAATATAATATTGCCAATAAATAAATAATAAAAATACAAATGTCGAAATAATAAAAATATAAATATAATATTGCCAATAATAGAAATATAAATGTTGGAATGGCTGAAATATTGCCAATACATTAATAATAACAGTATTAATGTAACATTGCCAATAAATAAATAATCATAATATAAATGTCCAAATAATATAAATATAAATATAATATTGCAAATAAATTAATACAATAAATATAAATTAAATTTTAAATAAAAAATAAAATTGTCGTTGCGTTTAAGAATTATCAAATTATAATTATGAATTTGAATTCAAAATTTTGATAAAGATAAACAAAAATATGCGTTCGTTGATGTTTTTATAATTTGAGAATATTATTTTAGATCGATAGGATGTTATAATTCAATCTTATCTAATAATTGAATTATGTAATTTAATCTTATCGATAATTGAATTATTTAATTCAATCTTATCGATAATTGAATTATTTAATTTAATCTTATCGATAATTGAATTATTTAATTTAATCGTATCGATAATTGAATTATTTTATTTAATCTTATCGATAATCTACAATGCAAAATAACAACAAATTTGTTGTATTTATTTCTTATTTAATAGTTTTAACTAAAAAAGGTAATAAAAAAAAATTCTTCATATTTATTACGTCACTCTAGGTTTTAATACGAGTCTACATTTGTGTTTTAAGCTATCATCGGTTTCTTAATGAATCGTACGAGCAATTTTTGAAACAAAGTGTTTCATAACGAACTAATATATTTTATCCATTCAGATTGAGAGACTGTAAGAATTTACATATGTCAAGGGCATTTATATAAAAACAATTTGGATTATCTTTCTCTTCGTAGCATCTCGAAAAACATTCGATTCGCCCCAATGGCCCTTGCACAACGTACGAACAGATAAGAATTGTTATAAAAAATGTAGCAATAAAGTTTAAAGAAAAAAACAAAATTTTACCATTTCATCGACCGAAAATCAATCAAAATTTTTCGATTACAAATTTTCGACATCTCTAAAAAAAAAAAAAAAAAAAAAAAAAATTCCACCCGACGTTTATATTCCCAAAAAAATTTGATAAAAAAATTTGCATGTATAATTAGGCACGCAAATTTCTTGAGAATTTTTGCATATTCATATTAACGCGATATTATCAAAAATTCCTGAAAAATAATAAATTTGCAATAATTATCGATCGATAATCGAAATTTCGAGAAACGTAAATTTGACAATTTCGTCTGTCTGGTTTTTCATTGCAATTTTTTCATTGCCGCATCGACTTATTTCTGGTTTGCTTTTTCTTTCGTACGAATTTGAAAAAAAAAACAAACAAACAAATAATGAAGGATCGATCGAACCATCGATTTATGTTAGTCGCATCTTCGTCCAAGGTCTTCGACATTCTTCGTAGAGTGTCATTTATCATAGAGGAGGTACGTACTCGTTAGCATGATGATCGAAAAACGTATTAGATAATAATTAATATGCGAGAAAGATGCGGGAGTTTGGAGTTATCGGATTGATTTTTATTTTTAAAGCTACGATCTAAGATCGTTGTATTTTTAAAGTAATGGTACTAAGATCATCGTTATTCACAGTTGGGGGTAATGATGATTCGATTGATGCGAGCAGCCATCTAGTAAATTGCCACATATATATTTGTAATTCTAAGCGAATCAAAAAAATAAATGACAATAATAATCATAAATAAAATGTGATAAAAAATAATTGTTTTCAAATGGAAATTAATAACGAGTGTTTAATATTTTTTCACTCTTTTTAGGAATTTGCTAGAAAAATATAAATAGTAACGAGCAACAAAATGAAAAATAATAAAAAATAAAATGTGATAAAAAATAATTGTTTTCAAATGGAAATTAATAACGAGTGTTTAATATTTTTCACTCTTTTTAGGAATTTGCTAGAAAAATATAAATAGTAATGAGCAACAAAATAAAAAATAATAAAAAATAAAATGTAATAGGAAATAATTGTTTTCAGATGGAAATTAATAACGAGTGTTTAATATTTTCACTCTTTTTAGGAATTTGCTAGAAAAATATAAATAGTAACGAGCAACAAAATGAAAAATAATAAAAAATAAAATGTAATAAGAAATAATTGTTTTCAAATGGAAATTAATAACGAGTGTTTAATTTTTTTCACTCTTTTTAGGAATTTGCTAGAAAAATATAAATAGTAACGAGCAACAAAATAAAAAATAATCAAAAATAAAATGTAATATAAAGCAATTTTTTCAAATCCATATGAATAACGAGTGTTTTAATGTTTTTTGCTCTTTTTAAGACATTGTTATAAAAGTATAAATAGTAATAAGCAACAGAATGAAAAATAATGAAAAATAAAATGTAATAAAAAATAAATCAAATCGAAATGTATAACGAATTTCGAACATTTTTCATTCTTTTTGGGAATCTGTTATAAACACATAAATAATACCATGCGACAAAATGAAAAATAATGAAGAATAAAATGGAAGAAGAAATAATTTTATCCAGTCAAAATAAACAACGTATATTTCGTATTTCCCAATATTTTTACCAAATTCTTGACGAATAAATTATTAATCATCCATTTTCTTCCAATAAGATATTTTTTATCGCAACAATTATACGTTCGTGGTTGAGAAAACTTTCGTTCGTTGCTCGATAAGATCGAGCCATAAAAAAGGTTTATGGGTTTTTTGACTGTTGCGTTTTTTTAAAACTTCTTTCTCGTCTCGCAGGGTGTTTAATTATAAGAAAAGGAAATATCATGGATGGGGGCAAAGCGGTGGCGAACGACGAGGCGAATCGTTATTGGGAACGCGTATTGCCCTCGGGGATAAACGAATCAGAAATGGTACGTCGCGATGTACAGCGTCAATATAATGCGTATACCTACTCTCATCCTTGTATTTGTCGTCGGTGAAATTTTTAAACGTCTTATCCACCGACTCTTGCACAATTCGTCGAGATAAATTACACCCACAATTAAAACATTAAGAGCACAGTTTATCTACGAAACAAAAAGAAATCTAACAATAAGGGATTTTTTTCATAAAGAAATATCGATATTATTCGATCAAACCATAATAATTTATCAATAATAACAATAATAATAATAATATAGTAATAATAATAAAATATATATAATATTAATATTATAAAAATTAATATAATAATATAATAATTATAATATTTATAATAATATATTTATAATAACAATTATTATTGTATATTAATAATAATTAGTATAATAATATAATAATAATTATAATATATATAATAATATAATAATAATAATAATATAATAATAATAACAATTATTATTGTTATTATTATTATATATAATATTAATATTATAAAAATTATAAATATTATTGTTATTATTATTATATATAATATTAATATTAGAAAAATTAATATAATAATATAATAATTATAATATTTATAATAATATAATAATAATAACAATTATTATTGTATATTAATAATAATTAGTATAATAATATAATAATAATTATAATATATATAATAATATAATAATAATAATAATATAATAATTCACTATTATTATTATTGTATATTAATAATAATTATAATGTAATATAAAATTATAATATTTATAAAAATTAATATAATAATATAATAATTATAATATTTATAATAATATAATAATAATAACAATTATTATTGTATATTAATAATAATTAGTATAATAATATAATAATAATTATAATATATATAATAATACAATAATAATAATAATAATATAATAATAATTCACTATTATTATTATTGTATATTAATAATAATTATAATGTAATATAATAATAATAATATTAATAATGTTGACGACGATGATGACAGTGATGATAATAAAAAAAAAATATAATATTTGTCGTCGACGTTATTAATTATTTTTGCATGCAATAAATCGCAGGGAAATAAGTTCATGACAAAACTTTATCGACGGTAATATAATGACGGTATCGATTGTTGCGAAAGCCATTTCAAGACGCCGCGTGTTCGAATTACTTACTTACGATCACGAGAAATTCTTTCGAATGAAAAAAAAAAAAAAAATAATGAAACAAATTTTAAATAAAGTAATGGAGAAAATTGATGGTTCGATTTTCTTTTATTATTGATAATGGGGATGCTGAATTATATCTATAAAGTTCACCCTTTCTATCGTTATGTATGTATAAAGGTCAGGCCTCGATATATATATCGTCGCAAGTGTTTGCAAAAAGATTTTGTACAAATTAAAATCCAATCAAATCGTAAATTATAAAAAAAGACATCAAAAAATTGCAATAACTTAACAACATTTAAAAATAATTAAAAGCAAAAAATCGTATTCCGTGATTGCGTCAGGAAATTAAAATGTTACGATTCGATCGCGAATAAATATCGTAATTTATGAGAATTCAATAAATTTGTTAGGAAACAGAAATTTTTGATTTTTTTTCAATTCTTACTTTTGATGCATATTTTTAAAATATGTATTTTTTTTTTTAGTGTTTATGAAATAAATGTTTTTGTTCGTTATTTGTGGAAGAAAAGGTTGCGAAAATGACGAATAAGTTATAACGACATTGCGATGACGTATCGCATTTACCGCATGCGATCGTAAAAGGCAATCTACATCATGTTTAAACGCGTAATAACCTTTTTCTTCGGTTCAAGATCGAAAAATCGCTCTTTCCTCGTTAAAACAATTATGCAAAATAGAAAAAAAAAATAAAAGAAATCCTGTCGTAAAATGTTTTGGCTTCAGAAAATATAAAATTTTGTTCATATTTAATATTTATTTTGATCCATATTAATGTTTTTTTCAGCTTTTCAAATTAGTTCGAGCTGTAAATATTAATTATCCTCAAATCATGAAATATGTTTTTGAGTTTTTGTACAAATTTTTTCTTGAGTCACTTAGAAGAAAATTGTCATTTTTCACGAGGAATTTTTTATTGAATTATAAGCTAGCATGAATTCTTTTTCTTTAATATTGAATTCCTTACCCCCAGATGTGATCATTTAAAAAATGTCCTACAATAAAAAAAAAGATTGCCAATTGTTTATAAATACTGTCCATTCCCAATCGAATTAATTAAATCCAAAAATCGATAAAATTTTCAAAATAAAATAAAGCAAATTAACGTTTCGTTCCAACAAGCGTTCTATCGGTTAGACTTTCATCGATATTTATTTCAAAATAAAAAAAAAACGTTTTGAAAAAAAAGATATTAATCTTCCCCAAATCATGAAATATTTTTTTGACTTTTTGTACGAATTCCTTTCTCTCGTCACTCACAATTACAAGAATATGAAAATAGTAATTTTTCACGAGGAAGGGTGATAAATTCGACGAATACACGAATATTGTGATTGAATGAAAAATTATTTGTTTATTGAATTATAAGCTAGCAGGTTACGAATGCTTTTTCTCTAATATTGAATTTCTTACCCCCAGATGTGATAATTTAAAAAATGTCCTACAATAAAAAAAAAAGATTGCCAATTGTTTATAAATACTGTCCATTCCCAACCGAATTAATTAAATCCAAAAATCGACAAAATTTTCAAAATAAAATAAAGCAAATTAACGTTTCGTTCCAACAATCGTTCTATCGGTGAGACTTTCATCGATATTTATTTCAAAATAAAAAATAAAACGCTTTGATAAAAAAAGATATTAATCCTCCCCAAATCATGAAATATTTTTTTGACTTTTTGTACGAATTCCTTTCTCTCGTCACTCACAATTACAAGAATATGAAAATAGTAATTTTTCACGAGGAAGGGTGATAAATTCGACGAACACACGAATATTATGTTTGAATGAAAAATTGTTTTTTTTTTTATTGAATTATAAGCTAGCAGGTCACGTATCGTTTTGGTCTAATATCGAATATCTTAGATGGAGATGTGGTCACCGGCGGGGTGGAACCCATTCTCGTCAGCGCCATTGTCTCGATCCATATTACCTTTCGATTCCATACCTTTTCGATTGTTCGAATTAGCTCAAGCTATAAACATTCATTCTCCCCAAATCATGAAATAATATTTTTCTGACTATTTGTATGAATTCCTTTCTCTCGTTACTCGTTAGAAAGATATGAAAATAGTGATTTTTCACGAGGAAGGGATAAATTCGACGAATAAACGAATATTGTGATTGAATGAAAAATTGTTTTTTTTTTATTGAATTATAAGCTAGCAGGTCACGTATTGTTTTGGTCTAATATCGAATATCTTAGACGGGGATGTGGTCACCGGCGGGGTGGAAACCATTCTCGTCAGCGGTGTAAGTGATGGTGTAACGCTGGTTGGTCTTGGGGTCGACGAAGGAGTAGCTTCCGGAAACGACGATGGCATCACCTTCGGGTCCACCAAGATTTTTCAGCTGACCGGATTCCTGTCTCGATTCACCGTTGGACAATTCATAACCGAAGTTGTAACCGTCAACGCCGATGTTGTCCAATGGGCTTTCCTTCACGACAACGACATCCTGTGGGTGTCCTTGGGGAGCAGCGAGTGCTACGGCCACGAGGGCGGCGAAAGCAATGATCTGCGAAAAGAAATTACGAGCTCGATTAAAAAAAAATTCAATAAAATCGAATTAAAAAAATACAAAATAAATAACGCGATAAATAAAAATTCAATAAATTAATAACAAATAAAAAAAATCGTTCATAAATCTATTTCCAGCCACCGCTATTTATCCAATTTTTTTTTAAACTCGACGAACGTAAAAATTCTTGAACGAAAATAAAAAAACAATCAAATTCTTCAATCACTCGTTAAATTTTTAATGCTCGCATGACATATACGTTTCTAGGCACGACCACGTTTGTCCCCAATCATAATTCTTCGCTCGTGCATTTTCTCGGATGCGAGTGAAAAGACAAAAAGAAAAAAATTGAAGAAAAAGAAATGAAGAAAAAAAAATGAAGAAAAAAAATGCATCGTGATATAAGCGTGCAATCCCCGTATGCACAATTAGGCACAAGTCTGTTTACGTATGGAGATGGGACCGCGAGAAACTTAATGAGAATTGTCTGAAACCGCTTATCGACGGAGAGTTACGAGCGTAATCCGTACTGCACGAGTCGTCGAGAAATCTGACGAATAAAATTATTTGTTTTTCTTCAAATTAAAAAAAAAAGACAATAAATAAATAAAAAAAATATTGCACGACGTCCATCAGTCTCTCGCAAGAAATGCAGATAACGCTATCTATATCGTTCACGATCGATGAGCACTCTTGTATTAAAAATATTAAAAAAAAAAAAACAAAAAAAAAATTTTCCAAAAAAAAAAAATTTTTTCTCCAAAAAAAAAAAAAATTGATAAAATCCAACGAACGTTCCCGCAATTTTATAATCCCGATTTCGTCCACGATCCGTCGTTACGTTTTAGTCACAACACGATTTTTCTTTTTTCGTCTTATTATTATCGTTATTTCGTTCTTGAGAAATAATTTGTTCTTTTTTTTCGTTTTGGTTATTTAAAAATCGAAGATTTTGTTTTTTTAGATTTTTTAACACGCACCATCTTCATGTTGTTTGGAGAGGTTTTTGGTTTTTTTGGCGATGACTCGAAGGTATCGGTGAGCTGTGTCGAATTCAATCGAGTCGAGGGGCTTATATAGTCGCCCAAAAAATTCGATTATTTTTTGATCGACCTCTTCCTCCCCTCCACTCTCTCTAGCTTGTTTTTTTGATTTTTATTTTTTTCTCCCATGGAGCACGTATGGGTAACGTGGCATGGTCAAAAACCAATCTTTGGTGAGCGAAACTTCCCTCCCTTTCCTCCTTGGTTTATAATGAATTACGAAACGAGTAAAAGATGACACCGGTCATCGAAGATCGCACACGCTCTTGGATCTCCCACCGCTCTTGGCGCGAGAGGCCCGGGCCTCAACGATGGGAATTTTATGAGAGAACTCTCGCTCGAGACGCAACTTTCGATCTCGACGGATGTTTCTTTTTTTTTTTTTTTTTTTTTAATGGGATGAGAAAGAAAGAAAGAAAAAAAAACGAAATAGAAAAGGAATCGTTGAACGCCGATTCGTGTGACTCGATAACGGTCGAAATTTAATCGAAGAGCGTTAACTAACGATAAATAGAATTATTTTCTAATATTTTCTTTTTTTTTTTTTTATAGATGTAATGGTGGGAGAGAATATCGACGTAAGTGGAGCGTTAGATAATCATTTTTTGGTCGCTAAATTACTTTGTGATAAATCATTGAAACAATTGGTTGAGTAGTTTTGTAAGATTTGTGTAGGTAACGAAATTATAATTGTTATTGTTATTATTATGGGGAGGATGGGATTGTGGGAATATTATTATTATTATTTGGGTAATTATTTTCTTAAGTGATAAGTGGATAATGGGTAACAATGATTGAGTAAATCATTAGTAGTGCAATTAATTATTTAAGATTGTGATTAGCGATGGGTCAAATTTACTGGCAGAAAAGGGTGTTGCTAGAAGATAAAAGGAAAAGTGTATGAAATTTATCGGTTTCTAGCTGTTGAGAACCTTAAATTTTTGGGGATCAAAAAGGAGTAGGATGTAAAAGTGGCTCGATCAAATTTTACGAATAAAATAAAAATTTTGTTTTTTTTGGTCAGTTTCCAAAAATTTGGGCACTCTTCTCGGATAGTATTGACAGTGCTATTGGTAGTAAGATCCAACGCTTAATTTTATACATTGAAACGTTGTTGAAATCAAAAAATGAAAAATTTTTCACACAGAATTAGAGTTGTTGTTTCTTTTTTAGTTTTGAAAAATTCACATATAATTCCAGGATCGTATCGATAATATCGTTGATGGTAACAGTATAATAAATAATGGAAAAAATGGCCAAAAAATGGGAAATTTTTCACACAAAATTAAATTCGTTTTTTCTCTTTCAGTTTCGAAAAATTCACATATAATTGCAGGATCCTATCGATAATATCGTTGATGGTAACACTATAATAAATAATGAAAAAAAAATGGCCAAAAAATCAGAAATTTTTCACACAAAATTAAATTCGTTGTTTCTCTTTCAGTTTCGAAAAATTCACATATAATTCCAGAATCCTATCGATAATATCGTCGATGGGAACACTATAATAAATAATGAAAAAAAAAAAATGGCCAAAAAATCAGAAATTTTTCACACAAAATTACTTTGATTGTTTCTCTTTCAGTTTCAAAAAATTCACGTATAATTCCAGAATCGTATCGATAATATCGTTGATGGTAACAATATAATGAATATTGGGAAAATGGCCAAAAAATCAGAAATTTTTCACACAAAATTAAATTCGTTGTTTCTCTTTCAGTTTCGAAAAATTCGCATATAATTCCAGGATCGTATCGATAATATCGTTAATAGTAACAGTATAATAAATAATGGAAAAAATGGCCAAAAAATCAGAAATTTTTCATACAAAATAAAATGTGTTGTTTCTCTTTCCGTTTCGAAAAATTCGCAAATAATTCCAGGATCGTATCGATAATATCGTTGATGGTAACAGTATAATAAATAATGGAAAAAAATGGCCAAAAAATCAGAAATTTTGCACACAAAATTAAATTTGTTGTTTCTTTTTCAGTTTCGAAAAATTCACATATAATTCCAGGATCGTATCGATAATATCGTTGATGGTAACAGTATAATAAATAATGGAAAAAAATGGCCAAAAAATCAGAAATTTTTCACACAAAATTAAATTTGTTGTTTCTTTTTCAGTTTCGAAAAATTTACATATAATTCCAGGATCATATCGATAATATCGTTGATGGTAACAGTATAATAAATAATGGAAAAAATGGCCAAAAAATCAGAAATTTTGCACACAAAATTAAATTTGTTGTTTCTCTTTCAGTTTCAAAAAATTCACGTATAATTCCAGAATCGTATCGATAATACCGTTAATAGTAACAGTATAATAAATAATGGCAAAAAACGGTCAAAAAATCTGAAATTTTTCACACAAAATTACTTTTATTGTTTCTCTTTCAGTTTCGAAAAATTCACATATACATAATTCCATGATCGTGTCGATAATACCGTTGATGGTAACACTATAATAATAACCTATGTAATAACAACCAACATACATATATAGCAAAGCAAGTACACGTGTACAAAATATATCATTTGCCGACGGCGTTCACTCGTGAACGATCGCTTCGTTAATCGTCCCTGCGGCGTCTTTATACATCATGAGCTTTTATCCCGGGATAGCAGAAGGTCGTTGAGATTCTCGATGAGGCCGGGGCATCGATAATATAAAAAGAAAAAGAAAAAAAAAAGGAGGAAAAAACAGCGCATTGACATCGCGCTCCACGCGAATGTGCACGCGTGATGCATTAGAATCCGGTTTATTTAATGTCAATTAAATCATGATAAATTAATAAAACGTAAAAAATTGCACATCGAGATTCGACGTCATTTTGTCATCGACTTTTCTCGGCGTTAATTCTGGAATATTTTATACCAGCTTTATTTTATAGCACCGTTATATCCAAGGAAGAATCGTGTAAACGAGTGTTCGATCGAGTTATTAGATAACGCGACTTAACGATTGGACAAACAAAATTGAAAAAAAAGAAGATTTTGCAAGAAAAAAATTAAATTTTTATTTCTGATCGTATAATTAAGAAATGGATATTGCTACACCTTTGCATTTCTATCTAGGACATCTTATTTTAGTAGCTACTTTTGCTTCGGTTTTAATTTTAGTGTTAAAATGTTATTTTTCCTTGGGAATTTTATTTTCTTATTTTTATCATTTTTTTTTTGTAAGATTGTTCTTTAATTTTTGCAAATTTATTGCTGGAATTTTCATGTTTTTATTTCTATGCGCTAATGTTTTTCCGGTAACTTGGGATTGGGTTGGACTGAGGTTTGTGAATGTTCTCGTCCTTCAATTTCCAATTGTATTTCCAGTTGCAATATTTCATCATAAATTTCTCATTATTTGCTTCCGCCGTTTGCCTCTTGGCGTTATTTCTGGCATATTTTATAATCCCGTTATGTCGAACGAGGCGTCATGTAAACCAGTCTTCTATGTTATTAGATAACGCAATTTATCGATGAGTCGATGAAACAGGAAAAAAAAGTATTTTTCTAAAAAAAAAAAAAACTGCATTTCTGGCGGTTGTTCAGTTCCCAAAAATAGGATCGCTATTCATTAACATTATGGCTAATAGACAATCGTTTAAGCGACTATTCCTCCACTTTTTTTTCTTCGATTTTTACAAACTAATTTTTTTTAAATCTTCGTTAAACTTTTTCCAAATTTTCTGCTTAATCTTTTTCGTTCATTGTTAAAAATTCTGAATTTATTTCTTTGCTTCTAATCCTTCATCAACATCGGATTCTCACCTCCTGGTTCGAATTCAACATCCGCTTGACAAATTTTCCCAAATTATTTTCTCCATTTTCTTAAATCTTCTATTTTCAAAATTCGCCTTAATAATTTTTATTTTCAAACTAGCCTTAAATTATTTGCCGAATTCTTACAAATCTATTTCTATACGCCCTTTCATTGTAACTATATTTATCTCTATCTATTGATTTTTTATAAATTATCTCTTCCTTCATTTTTCAATGTTTCTTCAACTTTCATTTGCCTAGATTTTTTTCTTCAACATCGACTCTCGCTCTTTCGTAGCGTGTACAATTCGTCTCAAACGGGTCCTTAATTTTCCATTTGGATCTCCAGTGGCGAATTTAATCGTCCATTTCTCATTTTTGTCCATTTAATTTCTTCCAAGCGGTCTCGTCGCGCGATTCTCTTCGCACGTACGTGTCAACACACACGGACGTTGCGACGCTCGTGCCGTTGCGTAACGCCGAGTCCGGCGTCGGTGGTAGCGCGCCACCTGGTATCAAAGAAGAAGAAGAAGAAGGAGAAGAAGAAGAAGAAGAAGGAGGAGAAGAAGAAGAAGAAGAAGATCCAGAAGAAGAAGAAGCGTACGTCCTGCTGGCGATGGCACCGATCGAGCTAAATGTCACTGCACTCGGTGTGTCGACGACAACGATGAAGACGATCGACGAGGATCGTCTTTAATGCTGCTCCACGTCCCAGAGACTTCTGGCTCACACCGTGATAACTCTAACGATCGTCTTTGACGTATGTTAACCCGGTATAATCTCGATGCATCTCCGAGTTAAGCACGATTTGCAAAACAAAAAAAGAAGAAACCTAAAAACATGGATAAAACATTTATTCACTTTCGTTTGAATTTAGCAAAAATTTCTATTTATGCTAAATGTGTTTTTTGGTAAAAATACTATTTTGTAAAAGATTGACGAACGATAAAATTAATAAAATCATTGATAAAAATTAATTTTTGGATAAATTGAATTTTTTGTTTACAAAATTGTTTATTTTTTTTAATTTTTTTGAAAATAGCCTTTTTTCTTTGTTTGCTTCGGTTTGTAAAATGTTAATTTGTAAAAGATAATTGACGGACGGTAAAATTAACAAAATCGTTGCAATAAATTAATTTTTGAATAAATTGGATTTTTTTTTATAAAACAATTCTCTATTTTTAATTTTTATTTTTTTTTTCGTTTAATTTTTTTGAAAACAGCCTTCTTTTTTGTTGTTTATTTTATCATTTTTATTTTTCGTATTCTGGTTTTTCGTCCGGCTTGAGGGAAGCCTCTCTCTCCGTTTCGCTGCAAGCAGATGTTGCATTCTTACTTCGATCTCGCAACTTGGTGCTCGGAGCGCGGCAAAGGTCGTGCCATCGTCTCTGTCTGTATGTACAACGGGGTGATGCATTCGCATATGCGAGAAGCATAAGACCTCGTCTCGAGACTTGTCTCTCTTGAGAGAGAGAGAGAGAGACAAGTCTCGAGAGGACTGTCGTAACATCTACAACGAGAAAGAGAGAGAGAGAGCGCCCTCTCTCCGCAAACACGGCGGCGGGGCGGGCCAATTTATGCTTGGCAAAGAAATCACAACCGGTCAAGATTGTCCAAGATGAGCTACGAAGAGACCCGTGTAAAATAAATAAAACATATGGACCATAATTATGCACATGGTAAGCAACCAGAACGATAGCCTGTTATTTGAGACCATCTTTCCATTATTTTTGTTATTATTTATTAGAATTTCGGCAACTATTAACTCGTGAGCCTTTCATCCGTTTGCTCTGGATTAATATTAAAATAATATTGGAACAAGAAGCCACTTGTCGTTGAATTACAACATTTTAAGATTAATTTCGTAGCTTTGATCCGCCATATTGGTTCGACCATTTTGTATTTTGTAATATTTAATATGAATTCGAAATCAGCAGGTTTGATAATGCTCTGATATCAATTTTCATTCTTATATCATGATTTTTCATTCCTTTGGTCACCCATGTTGAATCCGCCATTTTGTATTGTCAGCCATTTTGAGTTGACTCATAGCGGTCTTCAAGATACCCCCGTGAAGTAGGCCGGACAACTTGCACTTTATTAATTGACTTTTTTTATATCGTTAGATGGTCGTTAGGTAGTCTAATTAAAACGTTAGGTAGTCAATAGTTTTTTCAAAAAAAATAAAAAAAAAATGTATCTGAAGTTGGGCGAAAATTTTTTTTTTCCCTTTATTTATCTTTTCAAGATGCTCAAATGATGCGTAATCAATAGGTGGTCATGAATATACTAATTAAAACGTTAGGTAGTCAACCATATCCTTGTAAATCCAAAAAACAGTTTTGCGAATCATACAATGCGCAACGGCTAATGCGCACCTGTGCGAACGTAGCCATTCGACTGACAATTGCGATCTATGCCCGTTACGCATGCGTCGCGCATGCAGGTTTCTCAAAATTGCCAAAGGTCTGGCAAATTTGATTAAAATGATGATCAGTATTGGTTCTATAAATTGCCTAAACAGTGCCCTCAATTTTTCTTAATGTTGGCGAAATGATAATAAAACCAGTCTCCCATTCTCTGGTTCTTTTTTTTTTTATTCGATTCTAAAAACCTAGGTTAGGTAATATAACGACAGCTGTACCATTGCTGCACATCTGTCATTACGTTGCCTAACCGAGGGAAGATACTGTCTTTATTTATTGGCAACGATCGCTCATTCTACTTGAAAAGTCCCGAAGACGAGTGAAATGTCGACCGAGCGGGTGTAACGGAGATAATTGTATTTTCCTATTGCAATTTTCTCTCAAGCTGGAGAAGTTTTAGAAAACTAAAAAAAGATGACAGCGAATTACAGTATTGTGAAGTTGAGTTCGCCATTTTGTTATTTCGCTCGCAACACCAGGCGATTCCAGAGAAATATAAATTGCGGTCTTCGTTACCGACCGAGCGTGCTTCGCTTAGTCTCATAAATACCCATTGACGCAAATATCCATGCTTATAAATTAATATACATTTCCGCGAGAGTGTCGTCACGCCTCTAAAGAGATTCTCTCAACGCGGTGGCGTCTCGCGTCGTGCATTGAAACTTGTACACTTGTATAGTACGACTCTGTACTAATACGAGAGGGGGCACTGATGAGCCTCGCGTATCTCGACTTTCATTCAAGCGAGCCGTCGATGAGCGTGCTTCGAGCTATTCGCTGCTCGTAACGAGTCTCGATTCGTTCTCGATCGATGAAGAAGCTCCTGTCTAAAACAGCGGCGAGTTTTCAGTAACGAAACCAAAAACATTCACACGAGAAACTTTCGACGGAAGGGTCGCCGGTGTCCTCGACTCCATTCGCGCGCGCCCTCTGGCGGTGGGAATCGGACACGCCCTCTGGCGGTAGAATCGCGCAACACTGGGGTACCACGACGTTCCCATAGTTTATTTCCCTCCTACAAAAGATAATAACAGTAATCAAAAGTTCTTCCGCAGTCTTCAAAGCCAAAAAACTCATTCAATGACGAGATGCCAAAAAAATTGTTAAAAAATTCTAATGTATAATTTTCAAATAGGAAGCGCAATATGTCCTTCGAGGCTACAGCCCATTAACGACTGAATTGATCAAATTGCTGTCTAATGATTAACGAACCTCTTTCTCTCTCGGTTTCTATTTTTATAAAATAATCTCACACGATCCTTATTTGATCATCGGGTCAATCGATACACCCGCTATTTTTCCTTGCGATCCGTTCGGATTCTTGTAACGGTTACGGCAACGAGACGGGAATTGCACAATTTCTGTCACGACAATTCCGTTTACGACTTTGTCAGAGAGCTCTCGATGGTGAGTCCGACCGACACGCACCGCAACGAAAGGGAAAGAGATTCGAGAGAAGAGATGCTGCGGCATAGCCGGGAGGCAACTTCGGTCCCTCTCTCGCTCGTCCGATATTCAACTCTCCGTATACCTCCATCATCGTCATCGGCGCATCTTCAAATGGCAAGGTCATCAGCGTCCGTACGACGAGTTACGTCACGAGAACTTTCCTCGAGTCTATCTCCCTCTCCTCTCTCTCTCTCTCCTGGTTTTATCCCAAGCGCTAAAACGATAACCAAATGTTATAATAGCCCAAGGACGTGCCATTTTTTTTCTCCCTGGGACCATTTTTTTTCTTTCTTTGGACGTCGAAAGTTTGGGCTTTCACAATTTCTACCTGAAATCTTTAGTCGCGTCGAGGCTCGTTCGACGATTGCAATCTGGAGTGGATCCTTACGAGGATGTGCAACCTTCTTCTGGCCTTGTCCCAGGAAACATGTGCCCAGGGTTCGAGGATCTTTCTGTAACGTGAAACGTTGTTTGATTCATTCGCTCGTTTGAGACGTTTGAAAAAATGCAAATCATCTCACGATAGAGAGAATTAGTCATACGTACCGCCATAATTTGTAAAGATATCTGACGTACAGGATCTATTTCTTCTCTTTTGACGGATCGGACCTTCCAGGCAACTTCTTTGATTGCAAAATCTATGTCAAATTCCTGACGAGTTTCGTGATCGTCTTGAGTCTTCTTGCGATGGAACAAAAATAAATTCGTCGTTGCGTACCTGCGTTAAAAATAAAAACTTATCTAGTGGCTTAAAAAAATTCACGAAGAAAGCTTATTTTTCTGAGCCACACAGCGGGGTTCTGCCAAGAAAATATAAGCATTTCTACATACGGCATAGTATGTTTGTTTTCATGAATAAACAGTACTTTGCCATTCTAAATGAAAAATTTTTACGTAACGCGGAATATCATCGTTCGGGCGAAACGCTGGACAAAGGATACAAATAAAAATTATCTTAATATACAAGAGCCAAGATTTTTGCTGCAAGTTTCAAAACATCGTGGGTCTTCTTACAAAACTGACTTTCGAATAGAACCAGAATTAGCATGTTCATCATTGAAACTTTGCGAATATGAAGAAAATTGTAGACTTTGGAGGAAGTCGTAAAAATTTCAGATTTCTAAATTAAGATTTCTCCTGATCGTCTAATCCTCTTGAACATCCAAGCAGTGACAAACATTTATCCGTTCATCCAATCACGGAAAAAATTCAGTTCTGTGGATAAAAAACGTATCAATATTTTAAACAAAGTCTACGACAAGGTAAAGTTTCATTCGTCTACTTCAAGACTGCTTCTCTCTCGATATCGAATTTTGTTCTGAGTAACGTTACTTTTAGATTAGGAGTAAAATTTCTTCAAAATTATTATTCCATCAACCTGTCCCAAGTATGAGTAGACCCTTAATACCTTTTAACAAGGTTTGATTAACCTTTGACACAAATCCTGTTGAAACTATAATTTGGGGAGCTGCAATCAGCATTGTCATAATAGAGAGGCTGATGTAAGTTTACAAATGTCGCGAATCAATTATGGGACAGAGAAACTTAAAATTCTGTGAAGCAAATAATGAAAATACACACAATCTTCTACAATAACGTTAATAATGATAATAGTAATACTTGTTATAAGATTAATACATAATCTTTTAACTATAAATCAATATTTATATTGACTATTATTACAATTACTACCATAATTATTATCTACACTATTTAAGAATATAACTTTTTCCATGCAGTCGCTGTTAAAAATGAACAAAACCGATACAAACTTCGTTTAATAATACGTCCCTTTACCCGTTGTGCCTCAATCGTCCGGTAATGAAACGATGACACCTCTAATAAATACCTCCTCGATTAAATATCTGGAAAAAATAAATATAGGCAATATTAATATTTCCATTTATCTCAATCAATAAATTACAAGCGTGATCAATTGTGGAAGACGATGTTACCTCATCCACGAAATATACCTGCGACGGCATAATCGTACAGAAATTCCCGGCGTCGTCGCCGTAGTAGCGATTTAACTTTCTAGCCATGTTGCCCCAGCCCCCTTGAGTCCCTCAGACGATACTTTTCCCGGGTCAAAAGTCGACTTCTCGCTCGCTCGCTCACTCCACTCTCTCTCTCTTTCTATCTTTCTCGTGGCTCAACGACACCCAACTTCGACATTCAATGGGATGTGTTCTAGGAATAGTTCGACAATTTTAAATTCTCGAAATCCAACCGACGATCCGATTTCACCGTAAACGGTGGACTAATAGAAAAGCAAAAATCGACGGTTTTTGAGAATAATAGAGAGGATAAGTTTTTTGGCCGATTCAAATTGATATCGAATATGGAATTTGTGAATTCTAAACAAAATACTTTAAACAATGAGGACCGATTATGATGAAGTTGTGTTGTTTTGTAACATTTTTCTTTCATATAAAAAAAAATATCTTTCTATAATTTTTGGAGGCAATAAAAAACGAATCACTTGCGTCATTGGCTTAACTCATGCAAATGAGATAGCTTCTTCTCTCCATTTCCTTGGCTTCTTTTCGTACCCTCCAGCGATTCCTTTTGGCAATTCGGTGATTCCCATTTAACCAGCTTCTGTCTATCGTACATGAGTAGTCTTCCTTCAGGGTCCAGAAGATATTCCAAAATGCTAATGTAAACGAAAGTCCGAATGCTTCTGACAAAAAATAAAAGAGAAACAAATTCTCAATTAGCCATGTTGCGCCGGATAGTTGAATTTTCCTAGTCTAATATCTCTCTCCTGCGATTGATATTTTCTGAAAAAAAGCAACGCAAATGTACTCCAAAGAAACTACATATAAAAATGAAAAGGCAATCAATCCTTATCTTTCTCTAAAAGAATTTTCTCATCAAACTCCTGTTATGCTAAATTTTTCGACACCAATGTATATGCTAAACATCCTTAAACCTTAGGACACACAGCGTACCAGCAAAGAAAAAAAAATTGTTACTTCGGCTTGGAAAGATATGCGGAGTCTCTTGGTCCATCTATTCTCGACCGAGTGATTGCAACGTATATGCATGACGTTGCTCTCCCGCAGTTCTGCGCATCTTCATACCGGTGGGCAAACAGCATCCTTGCCTGTACCACGATCTTCTAATGTCGCGATGGCACGTGAGTGGGGGGTATGCACAAGTGCGATTATCCGACTATATAAAGCCTCGATACGTTCGAGAATTCTTTAGGTATCACGTATCATACAACGCGAGAAATAACAACAAAGAAGGATTAGCCTCAAGAATCACGTTGAAACCGTCGAATAGAGAAAATTCAGCACAAACATGAAGACGGTGGGTCCTTCGAAGAGTCTAAAAGAAAGCACATACATATATTTATTTTGGTGACGTATATTCCTGTCTCGTGACTCGCGGAGACAAATCACACGGGTATTGGAAGAGTCCCGAATTATTATTTACCTTTCTTTTTGGCGTAACAGTGAAAGTGGAGAGAATTTAGTGAGATATATGTAACTACGCGACACACGCACTTCACCGAATCTCCTTTTGCCGGGCAGTGTCCGGTCGTGATCGTCCGGACATTTTTTCAACGGTTTTTCTTGTTGACAAAATGTTAGGGCGGCCATTTTGCATTTAACGGTTTCTTACGTTCGCCACCAGGGGCGACACCGGTCGCATGCACAAGCTGAGTTAACGTCGTCCGGGATTCCCCGGGAAGGAATCGTGGGTGTTCTTGGGTTTATCTTCCACGTGTCGTCCTTAATCAATCGAAATTTTGTTCTCCAATGTGAATAAAGTATTTACGATAATTATTACGTAAATGAGAAAGGCGCGAAAAATTCATTTTCGCTATAAGTAATTGGTATTTAATAATTCTCATTTTTCCATGATACAAACTTCCTCCTGAAATTTTGCAATGATTAAAAAAATTGTCGCTTGTGTTAAAAAGTATGAAAATTTGTTTTTCTACAAATTTGTAATGTCAATATTCGTTGGTATATTTTTCAGATCATCATTTTAGCTTGTTTCTTGTTCGCTGTGGCGATCGCAGCGCCTCAAGGGGACGTTACGATAACACGACAGGAAGAATCCAACAACATCGGACTCGGTGGTTATCACTTTGCTTACGAGCAAAGCGACGGCCAGAAGCGAGAGGAAACGGCCGAGCTGAAAGACGAGGGTACGGAAAACGAAGCACTCAGTATCGTCGGAAGTTTCAGTTACGTCGGGCCTGATGGAAAAACATACAAAGTCGACTATACTGCTGACAAGGATGGCTTCCATCCCACTGTTTCCCTAGCTTAAATATATACATATCGTAACCCTCATATGAAAATCACTGATAACACAAAATACTACAAACGGATTATTACCCAAATGTCGCGCTAACTACGTTACCTATTACACACACACGTACACATTGGAACATGTTTTCTTAACGTGCAAAAAAGCGTAAACAAAACATACACAACACAAAAATTGAAAAGTACAAAATACCGATTCTCGGTTATAAAAAGAAAACTGTTGCATGCTGGGAGATAATAAAAATTGTTTACTAACGGCACCTGGCGGCAGTTTTACAAATTTTATATAAGCCGCTATTGAAGAAGGAACACTTACCGATCGACGAAAATGCAGATGAATGTTGCTGGAGTTATTCAGTCAAACACTTTGTTGTTGAACACACTTCTTTATTTGAGAATAGGGATGTGATACAATGGAAGCTACGCGAGATGCGTTACAAGAGAGAGTACAAAAAATTAACGGTTAAGAAGTTAAGCGTATACGCCGATGAGAGGCAACTGTTGGACGAACAGGGTGCGCGTCCGAAGTCACCAGCAGCGCTGTTTCGGTGCATAGTGGCAGAACTCGGAACTGTCTGTCGTGGGAATATTTAATTGTGTTAAATCCAACACCCCTTCTCAAGCGAGAGATGGGTTCCATTTATATTTCAATGCCCAAGATGTGCGAAAGCTTCTTATGTCGAGGTCCATTTAAACCTTTTGTGAGAATGTCAGCCGGCGTTTCTGTCATCGACAAATATTCTACTTGAATTTTTCGTTCGTTATGTGCTTCCCTTATATAATGATGCCGGATGTCTGTGTGTTTGGTTCGTGAATGAAAAATTAGGTTTTTCACTAATTTTTGAGCTCCTTGGTTATCACAATAGACGACTGTTGGTTTGTGATCTTGTTGCATAGCCTAATTTCCATAAGGAAGTTTCTGAGATATGTGGCTTATTTGGCAGCTTCGGTTAATCCCATGTACTTGGCTTCGGTGCTGGACAGAGCGACACTTCTTTGTTTGCGAGATTCCTATATGATTGCAGCGCTTCCCAATCACAATAGAGGACTGTCGGTTTGTGATCTTGTTGCATAGCCCAATTTCCACAAGGAAGTTTCTGAGATATGTTGCTTCTGTGACAGCTTCGGTTCATCCCATGTACTTGGCTTCGGTGCTAGACAGAGTGACACTTCTTTGTTTGCGAGATTTCCATGTGATTGCAGCGTTTCCCAATCACAATAGAGGACTGTCGGTTTGTGATCTTGTTGCATAGCCCAATTTCCATAAGGAAGTTTCTGAGATATGTGACTTCTTTGGCAGCTTCGGTTAATCTCATGTACTCAGCTTCGGTGCTGGACAGAGCGACACTTCTTTGTTTGCCAGATTTCCATGTGATTGTGGTGTTTCCCAATCACAATAGAGGACTGTTGGTTTGTGATCTTGGTGCATATGCTCAATTTCCATAAGGAAGTTTCTGAGATATGTGGCTTCTTTGGCAGCTTCGGTTAATCCCATGTACTTGGCTTCGGTGCTGAACAGAGCGACACTTCTTTGTTTGCGAGATTTCCAAGTGATTGCAGCGTTTCCCAATTTGATAACAAATCCGGTGTACGACACTCTGTCGTCGACGTCGTTCGCTCAATCGGAATCAACGAACTCTGTCAATTCATCATTTTCACACTTGAAAGACAGTCCATGCTTGTTGGTTCCTTTTAGATACCTGAGTCTCCTTTTTGCAGCATTGCAGTGGGGTTTTCCGAAATTTTCGTTGAAGCGACTTAAAAAGATTCGCAGGCTAGAGAAATCGTCTCTAGTCTGCGAATCTTTTTAATTCTAGGGATATGAAGTGTTTTACAACTCTAGCAAACATACCTCTCCATTTCAACCTTTCGTCTACATCGGTGCATTTCAATATTGCAGTGACATTTTTGAGCATTCATCAATTTTTATGCGTTTTGTACTTTTTCAGAGTAGCATTACTCTTCGTTCGGAGCTTTCTTTTCTACCAAATATAATTCCCCGCTTTACCAGTAACACGCAGCAGTGTTACAGTTTATAGTTGACTCTCGAGCGCATGAGAGATACAGAATGCAATTCTTAAATTCTTCGACCGAGTACAACTGATCTACACAAAGTTCAATTCAGTGAATTTTTGTCATAAATCTGCGTCGACTAAGCTAACAATAAGATTTATCCCAAACCGTTCCGTCAAGTAAAAAAATTAGTGAATTCCGTTTTCAAAGCGGTCAGAGTATATCTTGAAAAGGATTACAAGGGAAAAAACGAAAACTCAAATTTATGTCCATGATTGGGTAAGCAATGACAATACGTCTTTTGCGTGAGTATTTGTTATTCGATGTAACTTGACTACGTGTACGCCGATTCTCGTACAAAGGATTAATTTACACTTTATGTATTTATATAGAATGTATGTTTCTATGTTTATCTATATATGTAAATATATATATATATTAGTAAATACTGTACGTATAGACGTATAATTTATGCTATTTACAATTAATTGTAACGCGACGATTCGAAGCTCGACCCAATTTGTATTCCCAACGTGCTGAATTTGCACGATAGAATGAAACGAATTATTAACTTAAGCAAGATTTCGTGAAATTAAACTTTTGCCATTTCCAATGAGACTTATCAATCAAGAAATTCCATTCGAAATTACATGAAAATGCGCAGCATTATTAGCCGTCAATAAATCAACCAACGAAAAATTATTTGTAAATTTTGAAAATGCCAGTTTTTATCAAAACTTTGGGCCGGAAGAGGTATCGAGCTAAGAACGTTCTATTAATTTTAGATAACCTGTATGATAACGCTGAAGCGTTATTTTCTCTCTACCGTCATTATTGTCATGGTGTCGATCAAAAAAACTTTGAAATAATATTTCGAAAATTTTGATAATGCCAGTTCTTATCGAAACTTTGAGCCAGAAAAGGCATCGAACTAAGAACGTTCTATTAATTTTAGATTATCTGTACGATAACGCTGAAGCGTTATTTTTTCCTCTACCGTCATTATTGTCATGGCGTCGATCAAAAAAACTTCAAAAAATATATAGAATCTATATATCTGTTTTATGATTTACGAAACGGACGGTGATGTGCCACCCCATGCTCGAATGAGATTCAGCATTTTATTTAACTTTGAGCACCACTCCAGCCTGTCCTCCTTCGTGTCTGCGGACAAGAGGTGCCTGAAAAACAAAAAGTGAAATTAGCAAATACAACAAAATATCAAAAATTAGCATAAATTCAAAACACATTTTGTTGCAGAGATTTCAAAAAATGTTCTTGTTGGTGACGTTACCTGATTATCGTCCGAGATCCGTTTCTAACGAGAACGAGACTCTCGGTGTCGCCAGTGTGAGCTGGCCTGACACTTTCCAACAAAAAAGTATTTGGACGTGCACAAATGTCGCGTGAAACTAACCCCACGTTTGTCGTCGTAATTCCTTAAACAAAGACAAAAACAAGACATTACATTACAAGTCTGAAGTAACGTCGAAAAATACAAAATAAACGTTTACATAATACCTTAAAAGAAAATAAAGAAAAATGTTACCTTGCAAATCGAGACTTCCTATCGGTGTCTTCTTTTTCTCATCGTCTGGATATTTCCAGTAAGACAGAATCGCGCCTTTAAGCAAACACCAGCGACGATGCCAAGCACCGAAACCTGAGACGTCCTCAAACATTGTGAGAAAGCCACGATGCTCTACCGAAACGGAAAGTTCGCAAGAAACGTGCATCTGAAGTTTACCTTCGAGAGCGGAATTTCGTGGCACCTGATTTACCAAAAATATTTAATAATTATCATCGTATTATCATCAAGAATTATTTATAATCGTTATTATTAAACTTTCTTCATTAAAGCATAAGCGTACCTTGTTGAGTGTGAATTGCTGACGATTTACTTCTCGCAGACTAAATACCACATAGCCAGCGAGTGCGAAAGCCGGAGTTCTAACAGCCCCGGGTCCAGCGGGACTCTGAACAGTTGGCATTATCAAGCGACTTTCTTGCTTCAAAAACTTTTTCGGCGTTCTACCGGCACCCTGAAAATGATATAAAATTGTTCAACCTTGTGTCATTAATCTACTTTGAATTAATACGATTTTCCGGCAAAGTAAAAAGGAAATTTACAATTTACAAAAAAAATTACTTTACCTTTTTGCCATTTCCACCGCTTCCACCAAAATTGCCATTATTGTGTATATGATACTTGATCTCGTGCGGAAGTACTTCCGCGCGAGTTTCGAGAGTATAAATCTCTATAGATATTTTGAAATCGCTGTAAAGATCCTCGAGTTTAAGAGTGGATGGAAAACGTATGCAAGAATCACCGTTTTCCGCTAATACAACAGGCGTGACGACGATATTTTCAAGATAACGAACGAGACATAAGAAATGAAGACACTTGTCAGCATCGAAATTACGGAAAAAGTCGCGTTTCAGTGGTAATGTCAGAGCGGAAATCGTTAGTGAGCCGCTCTCCTGTATTTCCGAAGATCCTGGCACGACTGGTCTCACTGTACCCTCGACCTTAAGACGTTGAACCTCGTTCAAAGCAGCTTGTCTTCTGTGTGCTAAAAACACAACGAAAAATCAAAATGCAAATTCAAGTAATTTCGCAAATTGGCATTAAGAAAGAAAACAAAGAGTCAAACATACTCGCTACGAGCAAAAGCCTTTCCCCCTCGACTTGTTCCCTCGAGCCGGTGAATTCCACTGTAGCGTGACACAAATTCAAAGCTTGACTCGCTTGTCCAATTATCGTTTGCTGTTTGCAAACCTCGTCCATAAGACGTTTAATTTTGTCCTGTACCACGGCCATCTCGGCTCGATCGTCGGAATTCGTTGTGGTCGACGATGTATCGGAGTCGATGTTGGTACGACAAACTTGACGAACAGGAGTTTTCGGTGTCTGAAAAAATTGAACGGAAAGTTAGTCGTTAAACAGGACAAAATTCCGTTAAAAGAAAAAAATTCGAAGAAAGGAAATTAAAGAGTAATTAAGTATGAAAAGTTATACCTGAGATTGTTGTTTTCTGTAAAAACTGACGCTGTGCATCAAAGGCATACAGCTATCGCCATCGACGACGTACTGTTCGCCTTTACGTGGCGATCGTGTCGGTGTTATTTTGATCGGTGAACGATACGTCTGACCGTGAGAGTACTTGAAACTCGTGGACGCCGACGATGGGCTCTTACCGGCACGATTCAATTTCGGTGGCGTCGGGCCGTGATCGTTTTCAGCCTCCTGACGTGCCAGACACTCGTCGAGATACTCGTCCATTTCATCAAGTACCGAAATATCCGATACGGTGCTATCCGGATCCGGATCGATCGAACGCTGTAAAAAATAAAGTCTTGTAATAAAAAAATTGAACATTACCCCTTCAAGAAATAATTTAGCTCTCTCTCCAAGTCGACGAACAACCTGGAGAGCTAACAGTTAGAAATAAAATTAAAAATTTGCATGGCTAGGACGACTGGTTGAAGAAAATAAAAGAAATAATCAATTTTCTTCCAGCTCTCACCTTCTTGTTCATCGCTTGTTGATTGACTGCACGAAGTATGCTTCGTTCGAGACTTGTGTTGGTGCCTTCGTCAGTCTCTTCGTCGTGACTATCGTAATCGTCCTCATCCTGAACGTAATACTCAGCTTCCGTCTCCGTCTCGGTTTGTTCCTCAAAAGTTGCAGTTTCCGGTTCCGTTGTGCCAACCGTGTATTCCGTATCCGTCTCGGTTTCCGAAGTTTCTATCGACGACAAATCGGGATAAAGATTACCCGGTTTAGGCGGTGAGACGCGAATGCGCTTCACGTCGGAGATAATCCTTTGTTGCGATTTCGGTGGACTGCCCACGACTGTGGCGATATAACAATCGTAAACAAAAAACAGTCGTATGTAGAAAATTGTGTTAAAATCGGTCAAAGATTTAGGATTAAACTAGGAAAAATTGTTCAACTACCTTGTCTCTTCGTCGGCGAGTGTTTGATCGTCGTACTACGTTTTTCCTCAAAGCTTAGAGATTTTGGGAGCGGAGGAGCAGGTGGTACTTGATCCTGTACAAAAGAAATTATTTAAAAAAAAAATTGTATAATACGAGATAAATAAAAAAGAAAATCGAACTTCATGCCAAAGGTCGTGAGTTAATACGATGAATACCATTGAAAATGGTTTTACCAGTGCCGGTGTGGGTTTCACTGGACAGACTGGTGAGCTTTTCGGTGAGTTAGACTTGACCTCGCTGCTCTCGCTTGTTCTGATGCAGGAGCCAGCAGCGGCTTGTGCCATTTCCTTGTTACGATTGAAACGAGATCTTAGCATGTCCAATTCACGCTGTCTCTCCAATTGCGTAGTTCGCATTATATCGTTTTCCAACTCTTGGGTTGGTACACCTTGCTCGAAGACGGCGCGATTAGCGTTCACAGATTTCAGCGAGGAACCATTTTTCGTTTGATTGTTTTCTATGGAACGAGAATGTTTCGTTATGTGGACAGAAACGATAATGATTCTTCGTTAATAACGACAAAAATCGAATAGAAAATATCTCACCTGCGTTATAACTTTGTTGGGACCTTTCGCTGTTGGTAGATTTTTCTCTATCGAGCAATTTCTTCGCTGGCACGGACATGGTCAACGGTGCTTTCGGTATCAGCGGCGCCTCACCCTTGTTGTTTCTCTCGAAAAGGGCCATTCTCTCGGTGAGCGTCATTTCCGCCGGATCTTTGGCTCTCGTCTCGTTACCCTTCGATTCGAATAACGAAGCTTTACTAAGTACCGAGCCAGGCGATGATTTAATCGGACTTTTCGGGGAAACATTGTAACCACCGAATCTCGCTGTGATTCGATTGTTATTGTTAATCCCAGAATTTACATTTTTCGTCGATTTTTCCGGCGTTCTCGACTCGTCGTTCGTCCTCGCATTAAGCGCCCCCGGACCGCTTTTCGTCACACTAGCGTTTTCCGGATTTCTCACCAAGGTCCTTGGGGTATCTGATTTCGGAGAATTCGCAGAATCCTTAACGACCGTCCGACTATTTTCGCTTTTCTCTTCCTTGCGTGGCGAATCCTTAACTTCGCGAGGAGATTTGGCCGTTTCCTGGGAAAAATCCTTATATTCATATACTAAACGAGAATTGCTTTTAGTACGAGTATAGCCCTGAGCCTCCTGCAAAACATTGAGGGAATTTTTGTTTTTCTTTTTCGAGCAATTCGTACAAGAACATTTTCGTTAAATTTAATTATGATTAATTTTGGTTTTTTTCTTCAAGAATGTTTAGCTTACACAGTTACAGTCGAAACTTCCTCACCATAATCCAGGGAATTGTGTGTTTTCATATGTTTATTACGTGTTGGATAATGTCGAGAATTTTTAGGACATAAATTTTATCCCTTTAATTTTTCGCAAGAATTAAATTTTTAGTGATTAAGGTTCAATGCGTTACGACAAATTTTCATTTTTGATAATACGCTCTAAGCAACTTCAATGAACATATAAGAATACGAGAATTTTTTATTACAAGAATCTCTAAATATTTTTAATTTCTGAATTTTTGAATATTTGGACAGCTATGTATTTAGTGAAGAAAGATTATCCACTGTCATTTTTATTCAAAGTTAATTATAAAGCAATTTTCATGGCGTGGTGAAATTTCTTTTTAAATTCCCATTGCCATGTTTCTAAAATTTTAATGGGATACATCTTGTTAGATGTTGCTGCATATGCTAAACATTCTTAGTTGATCAATTCTGGCCGACCTGGCGTGCACGGACAGCATACATTACGCCAAAAGACTGCAACATTTTTTGTATCAAACATTGGAATGATAATGTGAAAATAAATTTTTTTTTAAATTACCAAAGTATCCAGAACTGCTTTGTCCCATTTTAGAGGTTTCGCAGGACTACCAACACTCTTTTTGTTACTCTGCTGATTAGAATTACTCTTCCACTTGCCGCAACCGCTTGGTCCAGGTTGCGGTTCATAGCCAGATTTAACTTGCTCGTTTAGTTTGGCTTGAATCTTTTCAGCTTTGCTCTCAACTGGCTTAACGAGATTCGGATGGGACAAATCATCCTCCCAATTATTAATAGTCGATGCGAGAGCGGCCAATCTGTCCAATCGAGCTTTGCTCTTTACAGGTGCGCGTCTTTCCTTCGTTTCGTCCTCTGTCATAAATCTCTCCTCATTTTTGTGTATCGGTGAGCTAAGCTCTCGACTGCTGTCTTCTAATTGTTTAAATCAAGAATTTTGTTATCCTCAATATTTCATACAATCAAAAATAACGGACGCAACAGTCATTTAGAGTTTAAAAATACCTTTTGTAAATTTTTAGAAATTGTTCGGATCATGCATTTCTGAAGTTAGTTGCTTTGATTTTCGTATATTTATATTTATTGTAAAAGTGCAGGGATAGCCAAATGGAAGAATTATTTCTCGAAGAAAAAAATTGTCTTTCATATTTGATAAATGTTAATATCTATACGTATCTTTCAGATAAATATCCAAAGGTGCAGAAAGAAGTGGAAAGAGCGGAAGAGAATGGCTCACATATATAGTAAAGTGAACGTGAAAGAGGCAGAAACCAGTTTTCCCGCTTATCTATGTGGGTGTATAACGAAATGCACTATACCCGAGTAAAGTTTGCCAAGCCTTTGGAGCTTCGACCTAACGCTCGTTGCAGCGTTCTCTCCATTTTCCTTATTCATCGCGCTGTTACTTTCCCGCGCTGAACTCTTCACAGGTGATAATTTTCGAGGTGATTTAACAGGAGATTGTTTCGCAACGGGCGACCGAGGTGTTGCAGTAGCTTTGACTGGAGATTTTGGAGGAGTTTGGACCATGACTAAGATGAAAAATTAAATTTTTATTCAAATTCATGGTTCTCAACGATTTATATACCGAATTGAGAAAACAATAATATAAATACGAACCTGGTGCTTGTGCCAGAATCACATTAGCATCTTTTAGTGGACTTCTTCGTTTCTTCAAATCGTGTCCCGCATTTGACAATTGCGTGTCCAACTTCTCTCTTCTCGCTTTTGCTCGCTCCAACATGCGCTGTATTGTAAATTTTCAGTTAAAGCAGGCAATTTTGTTTTTGAATGTTCATGGGTCGATTTTGCCATTACCTCGATGGAATTATGGAAATGTGTTTAATCACTTTCATTTACTTACAAAATTGTCTACAATGGCTTTGATCAATATTGAGAAATTGATTGCGTATAGAAATTAATTGCGCAACATGCAAGCTATAATCCCATCTTGTGCAAAACTTTCATATTCTATAATTGTTTAAATATTGCTTCGAAAAAGAAAAAAAAAATTCCTATTGCAACCATTAAAGTTAAATACTAATTTCATCATAATTAAATAATAACAATTTTTAAAAAAATTTATTCACGTGGTCTTCCAAAGTGCTCAAGTGTTCAGCGTCAATGAGAAACGTCAAAGGGTTAGAGTTTGAAAAAATTCTATAATTCAAAACGAAAAATCGCGAAAAAAAAATTGAATATTCAAAGGCGAAGCAGAATTTTCGAAAGTTCGTTGGTAACGCGTATAACGCGATGAAAGCGAATGATGAATGAAAGCTATTCCTACCTGAGTGAAGGGATCCATTGTGCGGAAGGACGCGCAGTTTTGATTATCTTCGGTCAATGTCCTTTGTGTTTATCAACAACGGAAATACCTTCGAGTAATTCCAATCGAGAGATAATTATGTTCGCGATCGAGCGTAATCAAACGAACAAAAAAAAAAAAATGAAAGATATTTTTACGAAAAATCACGACGTTTCGCGATACGCAGCGTGCGTTAGACTAACAGGCGTAGCCGGACCGCCAGTTGACCGTTGGGTTTAAATGCAGCCGCCGTGTCAATAGGACGCCACCAGGGGGGTAAAACACAAAGCCCGTGGGTCTCGATATTTTGCGATATTTTTCTTATACGCCTTTGTGTTATATTACAGTACTACTCAACTCTTGCATCGAGCATATACGGTACGTGTCGCTCATATATTATGTATTATTATTATTTATTTCGCGTTTCACATAATAAAAATTCGAATTAGCGGAAAAAGATTTAACGCTGTCAAAGCGTCGGCGTCGTTTCGCGTATTACTGATTTACGATGTGTGCGTACTTGTCCAATTGTATAGCTTGCCTAGTGCTGCCCTCTGTGGCAGTGGTGGCGCCGCGGTGTGAGAACGCCATGAACTATTACGAAGCTTTGCATCCTCCGCTCGGTTGATAAGATCGATTTTAATGATACCAAGAGGACATTTTTATCGATCGTTTATATTTCTTGTGCAATATCCGGATAAGAAAGTATAAATATTCAAATTGCGGTGTATTTGTACATTTAAATATTTGAATATAGACATTTCTTAACACTTCGATCGAACGATATTCGGAAATATAAATACGCGATAGAACATTGAATGCGTGATAAATTTGATGTCACAAGGAGAATATCAGAGAAGAAAACGTCTTTATCGACTGTTTTTTTTGTACAGCGACACGAATAAAATAGAAGCGTGAAGGCAAACGGGGGAAGTCTGTGGTGCGCACAAACCCACACGTCAGTGCGCCAGTTGGGTGAACGTTATTGTGTGTATTTGCTCCTCGACGTCGAGAACCTCGTTTCGTAATTAAAACACGTATTTTTCTCAATTGTGAATATCGGTCGTGTGTGAACAATCGCGAAAGAAATATTGCGAAAAAACTGTCAATACTGTCGCATGATCCTGTTGTCTTCACCGCAATCCTGAATCCTAGAAGAAAATCGAATCGTGTCTTGCCTCCAGCTGACTAATGTGAACTACAAAGGATCCTCGCGTCGCGGCTCGGCGGGCTACAGTTTGGTACGTTTGCACTCAAAATGCACCGAGATCAGTGCTCGTGTCCTCGTAATTGCACATCCTCCTCTAAAACAATGTGATTATTTCGAATTGTTGTGCAAAGGCGGGATGCGTCACGAAAGCGAAGACAAACGAGAATAAAAAAAAGAGAACTAATGCCCCAAGCGCAAAAGTCGTTGAATATTTGTGGCGACGAAGTGCGTAGATAAGACATCGAGGAAAAAAAAAGAGAAAGATACGAAAGCACGAGCTGCTTTTTGTTTGCGATATGCACGAACGAGCTTCAAAAATACCTTATCGTGGATACGAGCGATAGTTTCGCTCATTAATTATCTATTATGTATAGTATGTATCATTAAAAAAAGTTTCGTCACAATTTCGCGTTGCTCGGAGATTAATTTATATGGCTCGCTTCTTGTCAGCGAGGCAACTCGACATTCGCCCAAACAGTCGCACCAATTACTCAGAACTGGCCAATTGGAACGCACGCGTGTGTAAACGATCATTATTAATGTGCACACAACATACGTAACGCGGTTATAAAACGTGTGAACAAAATCATTATGGTCGTATTAAAAAAAAGTTTTTCAATTTTTTTCTATTCTATAATTGAATTAGACGAAAATCCTTTGGCTGAATTCTTTCAAAATTTCTTCTTTTGTGCTTTGTTTTTTCACACTGTTTATGTATCTAATATCATTAGTTCTTAAAGTATGACGTTTTTAATAATCGTATCAATTATTTCTAATCATTAATTGAAAGTATGTTTGTGTTAATTAAAAGTTACGAATTTTTCTTGTTCATCGACTAACTGTTATTGTTGGAGAAGTTTGCAACGTTTGTAACAATAGCTTACATAAATTTCATTGCGAGGAATTATAGAAAAGACAAAGCTCGACTGCAAATGATCTCTATCGATTGCAGGCCTTGGCGAAGGCTTGTGAAAATTGTGCAAATTGAAATTTACACGTTGCGTCCTTGCGATATTCGCTCAACCATAAAGTTTGGACTATGAAGAATTAGAAATTAAGAAAATTAGTTGCTCGTAGAAAGACCTTGGTAATGGAACGGAATCGACAAGGGAACGATGCATAGATTTTAATTATATAGTTTTGCAAAATATATATTTTTTTGAGCATTTCACGAGTACGAGTGTATACAATTTAGTTTAAGAAAAAAACTGTCTTGTAATTTTATTAATGCGTATAAGTTAAATTAATTTTCATTCTTTTCCTGTATAGCAATATGTCAGTCTTAACCCTTTGAGCTCTAAGGACGCATATATGGGTCAGCCTATGCGTTTGCGGACCACATAAGCTTGAAAGTACTCAGGTCTCAAAGGGTTAAAAGCCATGGTGGTGCTATGTTCTAATGTATTATGTTGATATTAACAGGGGGCTGCAGTGCAGTCCGCATTTTAGCAAGTGATCATGGAACAAGTGATCGCTCTCAGTTCGCAAAATCCGCTATCATTACTGATGAAATTTGGCATGATGGCCTGGAACAATACTTGCGGCATTGAAAATTGCTCCGGGCACGGGGAATGTCACAATGGCACTTGTTTGTGCGAAGTGAGTTTAATTTTACCACGAGTAACTAGACTGTCTTTGTTCATCGTTGAATCTATAAACGATAATTTCTCTTTTCAGATCCAATTCGACGGAACGGAATGTCATGTTCCAAATTCCAGCTATTACATAGCATTTGCAACAATGTTCTTCATTCTCGCATTCGTCTGTTTGACCCAGCTGGTGATGTGCATCGTCGCGGAATGGCAAAAAATGAAGGCACCTTCGTTTTTGCGCGCCTGTCGCGTTACGACACAAAAAGTATTATATTTTGTAGTTTTCTTGGCATCGGTCATTAGAGGAGCTTATTTTACCTCGTCGGTGAGTAGAGAGAGAAAAAATAACTCCTTAAGAACAAGAACACAAAAATAATTTTGGCAGAGGAAATTGTGAGACAATTTTTCATATTTTTTATATTCTCTTGTTAATAGACAACGTTAAACAAGGAAGGATGGACCAGAAGTTTGATGTCTGCTTATTATCCTCTGCTCTTAAGCGGATCTTCATTAATCGTTTGTTTCTGGGCCGAAGTATTTCATATTCGCAACATCAGAACTGACAAACCACAATTCTTATCAAAATCGTTTCTTGGCTTTGTCGTATTTAATCTGATAACTTATTCGCTTCTGTTGGCTGAATTCATTACAGCGCAGATGAATACCCGAGAAGATCAGGTGAGTAGTTGTGTTAAAAGATTTCGTTGAGATAACTTTGATAAATTTATAAAGTTTTATTTATTTTTCAAACATTCTTTTTGTTTGGATGGATTTTCATTTTTGGTTATATTTCCCACTATTGTGTTATTTAGTAGCAACTTTGAAAAGTCGACCGTTAATCGGTCTCATATTTTCTCTTCTTGCGCATGTTTTCTTGAGAAAGTTGTTGAAAAACCAATTTTTGTTAAATCTAATTATCACGTTTCTTTCGACTTTATTTGTCGATAAATTTGAAATTAATATTAGAAATGTTTGTCTCAGAATTGATTAATTTAAATTATTGTTCAATCGAACGTAAATATTCTGTTTCAGAGTTTCTACACACACATCTTCAACGGTTGTTACGCTGTGTTGCTGTTCATCGTTGTCGTATTCTTCCTGATTTACGGCGTTGAGGTCTATTTCAAGGTAAATTGCACCAAAAGCAACAGAAGAAGGAAGTACAAAAATAAAATCGTCTGATAAAAATTAAATTTGAATGCACAGGTCCGAGGTGGATTTTTAAGCGAGCATCACGTAGCCTCGATCGCTACCAACAAACGTACACCGAACGATTCCAAGCTTCAGGAAGAAGATCCTGTAACGGCAAAACTTTTCGAACCCATCGCCTCAACCTCATTCAATACATCGCATGTACAGCAGCAGGTTAACACATCCCAACTTCATCAATCACGATTTGGTTTACTAGCGCAAGCTTTCATGCTCTTCATCGTCGTTGGATTTTTATTCAGTGAGACACTCAGCGAATTTTGGAAGACCAAGTGAGTTCTGTACTAAAACATTGATAAGATGCGGTGATGCTTGCCCTATCCACTTAGAAAACGGAATTCATAAATTCTGCGGCAAGACACATCATATTGAGATAAAATCTGATTTAGCCAATGTCGAATTATGGCAAGAACTGGCAGATATAAACTTCATTCCGATCAGTTACATTGTACCAGAGAATTTGCTATCTTTTTCATGCTCAAGGGTCAACCATAACCTGCAAACTTGCGTCTTAACACAGTAAAGGTTATTCGCTGTATTCGCATTAATGCATAACAATTTTGTATTAATTCCTTTTTAAATTATTTCAGAGTCCCGCTTTACAGCAGAAACTGGCACGATGTTGTCTTTCGTGTTATCGAAGTTGGCGTCGCTCTATGGTTTCCATGCGTTCTCTGGAATTGTATGAGGTATCGAGTTGACGAGTTTCCTAACATAACATTTCTCAACTTGCGTTTGAGTAATGAAATGCGATTATGATTTTTAAACCCGTCACTCAATTGTATATATTGTTAAATCGTATCCACATATTCTTAACTTAATGTATCGTGTCTGTCCTTAAAGCCCGGAACAATTATGGATACTGAATCCCAAGAGAATTCTGAAAAGATTAGATCTTGATCAGACGAAAGTTACGAGGGAGATTGAGCTGCAGGAGAAGGATAGCCTGGATGGTAAATTGTTGACCGATGGAACGTCGATAAGCAGCAAAGATTGCTGGATCTGTTACGACAACGAGACGGAGGATGCTGGACCTTTGATTCAGCCTTGTCAGTGTAGAGGCGACGTTAGCGCGGTGCACCACGATTGTTTGCGTCGATGGCTCGTGGAGGTCAGAAAATAAAACAAAAACCATAATCTTCTTCACTTTCTAAAACGTAAATGAAACTAAACGATACAATGCGTTTGACAGAGTTCAATGAATGCGGACAGCCTCGCTTGCAAGGTATGCGGCACGAAGTACAACGTGGAGCACGCTACGCGTCTCGATTGGCAAAATGGCCTGACGCCCCGTCATTGGGTGCAGACGATAGCTATCGTAACGACAATGTGCGGCTCTTCGGCAGCCGCTTGGATACTTATACAACTTGTCGAAGGACCGATAATACGAATGTTGGCGGCTGGTACCGCACTTTTGGTGATGTACGTCTGCATCAGGTGAGTGTCTCCCCATTTCTTTTTAACCCCTTATCACATACGAATCCATTTATAGCTGCTAAAGTTTGTATGCGTTTGTTTTGTTTCAAAAAATCATTTTTTCAATTGCAGATTTTTGAGTTTAAATACAGTCGTTGCGTATCAACGTGCCAAAATATCAGCTCTTAACATTGTCAACGTCGACCCTACGAGCACACCAACGAGCGCTCAGGTTTCTACCATAAGTCACACCGTTGCTGTGGACGTAGCCAAAACGGAGGTGATCACGATCTGAAAAAAAACCCTAGTGGCCAAAAAAACACGCGTCGCGTCTCTCGCCACCCATCTTCCCTTCCTCCAAGGGATACTCGTTACTATAATAACTATGATAATACATTTCCATAATTAAATTATGAAATTTAGCGATGCGATTCGTAGATTACGGATAACTTTTTTAAACGTCGAATATATAAGAACGTTATATATTCGCGTTTGAAACATCCAAGACCCATATATGATTGAAATATATGGACCGGTAGACAGTACAAAAGAATAAATAATAACCGTGGAACGTTGAACTTTCAAAAACCTAATACGAGTTTCAAGTTCAAGTTGCCATCGCGGACGAGACGCCGTGCGTATAAATTATCGGGGCCGTTCGACAAGGCGAGCTCGGGTCAAATATTCATGTGTCAATGCAAATGATATGTTAACGGAAAAACGTGTCGCGAATGGAATGAATAATTTCCTTCAATACTCGCGCACTTCTATCCACCGAGCTTGTAACTTCGCCAGCGTTAAATTAACCTTCCGACGTCTTTAGAGACCGGGCACTTGTGTAGACTCGAGCGAAGGAAAATGGTGCACCTCCCCGTTTCTTCTTAAAGTTGCAGCGAAATAGCATCGATTTAATCTTTATTACATTTATGTTTTTAATGTTGTTTATTTTCTGGAGATAATCGTACGGATAACGATGATGGTATATTTCTGTTGTAAGGAATACTAGAATTGTTAGAGGAGGAAGAAACAAAATAAGAGTCGTAGCTTCTATGATAATAAGCTTAGTTGTAACCTCGTAGGTTCAATGGTGTTAGTTGATTCCATGCTCCGACGATTAGAGACGTTACCATTGAACGATTGATAACAAGAATGATGAATGATTTTTCAATATACAGAACAAAACAAAAAGGAACAATGCGATTATCGTAATGAAACGAAAACGTGAATTCAATGTTCACTTTGTAATTGCTGGACACGCAAACACCTCGAACGAACAGAATAATCTGTCTGATCGAATTTTAAAAATATGTATTAATTCTAGGCATAAAATTGAAACATATTTGACCATTCGAGGACAATTCCAAAGGCAACAGTATTCGATGTATCATAGAATTTGCCAATTTTTTCGTCTTCTCTCAGCCAAGATATTGACATTGTTTTTTTTTTTCTTTCTTTAATAATAGCAACTTCTTGTCAATAAACCTGAATTATTCTCGACAAGTCAGGTAGACTATATACACCCGGCATCCTCAAATGGCTTTAATTATGTCGTTTTATCTCTGGTAGGAATGTTAAAATTAAATTAATCCGATGCGCGCGTTTCGACTCTGATTGTAAAACGAGACGATCAAGTTCTTTTAAAATAGCGTATTGTCATTGAAGATACTAGATTGAAGAAATAATCGACGTTATAAACGATGTTTATAATTATTGACCGATGGGCGTGCGTTAACTTTTACGTGAGGCAACAAATGATGGACGAGAATGGCAAAAAGACTTTTCTCTTTTTGGTAGCTTAGAAAACCAAGGAACAAATGGACGAAATATTACATAGCCCAATTTTCGGTGCTCGTTAACTCTTCTTCATTTGTAAAGAACCACGAGAGTTGATACGTTTTGTGTGACTTTGAACCATGTTTTTTTCTCTCTTTTTTTTTTTTCGAGAACAAAGAAAGCTTTGATTTATTATTATTATTATTATCGTATAATTGGACACATCATTGGGGAGAAGTTATGAAAAAAAAACAAAACAAACGATATAGTGATAAGCTGTGATATTAAGCGTGTATGAAACCTAACAAGAATGGCCATTAAATAAATGAGATTGCCGAAAAAGTTTGCATCATTCTTATCTTGGCTCCTTCGACGCAGACTAAATACTACCAAATGGATTTTAATGGATTTTTCACTATGGCGATAGGCTTAAACTCGAATGATATGAAATATGTATCAAGACATCTGAGTCAATCATGAGCTGTTTGATATATATCTTCACTTTTATTTTGTCTTATTATTTTCATTCTCGACTAAACTTTGTAATTTTACGTTATCATATTATGTACGTCGCTTTTATCCTCAAAAAAGGCTTAACAAGGATTACAAACGTAGATGAAACTAAAAGCAACGATATCTAAAATTCTACACGAATACATTTCTTTGGAATTTGTCGAAATAAAGGCGAATAGCAAAGACGATTCGAACGAACTGTACAAATTGCACGATTCACTCGAATGAAATCAAATCTAAAAGTTTAACATGTGTGTGTATGTGTATAATTACGTTGATTAATGTTTGGTTTTAAGGTAAATAAATATTAGCAGCAGCCTTTTTGGTATTCGTACATATGGAAAGTTTAATATTTTCGATTTTAATCCAAGTATTGAGGGAGGGAGGAATGATGCAGAGTCATTCGTGTTGTTTTATTTCATTCTTACGTTTTTAGATAGTTACTTAAGGTATGTACGAGAGATACATTGTTTCTTAATTAAATCGAATATTCAATACTTGGTACAATAGTATAGATGTACAAATACAGCAGAACGTTTTTTTGTGTTCATCTTTTCCTTGGGCGCCGTTTTGTCAACGTTAAAAACCCTGCTAAGTTACGAAAGATCTAAAATTGTTGCATTTTTTTTTCTTCTTTTAGTTTGTTTGTTTTTTTGTTTTGTTTATCGCGTTTCTTGGATCAGTTTTACGCGTGTGTGCATCAAATTATTTCGTTGCGTGATTGCCAAAGTGTTCGCGTGTTACAATAACCGTGGCACGTCACGTTCTCTCCTCCCGATGTATTAAATCTTCGTTTTCCAGGGAGTAATGGGATCGGGGGTAAATGCAATCCGGGAAATCTGCTCAACCTATACTGAAACATTTTTTGGACAAAATTAGCAATGTACCATTTAACAAATCGATGAATTTTCGAATTGAACATTTATACTATTACAAGCTGGTTTGGTTTTCTTTAGATTTTTTCAACTCGATATATTGTATCGTTAAAATTGTGATTTTTCAGTCACTTTATAAAGGAACCATGGAAAAATTTGTAACGTCGATAAACAGTAATCAAAAACAATCTTTGAAGAATAATTATTCTTTGGGTACCTACAAATATTTTGAAATAAATTCATTAGAATTTGTTCTGCCTTTTGGTAAAAAATTGGAAATTACTCTGAAAGATTAAACATCTTTAAAAAATGTAATAATTGTGTGTCATTTAAAAAAATTTCATATTTGAACGTTTGTGAATTTTCAATGCAGGACAATTGTAAAAAAAAACCTTTTTAAAATCGGTTTTCATTGATACGTTTCATGACATACCTGCGATTCCTGCCATTGCTTCGGAAGCAAAGTACTTGACGTCGACGTCCGTATCTGTGTTGAGTTTTTCTAGTATAGGTTTGACCTGCGTCTGTACAGCAGTTGGCTCTAGATAAGGCCCGATGCGTTGAAGCGTCTTGGCAACGTTAAATCTTACGTTTGCAACGTTATCGTTAGCCATAGCTAGTACAGTTGGAAGCATTACTTTCGTTGTTATTTCTGGTCCGCAAACTTCAGCCAATACCTGTTAAGATTAAATTTCCATGTTATCGTAAATCAAAACAAGGTCAAGTTACATTATTTCCCAGAATTCGCGATAACACAGTTAATCGTGAATACAAATAGGACATTTTCCTTTGAGTAACTTACGTTGATGCAGAACAGGCACGTCATACGATGAAGATAATTCGAGTCTCTCGGCATAGCGAGCACTCGTGGTATTATTGTCGTCTGTGCCCATTCCGGACCGAACTTTTCGACCAATTTTTTCAAATTTAAAGTCGCTGCTTCTCTGATGGCATATACGTGATCAACCAACCAATTCATCGAGAGTAAATTGAGCTGTTCGTCGAAGAACTCAACACCGAGTTGACCAGCCAACAATGGCATGTACCTGGATAAATTGTATCCCGTTTCAATTACAATTATTGAAGGTGTTTTTACATTTAAAAAAGAAAGTACGTGATATAAAAATGTTTCTTACTCGATAATTGCCAGTCGTACTCGCCACTTCGAGTCTTCGGCCAATTCCACGATTGCTGGCAAAAGGGACTGCGACAATTGTTGAATTCCTATAACCTCGTTCACGCAATCCAAGTTGCTTATAATGTTCAGACGAACTTCTGGACACTCGTCCTTGAGTTGTGAGAGAAACAAAGGCAATAGATGTTCGATGGTGCTGAAATTTTTATGTATGTCTATAACTTTCGAAAGTCCCATTTTTGACGAGGCGATGTAAAGTTCAATTTAACTAACTTGTGTTTTCCAAGAATAGGACTGAGTCCCATGATGACACTAGCGAGGGCTGATTTTACATGTTGATTCGGATCGGCCACGAGATCTTTCACGTACGGCAATACGTTTGTCATGATGATACTTTCTTGATTGAATTGATCGAGATTTTGACAAAAGTCGCGGACTTTGTCAGCTGCGGCTGCTCGGACTTCTGCTTCGGTGTCTTTCAGAAGAGCTTGAAAAGCTGGTACCAAATCGGCTTTTGTTATTTCCGGACCGACGGCTTTTTGAAGCTGTAATAATGAAAAGACAAGCATAAAGAAATATTTTTGTGAAAACCGATAATTTATGACGTTTCGCTAGTTTTATCCTTATTACTCACATCGGTGAATTTGTCAGCAACCATGTAACGTACTCGCCACGACTGATCACCGGCACATTGACGAAGTGTTGGCATCACCAATTGTTCGACGTCTTCTTGTTGTAAAAGTGGAGCGATGCTCACGCAAGCATCGACTGCAAGAAGCCGCACAGAGTCCTACGATTTGTACACATTATTTGTTAAATTATTGGTTTTTTCCTTCAAATCTTTGAAATATCTAGTTTCTTGCTTTTGGACCAAGACCTCTCGCATTCAAAGGACAATGTATAAAAGTTTGTCTGCGATATGTCTTAGAAGTTTTTTTTTATGCAGTATACAGAAATTTCTCACCTGCTCGTCTTGGGCAAGAATGACGAACATCGGGATGAGATCCGACTTCAAGTATTCGATTTCGACGACGGTAGCGAATTCACCGAGTTTTGAGGCAGCCGAGCGACGAACCATTGGCGTGTCATCCTGACAAAGACTGCGGAAGTTATTCCTCAGTTCAGCTGGAAAAAAAAAGTTATAAATTTTGTTTTGCCACGATCGAGACACGAAATACTTTGCTGGATTTTAAGAGAATAAAGGATATTTTGTAATGATTACTTTTGCACGCAGGGCCCACGCGAGGATAGCATACGCTCATTAAGCCACATGCGGAAGTCCTTGACGTGAACCAATCGCCAGAGGCCAAACGCTGTACAAGCGGTACAAAGTGATCCTCTAGATACGCTGGACTATGCTGACTTGCGATATTGCGCAAAGACTCAACAGCTTTGTCACGTACAACTGTTTCCTCAACGGCTGCCAATGCTTCCAAAGGTGGCTAAAGAAATTAAAATCAGGGAAAAATGATTAACTCCAATAATTCATTGTTAATTATTTTTTATAAATTTTCATTAGACCAATAATTGCTCAATTAAATTAAATTTCTTGCTGTAAGGTGTATTCCCTATTACGCATCTTACCAAAAGACAGTGAATGTATTCCGGGCCACCAACAAGAGGTGTGAATGATCCGAGCTGCTCTGCTAGAGCAAGTAGTACCTCGTCTTCGTCATAAATAGTGTCGGTCAAGAATGGCATTAACTCTATGCGAGTGCGTTCTGGACCAAGCGCAAGTGCGATCGTTGACAATTTCTTGATGGAATTCAAACGTAACTGGAAAAGTGATTAACAATTGTATGAATCATACATAAGAATGTCTCGTTCTATACGTCGAGTACAACTTTATATATTGGAAGCACAAACTAAGGTTACATTTAATGAAATACGTATTGTCATGAAATCGGTCTCAACTTCATTATCTATTTTCATAAGCTTACAAAATAAGTTTGAGTTCTCAAATTTTCTTAGCAGTTGTAACAATACAACAGTATTTATATTTTACTTGTATTTGAAATTAAATGGTAGTAAAGATCTTTTTTTTAATACGACACATCCGCGCATGTTGCACCTTACACAGCGTTTTGACAAATGTGTGTAGTCCCCCCAAAACAATTGGTATAAAATAGATAATGTAGTTAGCAAGAAAACAACAAATTTTAACCAAGAAGTTGTGAAGAATTCATATCGTGAGAAATTTTCTATCCATACTATTTCTTTTATTTTTGATTGCATAGTAGCATAGATGTATTTTTTATATGCGTCTCTCAAGACAATTCAAATACAAATACAAAGATAGGATTGTATAAAATCTTCGTCCAATAATTACATCAACTTGATCAACATTTTGGAATCAGACATCTAACGTGTGACACACTTCAAGTTTGCACATAAATATACTTCAATAACGAAAAATCTTTCTTTTCGGAAATCGAATCGGACGAATAAGTAGCTACTAATTATACGATGACGTTTGTCGTGTTTGACAGTATCGGTTAAAAAACTCGGCGTTCACGAAGCGTGCGTAACCTCAATTGAAGGTGACCGACGTGCCGAACCAGTAATAAAAGTTGCGATTCAAGATTGGACGACCAATTTAAGTACGAAAAATAAAAAAGTCGATGGTATTATAGTTTTGTTCGCATACCTGAACATCCTCGTTCTTCAATTCATCGATCAAAACTGCTATCGGATACAGACTATCGTCCGTCGTTGAATCGCTCGCTGCCATTTTTTTCCTGGTGTCTCAAACACTTTTAACGATGATTGGAAACAAAAATGACAAAGTCTGCGTCGTATAACGATTCGTATCGGATTCCAAAATGCTGTGCCACACCGCGAGGCCTTTGATCGTTCGAAAAAAAGTTAGTTCTTTACTATGCAATGGAAAAAGAACTTTGCGTATGAATCACAGCATGCGAAAAATGGTATTTATCCTCTCGGCTCTCGGAAAACACGTCTCGGACCCAAACGAATTCGACATTCGACGAAGTGTCGCAAATTCGGACCACGAACTATGAAACAAATGTGATGAACCAAGATGTCCGATCGAATGATCGGAAACAGTCTAAATTTGAGGTTAGGATTATTCAAAATTGGTTCATCGATTTATACAATATTAGGACATCATTTTCCATAATTTTGTTATACTCTTCACCGTAGTTGTATTAAAATAATTACCCCAAAATTAAAACTTTACTCAATTTGGGTTTCGAAGTTTCCGAAACATTAAATTTAGTCAACACGCTGGTCCTGACATCTAACGGCTGTCTTGCAAACAATTATGATCATTGGTATTGCGTGTCCGAAACATTTAGGGAATTCACGTTTCATCGAACTTTGTAGTAGTTTATGGCAGGGGAATTTTTAACAATCGCCGAATGTCAACATGGCCGGTGATAAGATCGTTGACAAATCGAATAATGTCGAAAACAATAGCGAGAAAAATAACGATAATATCGAGTGTCACTTGAACTTGAGTCTTGATGAGGCTTTTTCGGAAACTGTAGATTATGTTCCATGTCCTGAGTTTTGTTTCGCCGTAAGTGAAAACTATGGTTGTCAAGAAGTGATATTTCTATGTTCACCTGTCAATTGCAATCGTTGACAAAATATATACTAATACAGCCAGATAGGCTTATTGACTTTTTTAATTTCAATTACAGACATCTGCTTGTTACACTTGCAATGGTTATTATGGGCCTTGTTTCGAAGAGCCTGTTTGCGCAACCTGCCATGCATTTCTGTTTCCCGATGATATCGGTCTACGACAAGTTCCAATATTCAGTGAGGTGAGCTTTTTTCCACTTTGTTCGCCATTTGCTCCATTTAAATATTGCATTTGTTGGCTTGGATGTAGTAATATCGCCATTAATTATCTTTAACCATCCGTCTGTCATTGCAAGCTGGGTATTAGATCGTCACGTTATCAATTATGGTAAATTGGGACAATAGCGATTGAAAATTATAAAGTTGATCTTCAAGGTACGGTGGTTTTGTCCTTTTCGTTTTTACATTTGATCTGTCATGATCTTTCTGCAAGCACAGTTTTTTTTACAGTAAAGCCAGTATTGAGAAGTACATAATCTGCGGAGCAAGCTTTGTTATAGAAATTTTCATATGCAAATTTGTATAGTACACATATACAATAAATGTCTGAACTAGTAAAATTTTATTCACAAATGCTTTATACCTCTCTGCCAAAATATAGAAAACCGATGATGAAGATTCTGGAAATGACGAACCAACGGACTTGTGTTACAATGCCGAGAGGCGAGTGAGCCAGCAGCAGCAGCCGCAACAACAAATAAACCCTCAAAAGCCAGTTCCCATTATTCCAATTCCACAGAGAGTCGTGAACGAATACAAACCTCCGTCAAATCCTCTGCTACCGTTGAACAATTTACCAATCGCACCGTCGAATCAAAATGTGGCAGCGAACAGTGCGAAAATGTACTCATGGGGATGTACTGGTGTTCCGCAATCAGCAAGTAACGTGGGAACTTCGTCGAATTCGATGGAACCAATGCCTCCCTCGAATCCTCTGCTACCATTGAACAATCTACCAACTGTAGCAGCGAATCAAAATGCGACATCAAGCAGCGCAAAAATGTACTCTTGGAGAGGTATGGGTGTTCCATCATCAGCGAGTAATGTGGGAAATGAGCGTATCCAGGAGCCTCAAAATCTCAGAATGGAGTCATTGGAAGATCCTCACGACGAGGAGGATGAGAATCTTCCAAACCTCGATGACGTGCCAGCGGTGCATGAAAATATTCGATTGGCGTGGAATTTACGAGGATATGAAGTTGGCGAATCGTCAAGACCGCAGAATTTGTCCGAACGCGTCGAGATGCTTACAAATCACAAGCATATCGAGCACGAGCCAATAAACGAGCCCGGTCTCGTCGAGAGACTACCACCGGAAGTTCTCTTGGCTGTTTTCTCGTATCTCGATGATGTTAGCTTGTGGTCAGCTGCCAATGTCTGTCGTCGTTGGTACGGGCTATTATTAACTCACGTACCATCTCAACAGTGGCAACAGCACGTTAAGATACATTGGCCATTGTATCGTCCCATTGGAAACGTTGATAATTGGTTCAAAGTCTACGATCGTTTAGCTTCGTCGGCTCCTTGCAGAATGTGCTTCTCTCTCATGTGTCTGCGAGCGGAACCATCGAGAATGGAAGAAAACTCATGGCGAAGAAATCGACTACGTGGTGAGCTCAAGAGTTTGAGAATCGATCCACCGGAAGGCATCGAAGCAACGCCTCTCGATCAGATGTGTTGTCACTGGCAAGCTACAATCACCGGACCCATAGGCAGTCCATATGAAGGCGGACTTTTTTATTTGTATCTCCAAGTCCCTTATAGGTAAAAAATCAAGATATGAATTTTTATTTTCGTACATTAATTAAACGGGCCTTAATTAAACATTATCAGAAGGGCCTCGATAATTATTCTCACTAATCCATCTATGTTTGCAGTTATCCAATGTGCCCACCGGTTGTAAAATTTCTAACGAAGATACTTCATCCTAATGTGTCGAGACACGGTGATGTTGGTATTGACTCGATTCATCACAACTGGTCACTGGCTTTGACGATATCAAAAGTGTTGATAAGCGTGCAGAGTTTATTGACCGATCCTTATTGCCAAGTAAATAAAACAAAATCGTCTCGTAGAATCAAAAAAGAAGAAAAATTTTGATCGCCTCTTAATGAAACGACGTTTGTTTATTTCTTGATCCAGGTCTGCATGGAACCCGAGCTCGGCGAGATGTATATGAACGATCGTGAACGATTCGAGGAAGTTGCTAGAGCGTGGACGTGGAAGTACGCGATGCACGACGTAGTGACACCGACATAATCGACTCTCAAGTCCACCGTGCTCCGGTATCGAAAAGAAAGCAAGAGACTGATCAATTTTAAATCTCAATCGCGATCAATCGTGCGAATCGTTAAACTAAGGCCTTAATCTCCCACAAGATTCGTCTCGAAATGATTATCACAGAAAAATCGAAAACTACTGGAGGTTGCGAAATGAATGACTAATTTGATCCGAACTAATGGTATTTAGCGATGTCGCTGGTACTCTGCTGCCTCGTAAGCCAAAGATAACCTACTCATGTGACAAAGGGCTTACTTGTACAAAATCTAGAAAGGAAATAAAACAAAGAGATCGAAAGTCGAGAGTGAAGATGATAGATAGAAGTAAAAATAAGATATAATCGTAAATAAAAGCACACAACAACGAATCAAACATAACGAAGTTGCATATTTTTATTGTTTTTTTAAATTTATTATTCGACAGTGGTAGACACAAGGTTGTCGCATGGATCTGGCGATCAGCGATGTTAAACAACATTTTGTAACGTCATTACTTCCAGCAGTGATCGATTTCTTGTTTCTTTTCTAGAATCTGATAATTCCACGTACTGTCGTGGAATCGCTTATCCCCGTATGAGTAAGCGAATAGGAAAGATAGGAAAGAGGTGCATAGACTGAAAACAATACAATAATGCTAATATGACTGATTTATTCTTAACTATTTAATATTTACAGATTTACAATCCACACCGGAACCGTCAAGACGAAGAGAAGAAAGAATCGAACGATCAGGTTCACCAACCATCGTCGTCGGCAACCGCCTGTGCTTCACAATCCAATTAACGAAGTTAACGGTGCAAAACGCATTCGTACGTCGTTTATTAAATCGCCGACGCATTTAATTACACGCCCTGCTGGCCGTCGCGGAATAGAGATTCGTGTTCGCGCTTGCGGTTCACTAGTTATATCATCTTAGAACGCTTGAGGCCAGTGTAAGGTTCACAGACGATAAGCCGATTTACGTTTATATAACGATATATTTATTGTTGTTTATTTTCAGCAAAGTCCGGCAGTAACGTTGCAATGTGAGCACAAATAGGGGCCGAGAAATTCTACAAGGATGTCTTTGGTATAGGAGACCTGCGGGTTTGAGTCGAAGAGGAATTTGAGACTCTCCTTGAATAATCGAAGAACTCCTTGTGTGAAGGATCATCGGGCAATACGGACAACACTGGAAAATCTTTTTGCTCAAACTGAAGCCCTTGAGATGTTATCTGAAGTGATTATACGGGTGTTTGAAGAACTACGTTATTGTAACTAGAATACAGGTACAGGTATAATATCCAATGCTGTATATGTGCAAATTTGTTTGTTAATATGGAAGATCGACTAGGAATTTATATTTTCTAACATTTGATTAAATTTACAGATTGTCATCCTGTTTATGAATCATTTCAATTTCTCCAGAAGACTGCGTTTAGTTAGAGGGAATTTGACTAAAGTTGATCCAACAATGAGAGATACAGGCATTTGTATTCTTTAAATTGTGGGCACGTGCAATTTTATTTAAATATTATTTTTTAACTTTGTAAAACGTCTTGAATATTTTAGTGTAAGAAGTGAGAATTTACTTTTCGTCAGAAGGAATGATTCTTTGTGAGGAAGCAAAATGGTAGAAATCAGTCGAGGAGAGGAGACGATGTGAACAGTGAAGAGATGAGAATGGAAGAGGGACATTCGGTAAAGTGGTCGAGTCTACGAGCAGCTCTTCGTAGGCGTCGAGATGGAACATTGGGTCTCTTGCATTTCGCTACTAAACTACTTGGTCTTCATGTCTGTTACAGAGGGAGAGATACCGAGAGAGTGGGAGAGAGAAAGAGAGAGAGAGAGAGAGAGAGAGAGTCAAGGGAACTGTGCAAATGGTCCGTTCAGCCTCCTGCATGGGGGGTCTCCGAGCGTCATTTGCCGGGTAATCTTCCGGTTTGTCGGTGGTCGGTTGAGCAAAACTCGACTTTCGAAATTGTACAGTCATGACTCTCCGTCGACAGAGACACGAGAATGATGGACAATTTGCGGACATCTAAGGTAAGTAGCCTCCGTTGACCTTGAACAATTTATCAAATTTATCTTGAAATTGTTTTTTTTTTCTTTCTCCACGACAATCGTCCCTGAAAAAAAGAAACTATCGAAACTCGTACGATTTTCTTTATTCGCAAGTTTCTGATAGTTTTTTAACAGAATCTTCGAAAGACTAGATATTATTAACTATTCGACAGAGGAAATAAGTAATTGTTTACTTATTTCTAACAATAAGAAAGATTATGTAGGAAAGGATCCAGATTATCAGGAAAAGCAATTTACATTGTTTTTCTTGATTGTATTCGTTTTCAATTACTTCGAATCGTAATTATTTATAGATTTATCAAAATATTTTAATTTTTTTAATGGACCTTATCCTTAATTGTTTCCATGTAGTTCCGCGCATGCGTTGACTCGCATGCGCATGCTGACGCGCAAGCATATGCGTGGTGGGGCGCTGACGCATGCGTGATAGGGTGCCGCGCATGCGCGTACATGCGAGTAGTGGGGGCTGCGTTTAGGTGATCTGTTAGAAATAAGTAAACAGACAGCAAACAGTAGGAATAAGTAAACAAATCACTTTTTCAAATTGTATTCGTTTTCAACAACTTCGTATCATAATGATCATTTATAAATTTTTCAAACTATTTTAATTTTTTAATCAACCTTATCCTTATTTGTTTCTATTTAATTCCGCGCATGCGTGACGCGCATGCGCAAGACAAGGCGCCTGCGCAGGCATATGCGTTGTAGGGGGGCGACGCATGCGCGCAACCGGCAAATTCGTGAGGGCTGCGTTTAGATGCTCTAGTTTCTAGGAACTTGTGGTGCAGATTTTTCCAATTCACACTCCTTCCTGTTTATGCCGATTCTTTCTATAATTTCGTACGTTCTTTGTCTTTCCTTTCTGTACCATAACGCTCCAATTTACAGATACCTCCTACCACAACGCTCCCTCTTTCAACGGCAAACTAAACAAAAAAAATAAATTAAAAAAATTGCCTCAATATCCGCGAACCCCATGCTCCTCTTCTTCTCTTCGCGATATTGCTGTTGGGCCATATAAACAAGAAACGAGAGACGCCAGATGGGTTTTTATAGCAGGGCTAAGAGTAAACTAACGAAATGACGGCAGGTAGGCATTCATTGATCATCAAATCCAGATTAACGGGGCTTGCGACCCCCGAGCTCATAATACACGGTGTTTATGTTGGCGCGTGTGTTTGCCCGCTCTCCACTTGCAACGCTTCTCGGTTTTCTTATTCTTCGGGACGTAATTACTTTCATGCTGCCCCCCCCCCCCCCCCTCTTCATTCTCCTCCTTCCTCCTCGTGTGCCAAGCTGCTTAATATTTATGGACTATTACACATTGCAACGCAAATCTCTCTATGTATGTTTGTAATTGCTGCTGTTCTAGGTTGTGTCGAATTTTTTCTCCATCTGTTTATCTGCCAATTGTAGTTACTACGAGTGTATATAGTCGTTAGATTTCATGCATCTTAAATAGGAGAAAAAGGATTTCGAATTTTTCGTGTATAAGGACGTCCGTTAAAAAAATAATGGTATGCGCTGCGTTCAGCGCAGACGCGAGAGCGCCCACGTGCGATAACTAATTCGCAAATTTCTCCTGAACGGCTCGACCAATCTGAACGAAATAAAGCTTAGGCGTTTCTTGCCACTTTTTTTGGTTAGTTTAAGCGAAATTTCGTCCCGATCGGTCACGTCGTGTCGGAGATATTGCGAAACGCGTTTTCGAAGTGAGCGTCTACTATAACCTTCCGGCTAACCATAAAACGGTTATCGTCAGTCGGTAACAAAAAACATTAATCGACTTTTTAACTATTCAATGTCAGCCCATCAGTCCATCGGATCCTCCAATGAGTTAACCTTTTACTGAAACGATACTGCGTTTTCGCTCAGTCGGTAACAAAAATTTCTAAAAAAATGTGATTCGTTTTTGAAAAAAATCGAGTCCAAGATCGCAAAGATAAACAGAACGCATTGACAATATCGTTGATTGTTCTTCGTCGCGACGATTTGCGATACATACCTCTGTCTTTCGGTATCCACCGAGTCTCTGAAAACTCATCTAGGTGAGTCAAGAGAGAAAGAGAGAGGCTGACATAATCGTAATTAGATTCGAGCGGAGGTCGAGAGTCGAGCTTGAACGTCCCGAGGAGTTCCCCAAAGTCCGGAGCGATGCGCGATGGACTTTCAGCTGGCTGTGCTCTGCTTTCCTCAGCATCCAAGACCGCTCTCGCTTCGCTATCCCGAGAAAAAAGACGTACGTAAGAGCTAGAGAGCGAGAGCTCCGAGCCCGTGGTGGGTGGTCCACGAAGCCTGCGGGTCCTCCCTTTCTTCTTCTTCTTCTTCTTCTTCGTCTTCTTCTTCTTCTTCTGCTTCTTCTTCTTCATCTTCCACTTCTTCATTCTCTCCTTCTTCAGCTGCCTCACCACCAGCCACGTTTCCATCTTTTCTCATTCTGTTTTCCATCCTCGTCCCTCTTTCTTTCTGGAGATGCACAACATTCTCTCTCTCTCTCTCTCTCTCTCTCTTTCTCTTTCTCTTCGTACGTCCGTCCTTGCCTCAAACTCTTTTTTCATCTCGACCTGGCCTCTCACTCGCACCCAGGGGATATTCCGCGTTCGTCGTCTACGTGTGTGGCCATAACACCACAGAACCTCAGTCTCTCTCTCTCTCTCTTCGTCTCTCTCAGTCTCTCTCTCTCTCTCTCTATACCTCGCTCTTTCACTCTCTTCAGTGTTCGTTTCCATCGTTCCTTTTCGCTCCCTCCTCATGTTTTCAGTTGCCCTACTCAAGAAACAGGGTGTGTTCATCACAGTTAGGGAGAAAAAGTGGAGCAAATGAAAAAAAATCTCTCAAAAAACGTTTCCTTTCATTTCATCTTCGAAAGTTCAAGTATTTTTTGAAGGTCAATATTTCGACTGAGGGAAAAGTGATCTGGATTAGAAATTAACAGTATTTTGTAAAAATCTTCAAGTAACAATGATTGGGAATAGTCTCGATTATTTTTCAAAAATCTAAAGTAAACGTCATTTTTCGTTCTCGATGCAAAATTGTAAATATGATTATTTTTCTCGACGTTTTTCCAAGCTATGAAGTATAGCAAAATAAAGAGATCTCTAGAAAATTAACAATTCACAAAACGCAACGAACGAGACTATTTTTGAGTCGAGTGAACAAATTTTGGAAATCCTTGTTTTAGAAATATTCGATTTTTATTAACATTTTTATTGTGAACGTAGCTTTAATCTTCGCCTGTTCCCTTCTACTCTCTACCTTTCCCTCTTCCTTCCCTTACTCGCTCTATCTTTCAAGCAATAGGTTCTTAGTCATATGGTAAGAAGAAAGAGGGAGAGAGAGAGAGAGAAAGAAAGTCAAAAAAATAAGATCGTTTCTTCGCCAGTCAGGACTCACCGAACTCCCTTGTTTCCCACGTGTGGACACCACGTGGTCGTACCAGCTGGTACGAAACTTTCATTGATCGCCATTACCCAAAGCTTCGAGCCAATAAAAACGAAGATTTCCGAAAAACTCGACAAAATCTCTCTCTCTCTCTCTTCATACTTCTCCATAATCCGAAGAGTCGTAAAGCACTGGTGAAAAAAAGGTGCAACCAAAAAAAAACAACAACAACAAACCGACCGAGTTTTATGCGAATAAGCGAGAACTCTCGTCACGGTAAATAACGTCCCGGTTTGTAAGGATTCATGGCAAGGTCATCCGAGTGTTCGCGAGAAGAAACCGGAACAATATACATATACGGCGTATATACATATGGCAATATTCAGGAGACCGCGAAGAGTCCGAGGATGAAGAAGAAGAAGAAGAGTACGAAGAAGAAGAAGAAGAAGAAGAAGAGGAAGAAGAAGAAAGAGTGAGAAAGAGCCGTAGAGACCGACGTGTGTGGCCAGCGAGCAGAGCACATCCATATAGTTGGTCCACAATAACAGCTGATGCTCAATAGAAGCCTCACAGCCTCTTTTCCCCCTTTACTCCACTCCCCTCTTTACTCACTCATTCTTTCTTCAGATGCTCAGTCCCCACTACCCTCTTCGCCTTTCTTACGTTCCTCTCCTTTGGCTTTTATTTTCTTATGCATCTCCCTCTCGTGATGAACCATCGGTGCAACTTGGCGCATCAACGAAATGTATTTTTTGTTTGCATTTTGGAGACTACGTTTCATTAGTCGTTGCGAAAGACCTAGCGGTCGATCTTTGTACTAATCAAGATGGCGGCATTGGGTCAATCGACGATTTGGTTCCGTGCGCGCTTCTTGACGTTAGGTGTGTTGTCATTACTTTTATAATATCGTTAGTCGTGTATTGGTTCGATAAGTAACAACTGTGATAAGAAAATTGGACAAAGGATAACATTGTCTTTCCACAATGAACAACCTTTCTTTTCATTGCTTCGTTTCAAGCAAGTCGTGAAAACAATACGCGTTCGTATTACACGTAAGCTAGGGCTAGATAGGGCTTTAGTTGATGACGCCACCGCCAGGGGGTCGCCACGCGCCCCCAAGCGGGGGCGTCGGTAACTAAAGCCTGTCGACACTTGTTACATTATCATCATCGAAAAATCAATGTTTGACAAATGACCAATTTTGAGTTCGAATTTCGACTTGGATTTAACTTTGATCTTAAGTACGAGTCAAAGAAAATAATCCAGCACGAACTTGAACCGTGACATACGAAGGGAAGGTCAATCACCATTTTAAGCCGCGTTAAGTCGGTCTTAATTTGAATTTAAGTTAGTCTTAAATTAAATTAAAGTTGACTTTAAGTAAAACTTATGTCAAACTTAAATTCAACTTTAATCGAAGTCAGCTGGAAGTTTATTAGAATTTACGTTAAATTTGAGTGCTCGTATTACACGTAAGCACTAGATCGGGCTTTAGTTGATGACGCCACCGCCAGGGGGTCGTCGCGCGCCCTCAAGCGGTGGCGTCGGTAACTAAAGCCTGTCGACACGTGGTACATTATTATCATCGAAAAATCAATGTTTGACGAATTCTGAAGAAAATATAAGACATGTATAAAGTGTATTGAATTTATTTACACACACGCAACGCTGAATCTCACTCAGACACCTCGCATATATTATAAATTAATAATAAAATAATGATAATAATAATAATAATAATAATATTATAATATTAAAATAATTAATCGTCTTCTATGGATTCTATGATACACTTACTGTACAAGAACTCGTGCTTCGCTCTGATAAATTTTTTGTTTTTCCTTCATTCTTTGTCCTCTCTCTGGGAATTAAACTTTAGGCGTGAAATCGCGAGATTCTTCTTCTCGCGACGGATTTACAGTTTTTTTTTTTGTTTTTTTTTTCGCTTTCTCTCTTTCTCTCTCGTTTCGTCAATTTCTCAGCAGGTCCCGTGTATGTATACATATATGTATACATGGTTTATATTGTATAATAAAATTGTAGGAATGGTTCGTGCGCACTTTCTTGCCCACCGCATCAACTTTTTGACCTCGAAGATTTCTTTTTTCTTCCTATTTCTTCGAATTATTCGTCCTCGTCCCTGATCTTAAGCTGCTCATCGTGCGCGAGTACAGTGTCTTCCGGTTCCGCATTTTTGTCTTCCCTCGGGAGAAAACGGAACTTGTCCAACTACTCGCATCGAACAGTGGTGAAATTTTTTTTTTGTTTTTTTTTTTAAACGTCTTTGGTCGTGTTCACACGCGGAATACTGTTTCTCTGATCCAGTCAGCTCCGAGAGACGTTTCTCTCATCAGTCTGTGAACAAAAAAAAGACGAACATGTAATTAGAAAATGGAGATAAACGAGAATATTGATTTTTCGCACGAAATCGAATTTATTTGTATTTTCGATCGAGAAGAAATATCAAATTTTTTTTTAGAGAATTTTGCAATTTTCTAAATATAAAAAAATAAATAAATAATACACGCGACGTAACAGAATATTCGCAAAATTGCCGAACAAAATTCTAGCTCGACGGTTTAAGGAATAAATTTTTTTTTGCTTTGTTCGTGTCGTAAGAAATTTTAACAATTTAGTAATAATTTTTAGCCAATGCAAAAATGAAATTATTCTCACAGTTCGTTATGTTTTTTGTTTTTGTTTTTTTTTTCTTTTCTTATAAATCAAACGAAAATTTGGCAATAATGAAAATTTTTAAGACAAATGTAACAAACTGTGTGTTACCTTTTGAAGTGATTAGTAGCAGGACGAATGGTAAAATCAGTGTCGTCCTGTTGACTAGGAATCGATAAGCCGTGCCCCTCGTACTCTCGCCGTTTCTCTTAATCTCGTTCGTCCTCGTATCGGCCATTAGTTTCTTCACCTCGTGATAATCGTGATGTATCTTGCCGAAGCATAGAAAATTCATATTGTGATGTATACCCTTGCAATCGTATTCCTCCGCCCCGTCGCATATACACGTGTTTAATTTTGCAGCTTTCTCCTGACGCGTCAATATCGCTATCGAATTTCGACAACTGCAAAATAATAATAATAATAATAATAATAAAATAATAATAGCATCAATAAATTTAATTATAATAATAATGAAATAATAGTAGCATCAATAAATTTATAACAATAATAATAATGAAATAATAATAATGCCAATAATATTGAAATGATAATAATAATAATGCCAATAGTATTGAAATGACAATAATAATGATGACATAATAATAATGCCAATAATATTGAAATGATAATAATAATAATGACATAATAATAATACCAACAATATTGAAATGATAATAATAATAATAATCAATAATTTAATAATAATAATAATAAAATAACAATAATGCCAATAATATTGAAATGATAATAATAATAATGCCAATAATATTGAAATAATATTATAATAATGCCAATAATATTGAAATGATAATAATAATAATAAAATAATAATAATAATAATGAAATAATAATAATAACACTAATAATATTGAAATGATAATACTAATAATAAAATAATAGTAATAATAATAATAATAATAATGAAATAATAATAATAATAATGAAATAATAATGACGATGATGGCGATTGTATTAAATAATAACAAATCTTTGATTTTGTTGCTCGAAAATTTGAAAAAAATAAAATAATATAAAAATAAATATTTAGAAAAAAAAACAACATCGTTTAGATCTCCTTCGACTCACCGTGGTGTACATTTCTTTCCGTGAAACATGCTCTTGCAATAGGCGTTGTAATATTCGAGGGCTTTCGAGCAAAGCGCATCGGCATTGCATATCCAAGTTGCTATTCTGCACGACACCCTCGTTCTGTTCATCGCCATTGTCACCGACGAGCGACAAATTTCCACTCTCTGTTTGGAACGCATGCACATGTAATCGTCCCTCGCGCAGTCGCACTGTAAATTCCAATCAATTGCAATTTAATAAAAATGTATTTAGAATTTAGAATGAAAAATTACCGACTGTCGGTAACTACCAAACCACAACAAAACAACAACAACGACAACAACGTTAACAAAAGCAATAAAAACAATACAAATATTAAAGAAAAAATTAATATCGGGCAATAATTAATTAGAAAAGTTGATCAATTAAAAAAAAACAATGAAATATTAAAAAAAAAAAAAAAAATCGTAAAACAAAAATTCGCTCACCGTCATGAGTTCTTTGCCCTCGTCGGTGCTGGTCAACGCTATGAGCGCGTGCTGACAAGTCTCGGGACAGCCCTTCGCGTCGACCTGCAGATCGGCTGCGCAACTCGTCAAATATTGCTGAAGCGCCATTCCACATCCAGCTCTAAAAGCGCATCTTAGACGCGCCTCCTCGCAGCGCATCGTGACGATCGTCGTGTTTGTCGTAGCTCGAGCAAACGTTATCAACGTCGAAAGTATGACGGTGTAAAGGCAATTCGCGCCTCGGGACATCCTCCTGCGATCGGCCAAAAAACAAAAAAACAAAATTTGAATTTCCCGCGTCGAATATGCATTTTTTTTGCGCACGCGCACATTTTGGATTTTTTTTTTTACAAAATTACCGAAATTTTGAGGTAGAGATTTTTGAATCTTTTTGTTTAACGTTCTGGCAACTTTTTTTTTAACGTAGTTCTTCGATTTTGCTTTTTTTTTGGTCAAATGCACTTTCGTATTTTTGCGTCGACTGGAAGACTGTCGAATCGTTATTTTTTTAAAATATACTTTCGAAGATTTTGACAGATGCGAGCTTTTGTATTCGCTTAAATTTTTTATGGAAAATTGTTAAAAAAAAATTTTCTTTTTACGATTTCTTGAATTTTTGACTCGTTTATTTATTACAATAAATAATAACAAAAAATTCTTTCTTTCTCCGACAGTTTTTTTTTTTTCGTAGTTGTCTCACCTTAAGATCGCGAAATACAAATATCGAGAGGATGATTTAAACAAATTTTTTTTCACTAAAAATGTTTCGAATATCGATCGTTCGAACGTTGAACGTGTCCAAGCAAAATGTCGCGAAATCAAAGACTATCTCGACGTCTATCATAACTTGTATACAGAAACGTGGATATACGTATATACGTAATTGATTAATAAAAGCGGTCTACGTGTTCGAGAGCACGACCGACTTACTCGATAAAATCCCACGGAGTCGAGCTTTAAGGTCATTTTATCTCTCTCTCTCTCTCTCTCTCTCTCTCTCTCTCTCTCTCTCTCTCACTCTCTCTCGTTTGAGTTCTCTTATCGTCATTAGCAATGAATAAGAATATTTGCACGCATACGACGAGAAAGATTGAAAAAGAGAGAACTAGAGAGGGGGAGAGCAAGGGGGGGGGGGGGGTAAAGTCAGAGTCAAGTAGAAAATGTTTTGTACAGGACAAAGAAAGTGTCACGAGGATATTTTTAGGCCCCGAAGAGCGAGAAAACGTTTTCCATACCAACTATACTGAAAATACTGCGGAAAAACACATGTTAAAGTATTTTTTGCGTTGCCTTGACGGAATGTTTTGTTTTAATTTAATTTTTTTATTTATTACACGATTTTGAACTCGATTTCTAAATTTTGCTCACATTTACCTAAATACGAATTTAAATTCGAACTTGAGTTTGATGAAAAATTGAACTAAAATTAAAATAAAATAAAATCGTGTTTGAATTTTTTAATCTCGAATTTATATCGCTATTGAGAAAACGTAAGGATAATTAATAATTTTTTCGTACATTTTTAGTCAATTTTAATTAGCTCGTTTGTAAATTTTAATGGCGTAACGACGGTAAAAGAAAAAGAGGATTTTGTTTAAGGCATGTTTCTGGCTGGCCTTATGGAAACGAAAGCACGAACATCTTTTCACCGTGGTAACTCGATTGTCGTTCATGCTAATTACCGCTGGTGTGTCCGAGCAAATTAATCCATTCATTGTGAACGCGGCAAACGAGCAGATTTTTATCTCGTTCTTCGCCGTTGGTCTTCGCATTGCAAGGCAAAATGAAAGAGATGGCGTAGGTACGACGTACTCGTATTTCTTCCGTACGGTGCATTTTAAGCCCCTTTTCTCGTTGGACTCGCCACGAGGTTTTAATCTTATTATAATTGGAGAAATTTTAAAACAGCGAGAAACTTGACAATAAGAATTGAAGTTGGGTTAAACTTGAATCAAACTTGAATCATAGTTCAAGTTGTGTAACTGTGATTTAAGTCAAACTTAAACCGTGGTTAAGTTGGTCTTAAATTGAATTTGAGTTAGTCTTAAATTAAATTGAAGTTAACTTTAAGTAAAACTTATGTCAAAATTAAATTAAACTTTAATCGAAGTCGAGGGGAAGTTTATTCCAATTTAAGTCAAATTTCAACTTGGATTTAACTTTGATCTTAAGTACGAGTCAAAGAAAATAGTCACGCAAGAACTTGAACCGTGGCATACGAAGGGAAGGTCAATCGCAATTTAAACCGCGGTTAAGTTGGTTTTAAATTGAATTTAAGTTAGTCTTAAATTCAATTAAAGTTGACTCTAAGTAAAGCTTATGTCAAACTTAAATTCAACTTTAATCGAACTCAAGTGGAAGTTTATTCGAATTTACGCCAAATTTGAGATCGAATTTCGACTTGGATTTAACTTTGATCTTAAGTACGAGTCAAAGAAAATAATCAAGCACAAACTTGAACCGTGACATACGAAGGAAGATCAATCGCAATTTTAAGCCGCGGTTAAGTTGGCTTTAAATTGAATTTAAGTTAGTCTTAAATTAAATTAAAGTTGACTCTAAGTAAAACTTATGTCAAACTTAAATTAAACTTTAATCGAACTCAAGTGGAAGTTTATTCGAATTTAAGTCAAATTTGAGTTCGAATTTCGTCTTGGTTGTAACTTTGAGCTTAAGTACGAGTCAAAGAAAATAATCAAGCACGAACTTGAACCGTGACATACGAAGGGAAGGTCAACCGCAATTTCTTCCTCGATGACTTGCGACTCGGGCCTGAAATTCGATTAAAAATAGTCAAATCAAGCAACGAGACAATTTGTCGCGAGAGAATAATAAAAGGGTTACATCGAGACGCACGAAAACGTTGATTTTCACGGCCTCGCGTTGTTCGCGGTCCCCGCAGCGAGACGAAAAAGTGAATAAATACGGCGCGACATGAACACCCGGAGAGGTTTATTTCGAGTATGTCGTGGAATGCGAAGAGATCACGCTCGGACAGAACGAGGACGTGGAAAAAGTGTCTCGGGAGAAAAACAGACACTCGAGCAGAAGCAGAAAACAACGCGAGAGAGAAACAATTGTACGAAGGAAAAAAAAACAATCGAACAATTATTCAACTAATATTTGAATAAAAAACAATTATTTGATTCTCGTTGAATCATTTTTCAACGAATTTCAGCCTTTTCTTTATACCAAGAACATTTTTTATTTGAAAATCAAAAACAAAATGTCAATTTTTATCACAAAAAGGGAATTTCCTAAAAATTTCCTTTTTTTTTAAGCAGGAGAGGAAATTCAGTTCCAATTTTTGTACGGTGGAGATTCGCCGTTCAATTCTCAAATGGTATGTTTAGCTCTCTCTCTCTCTCTCCCTCTTTCTCTTTCTCTTTCTCTCTCTCTCTCTCTCTCTCTCTTTGGGACCGAAAGCACGTGCCCCCATAGTTATACACCTGCTACTGGTCACCGCGGGCACTCGTCCACTTGTTTTGGCTCCCTTCCGGTGGTTCGCAGTGCGGTGCTCTCCTTGAGCACGCTAAAGGCTCAGAAGAGAGAGAGAGAGAGAGAGAAGCAGTCATGCTCGATCGAGCATCGACCACGAGAGTGCCATTTGATATCTCGTTCGTACCTACCATAGGTACGTAGCACGAGAGTTGTTCGCAAAATTAAAGTTGTCGACAGAGACAAATCCGAAAAAACCAATCTATCGAATTACGAGTTTCTCCCGTTTGGCTAAGAATTTCTAGGATTTTGCTTCACGTCTGACAATGAGTCGATCGAGTACGAATTTACAAAGGGAAATTGAGTTTAGAGTTGATTCAAGTTTTCATTAAGTTTAGAAATTAATTGTAAGTTAAGAAACTTAAGTTTTCATTCAAATTTGACTCAAGTTTAAGTTTGACTCAAGTTTGAAGTTAAAATTGAACTTCAATTCAAACTTTGGTTTCTGTTCGGGTTTTATTCAAGCTGACTTATACATTGACTCAAGTTCGATGTTAAAATTGAATTTCAATTCGACCTTTGCTTTCTGTTCGGGTTTTATTCAAGCTTACTTAAATATTGACTCAAGTTCGAAGTTAAAAGTGAACTTCAATTCGAACTTTGTCTTCTGTTCGGGTTTTATTCAAGTTGGCTTAAACATTGACTCAAGTTCTCAGTTAGAATTGAACTTCAATTCGAATTTTGTCTTCTGTTCGCGTTTTATTCAAGTTGACTTAAATATTGATTCAAGTTCTCAGTTAAAATTGAACTTAAGTCAAAACTGAGGATTTGATTTACATTTACCTCGGGTCAGTCTGAATTCCGACTTAAATCCGAGCTTAAAAATAAATAAAATCTTTGATCTTAGTGATTCGACCCAAATTCGAATCTCAATTCGAAGATTCAGCTTGGGCCTGAAACGATTTGGGCCTTGGGCCCAAAAAATAATCAAACGTTAAAGTAAACAATTTTAAGAACGTAACAACATGCTGCTAAAAAGTGAAAGTAAGGGACAAAGCCCTGCAAGAAGGTTTTGCACAGGCAGCAATAAAAATACATCGGGCCGAGAGAGTTTTCGTCGTTGTACCTCAGCAAAGTTCTAAACGAATTATGAAAAGCAGGTCGCGCCGAAGAGTTTCAGTGGGCTCGAGGAGACCAATGGGCGATCGAGGGTAAAAGGGAGAGGGAGTGAGGCCCGTTCTTCCCGGGACCTCTCCCTATACCATCTGTCCCTCGTTGCCACGTCTCTCTTAGCGGTGGGTCCAGAATTTTCGGCTCACTCTCGCCCTGCGCACGAGAGGACCTCGTAGGCTCACGGTCTCGTGCTGAAATTTTTCAACGTTGCCACCCCTCCCTTTTTCAGTCCCAAAGAGAGACAGAGAGAGGAGAAAGGGTGGGAGGAAGGGCAGCGAGCTGTTCTAAACCATAATCCGCACTGACCGGTAGCGTAAAAGAATTAAAAACACACACACACTCACACGTATATGTCTGTGTTTATGTACAAGCTCGAAATCGAGAGCAGCAATTACATTATTATCTTCGAGAAAGTTTTTTTTTTTTCGTCGAAAATTGTATATTGGAGAATTAAAAAAAAACTAAGAGGTAGAGAATGCTAAATAGGGGCAAGAAAGATCGACCAGGTGGTACTCGCAACGGTTTTTATCTAACCAATTAACAATAATATATTATACACGTGTATATGTTTATGTAATATTTAGATAGGCAACTATCTCATCTATGTGTTCAGCAGTAATAGGCTAGTAAATGGGGGGTAGTTACGTTTTGGAAGAAAGAATGTTTTCCTTTTTTTCATTAAAAATTGAAGGTTTGCGACATTTGGTTGTTTCGAAAATTTGAGATTATTGAAGTAACATCGAAATTTTGTTTAGACACAATGTAAAAAGGGTGTAAAAATGACGATTATTTTATAAATTGGAACAGTATTTTTGAGACATGTGACATTTTGATTAAGGCCGATATATATTGTTTTTTAAAACAAGATTGTCAGTTTTGATAAATAATAAAATAGATTTTGTAATGTTAAATTGTGCAATTATTTTCTAACTCGCAACAGTATTTTTGAGACATTTTGATCTATGTGACATTTTAAGCAATGTGACATTTTGATTAATGCTGACGTACATATTATTTTTCAAACAAGATTACCAGATTTGAAAATAATAAAATATATTTAGTAAGCTTAAATTGTGCAATTATTTTCTAATTTGCAACAGTATTTTTGAGACATTTTGATCTATGTGACATTTTGAGCAAAGTGACATTTTGATTAATGCTAATATACATTTTTTTTTTAAACATGATTTTCAATTTTGTACACAACCAAATTCATTTTGTAATCTTAAATCGTGCAAAAATAAACACTCACGGTATATTGACGCTAATCCCTTTAACAAAAAAAAAATTCTTTCTTCTGTTTTCAAGGAGGTCCAAGAATTATTTAGAAATAGCGCTTGTATGAGCAAGAGTCCCTGAACTCGAGCGCGAGCCTCGATGTTCGATGACAGTTTTATCGAGGTTCGAGTTTTTGCGATTGTTTGTTTGAGATAAACAGAGACACTGAGAGTGCGAAAGAACGAGAAGAGATGCAAATAAGAAGGAAGAAAAAGAGCCAAGATGAAGTCTCGGGTTGTTTGCACTCGAGAGCAAGAAAAAAGGATGTGTAACCGAGAGAGAGAGAGAGAGAGAGAGAGAGAGAGAGAGTGAGAGAGAGAAGAAAAGGGAGTGGGGAGGATGAGATGAGAGTGCGAGAGCCATTAGAGTGTGTCCCATCTCTCTCTCTCTCTCTCTCTCTCTCTCTCTCTCTCTCTTGCTCCCGCCCTCTCTATCCCTCCCTTCCCTCTCTTGCACTATCTCTTTCTCTCTCTTGGGTGTGTGTTTCTCATAACGACGCTCAGGCGCCATGTAAATATTGGGCTTGCGTGTATAAAGTCGAAGACCCGAGGGTAAATTATCTCTACTCTCTCTCTCTCTCTCTTGTCTCTCATGTTTGCTGGAATGAAAGAGAGTGGCCCTATCCTACGCTTATTGAAAGTCAAACAAATCGTTTCGTTTCTTTGTTCAACATTTTGGTCCCTCGAACATATCGGAAGCTGCAAATTTGCTTTTCTCTGTATATTTTTGGATGGGCAGCAGTCGACTCTATTTACCGTTTGGAAAAAAATGGCCAAATGGCCAATATCGTTGTTTTGCCTCGTCGCACGAAATTTTTATTTGGTACGGTGGACAGAGGGAAAAAAGGAAATTTATAAATTGTTTGTACCATTTTGGTACCAAAAATGGCACTTTTTAAATTACGACCTATGCAACCTGAATTATAATATTATTTTTTAATTCGCCAGTTGACTTCAAGATCGTTAATTTCCAAACAATTTTTCCAAAATGTTTCCGAGTTACCAAAAAATGGTCAAGTAATAATGTCACATTTCAGATTAATTTTTATCGTTCAAATTGTCACAGTTCAACATTTTGGTCCCTCAAACATATCGGAAGCTGCAAATTTGCTTTTCCCTGTATATTTTTGGATGGTCACCAGTCGACTCTATTTACCGCTTGGAAAAAAATGGCCAAATGGCCAATATCTTTGTTTTGCCTCGTCGCATGAAATTGTTATTTCGTACGGTGGACAGAGGGAAAAAAGGAAATTTATAAATAGTTTGTACCATTTCGGTACCAAAAATGGCACTTTTTAAATTACGACCTATGCAACCTGAATTATAATATTATTTTTAAATTCGCTAATTGACTCCAAGATCGTTAATTCCCAAACAATTTTTCCAAAATGTTTCCAAGTTACCAAAAAATGGTCAAGTAATAATGTCATATTTCAGATTAATTTTTATCGTTCAAATTGTCACAGTTAAAATTTCGTTTCTTACAAAATTGAGACTTTTTCCACCAGTGTGTCTTTCCTCATTCCCAAAATATACCTGGAAGTAAAGATCTCAACCGAATTCGAATAATCGACACCCGAAACGTATTTCCGGTTGTCGCCCGTCCCACACCTAAAAAGATCCGAGAGAAAAAGGTAGAAAAAGAAGAGAAAAAAGAAAACAGATTCCTTCATTTCAAAGACGCTTTTTTTAACGACCCGAGAGAACGCGAAGCTGCTATAAAACGTGAGATAAAACGTTGGCCAACACTGGCGCGCGACAAAGATGGATTTACGATTGAACGCTCCGAGGGCCCCCTTTCGTTTCTTCGCCGCAGCCACGAGAAACTCCTTTTTCGATCTTGAGATTCATACGCGATCTATGCTCGCCCGCTGAGAACTGTAGGAGTTTCCACACCAGGATTCTCGTTTCTACGAGAAACTAACGAACGCGGCTTGTCTCAAAAAAAAAAAAAAAAGAAAAAAAAATGTCCATTTTACCGTTATAACGTCATAAGCCGCGGGGAGATTTTTTTTTTAAATTTACGGCTTCGTTACCGAGAAATTTTTACTATTTCCTTTATATTACACGCGCGGCGTAGAATTGGGCAAAAATATTTTCGAAAATTATGTGTGTCATTTTGTGTACGATTTTTCAAATTTATTTGAACGAGATAAAATATGTTTTTTTTTACTTTTGAAGGAAGTTTTGGGCGGATTCGTTTATATAAATTCAAATCTTTGCTACTGAATCGAAAGCAGAGACAACGAATTATCTCGGTTGGTTGCAGGATTTTTGTTTTTTTTTTTGTTTTTCTAAAAATTCTTTTTAGTGTTTTTACGTCGTAAGATCTCGACGAGAAGATTTTGAATTTACGACTGTGTTACTAAGAAATTTCGAGCGTTTTTTTAAGATTATGTATATAGAATATCAATGAGGAGGAATTATGTAAACGAAAATTTATTTCAATAGCTTTTAATACAAAGACGATAATTTTACTGAAAAAACTTTGAAAATTGATTTTCTAAGTACAAAAAATCATTTTCTAAATTCTGTGCTACTCACAAGTGAAAAAAATAATTCTTGAAATTTTGAAACACTGAAATACTCAAAAATTGATTTTTCTTAAAATAACATCATTTTCGAAATTCTGTGCTACTCAGAACTTAAAAAAATGATTTTTGAAATTTTGAAAAACTGAAATATTCAAAAATTGATTTATCTTAAAAAAAAATATCATTTTCGAAATTCTGTGCTACTCAGAACTTAAAAAAATGATTTTTGAAATTTTGAAAAACTGAAATATTCAAAAATTGATTGATTTTAGAAATAATATCATTTACGAAATTCTGTGCTATTCAGAACTTTAAAAAAATGATTCTTGAAATTTTGAAAAACTGAAATAATAAAAAATTGATTTATCATAAAAAAACATCATTTTCGAAATTCTGTGCTACTCAGAACTAAAAAAAATGATTCTTAAAATTTTGAAAAACTGAAATATTCAAAAATCGATTTATCTTAAAAAAAAACATCATTTTCGAAATTCTGCGTTACTCAGAACTTAAAAAAAATGATTTTTGAAATTTGGAAAAACTGAAATAATAAAAAATTGATTTATCATAAAAAAAACATCATTTTCGAAATTCTGTGCTACTCAGAACTGAAAAAAATTGATTCTTGAAACATTGAAAAACTGAAATATTTAAAAAAAAATGGATTTATTCTTCGAATAAAATTTGTACCGATTTTCTTCTTTATTTTTGACAAAAATTTGACCCACTCACAAACTAAATAAGTATCGATTTAAATGAATTCGAATCTTTGCGGGTGGAACGAAACCCGAGATGAAAAAAACATGATGTCGGTCGGTCGTAAAATTCTTTTTTTCGCTTGATTTTACATTCGAGAAAGCAAAAAAGAAAATCGTATGCAGGAGTCGAGACAGCTAATGCGACAGTCACGAGGATCGAGGCACGACAAATTCGATCCTATCGGAACAAAGACCACGTGGAGACAATAGTACGAGAGAAGTTTTGTAGTCCAGGCGACGAGAGATCAAAATGATGCTAATCATCGGCGAGGGACGAAGAAATAAGCTGGCTTAGCTTTGTTTGAACGAAAAATCGGTAGCACTCCTTTGGCCAAACGGTTTATCGTTCGATGAACGACTGTAAGAACGCGAGTAAAAGGCACTTCGTGACCGTTCGAAACCAGTGTTGCATTCAGAGGTCACGTTTTCACTGGTGTTACTATAGTATATGGGGCGTTCCAACTCAAATGGACAAATTCGTCAACCTCACCCTCGTGGATTTAATTCCCAATTTTTTATACGATAGTAACAACCTTGAAACAAAGGCAGGATTTTTTATAAATTTGTTGCTCCGTTCCTAATGTCATAATAATTTTTTTTCAATATGGAAAAAATGATATTCGTGAGGAAAAAGGTTTAAAAAATTTAAGAAATTTGGATAAATCGATGTATCGAACGTGACAATTCTTAAGCATTGCAATAGATTCTTTTTTACATTTTTTGTGTAAAATATTCTTCGATTACATTTTTACAAATTTTAATTTTTACGCAAATTGCTAATAAACAGAGGCTGATAAGAAAATTTACAAATAAAAATTGAATGTAATTTAAGTTTATAATAACCATATAGAAAAGTAGGGAACAACATATTTACTAGAGAAACTTGGCTATATGGACTGGAATTGCCCATATGCATATATATAGATATACGTGTAATTGGAAAACTAGGCTTGAGTCCAGGAAGTCCATTCTGGTTTGCTCAAGCTTAGGAGTGCTGCAACTATTTATCGCTATATATAACTCATGACATTCTTATATAACATACGATTCTACAATTCTAAAAACAAATTCCAAAAATCAAATAAAATTTTTTTTGAATAGTCCTGACTCAAAAATTTACTCGCCTATGCTTTTTCAAGAACAAATTACTATAAAAATAAAATAAACAAAATTAATATAAACACAAAGAAATTTGAAAAATAAATATTTCAGCAAAGCTGAAAATTATCCAAATATTGCAGAACAGAAATAGGAAAGGTTTATCTTGAACTACCTGGTATTAAAAATAACTAAAAGCAATAGGAGAAATAGTCCGGACATCGATTCTTGCCTGCCAATCCAATTTACCATCCCTCTTCGTTTCTCTCAAAGTTTCCTTTGCTCTTGCCAGCAGGACGAGTAAATGTGTGTGTGTGTGTGTGTGTGTGTGTGTGTGTCGTGGCTGCTTTGCCGGATTGTCACGAGCACCCGGTCACGATCGAGTCAACCAACGAACGGTCCAGTAGGAGCAGCCTCGTGGCTACTTGATGTCTCATACCGAACCACGAGTTCATTAGCACAGGAACACATAAATCTATACGACCCTAAGACCATTTTCTTCCGCACTAACGAGCTAAACGTACTGTCAACTATGTATATCCTAGTTCTGATTCAAATACTGACAACTTTCCCGCTCGGCCCTTTTAGGTACAATACAAGAAGAAACAAGCATCGGCTAATTTTATACGGTATACAATTCTGGGGATAAATATTGTTTAATTTCTCGATAAATTGAATTTAATTGCACGATTTAATGTTATTTGGGCTACTATATTTTAAATAATATAATTTAATTGATCAGATTTTTCATCGTTTTAAGAAGGAATCAGTATCTTGGGCGTTGTACTTTATGGTACTCAACGTTCAGTATTTAGTACTCGTTATTCGGTGCTCAGTATTTATAGTACTGAATGTTTATAGTGTTTAGTATTTATCGCAGTGAGTATAATATTCGGTACTAATAACACTCGGTATCCTGTACTTACAGAAATCAGTAATCAAAATGTTGTGCTGAAAGAATTCAGTACTTAATTCAGCAATTAGTATTTGATACCTAAAATTGTGCACTCAGTACTTGGTACTCAATATCCTGTAATTATTACTTAAAATTCAGTATTTGGTACTCGAAATTGAGTACTTAGTACTTAATGCTCAATATTCAGTACTTGGTGCTTAATGCTCGAAACTCAGTACATAGAGCTTAATGCTCAAAACTCAGTAGTTAGTGCTTAATGCTCAGAACCCAGTACTTAGAGCTTGATGCTAAAAACTCAGAACTTAGTTCTTAATGCTAAAAACTCAGTACTTAGTTCTTAATGCTAAAAATTCAGTACTTAGTTCTTAATGCTCAAACTCAGTACTTAGTACTTTATGCTCAAAACTAAGTACTTAGTTCTTAATGTTCGAAATTCAGTACTTAGTTTTTAATGCTAAAAATTCAGTACTTAGTTCTTAATGCTCAATATTCAGTACTTATTAATAAACGGTAATTAGAATTCAGTGTTCCTTCCTGGTTACTTAACGGTCATTAGTTATTACTCAGTGCTCAACTACTCAGTACTTAGTACTCAGTACTTGTAGGTACTTATTACTCAGTATTCTCGTATTTTGCGCTTCTAATAAAAAAAAAACACAGAATTTTACTTTTCGCAATTAAGACTCATAAAATTATTTAAAAATTGTTAAATATTAGTTTACTAAATAACAAAAGTGTCCCTATTTTTTTTTTAGTATCTCAATCGCCGAATACATCTTACACGGACTTGCCAACGTTGCAATCTGACCACATTCGATTTTCCATACATAAACAAACAAACAAAAAATAGAAAACAACAATTCTTTACTAAATAGAAAAATAAATAACAAAAAAAAAGATATCGATCTTCTTCATTGAAAAATAAACGTCGGCAAGTGATCGTCAACGAGGTTTGTTGTGATGGAGCCAATGAGGCCTTGAGGGAGGAGGACGCGCGTCTTGCATACAAAATGAATCCGTGGCGAGAAAAAAAATACATCTCGTGTGTCTCTTATGGCCTGGCAGGGAGAGGAAAGGATTTTTGAATCACGCCATTCAATCGCTAATTTTTTTTTTCTTTTAACTACAATCGTCGCTCATCAGCCTGGGATAACTAACCGTAGTTTCGAGATTCATTGTTGGGTTTAAAAAAAAAAATATATATATATATATATATATATATGTATTGTTACTGATTGTAGACGAAAAAAAAACCTCGTGGGTTCACAAATTCGACGAATTTATTCCAGATTACACATGTGTGTATACATATATATATTTTTTTTGGTTTATGAATTTAATTTTTTTAGCCCCCCACCGGACCCCGGAGCAAAATACTCGGGGCCTTGATGCCCCTTGATCGATGCTCTAAGCGCGAATGACGATCGATCGCTGACTGGAGAAAAGGCGCGGTATGAAACTCCCTTGGACGGGAATGACAGTGACAGATCGACGCAATTACGTTGACCGTTCGAAAACTCGAGGCGATTATGAGCTCGCTTTCTCTCTTCTTCTTCTTCTTATTCTTATTCCTCTTATTCTCTTGCTCTTTCTTTCTATGCTTCAAGGGCCTTACTATGATCGTTTGTGTATCAAAGAGAAAAAAAATCAAGACAGATCAATGAGAAAGAAAAAAGATGTTGAAAAAAGAGAAGAAGGAGAATTCCAAGAAGCGAATTTTTTGAATCGTTGTTTTTTGGCGCCGAATTAATATACAGCCAATTTACCTGCAGTAATTAAAGAAATTTGAAGTAATTTGTTTAATTTCATAGAACAGTCAGTAATTTTTAATTTCTAGTGATTTATATATATTTTTTAAAATTATTTTTGGAGTAAACACGAGCTGTCTTTTAGTTCTAAAATTTTATAGATTGCTTGAGAACATTTTAGAAAATATACGCGTGTCCCAGTGTTGATTCAAAAAAAATTTATAACTTTTGATAATTTTTGAAATTTTATTTTACCTCGATTTGTTTATATTTTCGATCTCAGATTAATAATTCGCACTGTAATTATTCAAATTTTCCAAGTTTGCAAATATATCCTTGCGTCAAAATAAATTACAGCGAGTACAATATTCGTAACGTCGTACAATTATATATCCCCCTCTCTCAAATTTCAATATTCAAAACCACGTGACAATTAATCTCACCTCTCTTTTTGTTATAATTTTCTCCGTTTATTTTTCGCTATCACATTGTTTCGCCAGAGCCACTGTATGCGAGTACGCTCGTTCACACTTTCACTTTAACGCACTCGATTAAAAAAAAAAACAAAAATAAAAAGAACAATTTAAAACTGATCGATGTTCGAGTCACGAAAATTGAAGTTTCTCTTTCGAAGCACAATCTTCATACGATCAATTTTAATTTAAATATTAAAAAAAGAACGATAAAATTCGAGGACAAAGTGCAAAATGTAAAAATGTTGAACGCAATATTTGAAAAATCGATGTCGATCGAATAAGAAAATCGATTATTTACGATCTTACAAAAATAACGAAGACCTCGTGCAACAACGTTCCGCGCACGTTCGCAGACTCCGAGGAACTAGATTGAGTTGTGACGGCTCCGGAGCCGAAGACCTCCTTCCCTACGTTCTCGTATATACAAGATCTCACAGACACACTGAAACGTCTTTTTCTCCCCACTCCGGGACGACAGGGGTCCACAGAACGGCTGGCAGGGCGACCCAACCTGGGGCCCGAGTTCCCTTGCCTGATTGAGATACCAGAACCATACCCAACCATGGGGACTCTCCGTTGGGGCCTTAGTCGTTTCTCCCCACCATCCTTCTTCTTCCATCTCTCTTCTTCCTTCGTCCTCTTTCGGACCCAGAACTAACAGTTCGCTATCCCCTCTCTTGTTGTTGTTGAGACCACGGCGAAAATAGGGGCCCCGATGGCTCTCAATGTCGGGGCTCCGATAACGAAAAACGATACTTAGAAATTTCGGTACGAGAAGATCCTTTCGTGTTACATAAATACTTGCTGCAATGTTTCGCCCAATTTTTTTCTTCTTCTTCTTCTTGTTTTGAAGACAGAAGGGTGGAGGGAGTTGTGTGTTTTAAGAGATTTGGGAAGTTTGTATTGTGCAATGTTTTCTAAAACATTGTACAATACTAACTTCCCAATAATAACAAAAAATAACAAATTATCTAAATTATTTAACATCGAATAATTATATAGATATAATTATTGAAGAAGAAAACGTTTTAATTATAAAAAATAACAAATTATCTAAATTATTTAACATCAAATAATTATATAGATATAATTATTCGATTTTAAATAATTTAGATAATTTGTTATTTTTTATAATTAAAACGTTTTCTTCTGTAATTTCTGTAACTTTCTTCTGTAATTATATAGATATAATTATTCGATGTTAAATAATTTAGATAATTTGTTATTTTTTATAATTAAAACATTTTCTTTTGAAGATTTTGGGTTCGCGATTATTATTTTAGAATTAGTGATTTTTGTGAATATTTGATTATTTAATATAAAATAAGAATTGAAATTAATTAGATTAGGCATTTTTTTTTAAATATTTTGGATAGGAATTGAAGTAGGGGGGATAGGAATAATTTTTTTAATTACAAAATTTAATTAGTATTTTTTTAATTTGTCAATCTTTGAAATAATTTATTTCAAATATTTTTGTATTGAAAATACGTTTTTGTTATTTTTGTTGACTTTTCAATTAATCAAAAGGAAAAAACGTGCTTTGAGATAAAAATTTGTTAGATAGAAAAAATAAACAGAGTAGATAGACAATAAAAATGAGAACCTCGTTGGTAAGCTTTCAAGTCTTTTCGGTCAGGGCGTAGGGCCTTCGACAGGACAATGGTCCCAGGTCCGAAAAGGTATGGGAGTAAGAGAAAGGGGGAAAGGGTCTAAGGGAGAGAATACGTAAGGGAGCCAAGGAAGCGATCGGATGCGAGGAAGGTGTCTGGTAAGGCAGCCTGAATAAACTACGGCACGCGCATAAAAGACGAGGCCAAAGCTTAAAACCAAACAAACTCTCTCACTCGCGTGTGTGTATTCGGTAGTCTATTCACGAGCCCTCGTGTGATTCCATTAACGAGGACCCCCTTTTTTCGTGTCTCCCAATCTCGTCCTCTCTCTCTCTCTCTCTCTCTCTCTCTCTCTCTCTCTCTCTTTTTCTTCTCGCGTTATGTTATTATATCTTATAAAATTTTGTTGTTGTGTTATTATATCTTGATCATTTTTGTAAATTTGTTAAACTTGCACAAATTGTATATTTAGAAATTTATGTAGTTTTTAGGTTTGTGAATTTATGAGATTTCTGTATTTGCTCCAGGGCTGGCTAGGGCATAATTAAATATATCAATCAATCAATTAATCAATCTCTCTCTGTCTCTCATTGTTATGTTATTATATCTTGACAATTTTTGTAAATTTGTTAAACTTGCACAAATTGTAAATTTAGAAATTTATGTATTTTTTAGGTTTGTGAATTTATGAGATTTCTGTATTTGCTCCAGGGCTGGCTAGGGCGTAATTAAATATATCAATCAATCAATTAATCAATCTCTCTCTGTCTCTCATTGTTATGTTATTATATCTTGAAAATTTTGTAAATTTGTTAAACTTGCACAAATTGTAAATTTAGAAATTTATTTATATTTTAGATTTGTGAATTTATGAGGTTTTTGTATTTGCTCCAGGGCTGGCTAGGGCATAATTAAATATATCAATCCCCCCCCCCCCCCGTTCTTCTTTCGTTACGTTTTATATCTCATAAAATTTTGTAAATTTGTTATACTGGGATAAATTATTAATTTGCAAATTTATATATTTCTAGGGTTAGTGAATTTCTGAGATGGCTGTATTTGCTCCAGGTCTGGCTAGGGCATAATTAAATATATCAATCAATCAATCAATCAATCAATCAATCTCTCTCTCTTTTTCTCTCTCTCTCGTTGTTATGTTATTATATCCTGCAAAATTTTGTAAATTTGTTAAACTGGCATAAATTGTAAATTTGCAAATTTATGTATTTCTAAGATTTGTGAATTTATAAGATCTCTGTATTTGCTCCATAACTGACTATTACATAATTAAATAAATCAATCAATCAAATATATCGATAAAGTTTGTAACATTTGCAAAATCGATACTTTCAGCTTTTTGTTATCAACAAAAGATGATAAAACGAATTTTCTGATTGAGAAATTTATCGAATTAATTTTTCATCGATAAAGTTGATAAATCATAATTTTAGATCAAAAATTAAAGTACCGTTTGAATTGTTGGATGAAAAAAAAAATTATACGGTTTATCGCACGTTTTCATCTCAGCACCGAGGGTGGTAATCGTTCTCAATCGCACTTTTTAGCCACGTAATACACGTATCTTGAATGAAATCTGCGCGGACCGACGAGAGAGTTCATTTCCGACATGCATCATGATCTACTTGGGCTATAGCGATCTATCACTGCGTGTAATCTGAGATCCTGCAACTCTCGTACCATGAGCGCTCTTTATCCTCGTACAATCGTTATCTTTAACGAACGAGACCCCGCGATGTAAATTCTAAAGGATCGTAGTGTCGATTTCTTTTTTATCCCATCATAATTGCCGATAAGATTTTCAGAATTTAATCACGTCCGAACTTTTTACTAAATTAATATTTATCATTCGTTTCACAATAAATTTATTTACACGTTCAAAATTTTATTCATATAAATTATTTTTGTGTTAACAAGTGTCTCAACAATGAAGGAGAAAATAATATTCCTCCAAGAATTATTAAATTTTGATTATCAAAAATAATTAATCTTAATTAAATTTTTCTCGAATCATTGAATAATTTTTGTTTTCAAAGAATAATTTATAATAATTAAGATTTCCTGGTAAAAATATTATAAATAATCTTTAATTGTTTATCAATTAATAATAATTGAGTTTTCGATGCAAGAATTTAAATTAAATTGAAGAATTAAAACTTGATTTTTATCAAACAATTTTTAAATCTTAAAATGGATTAAAAATTGTTTAATAAAAACTAAGTTTGTAAGACTAGGAGAGATGAAAAGCATTTGAGGAAATATAAAAAAAAGCTTTCGAAAGTATGACTCGAGGAAAAATATTCTTGAGTAGCTCGTGACTTTCTTGTTATGTTTATTTTCGTCCTTCTGGAATGTCTCTTCGAATCTTCGTTCGAGTCAACGTTCTGTTATTCACGCTTTTCCAACCCAGTTAAATAGTTGCTCGCGTGGTAGCACGTGGAAAGGTTGATTGGCATGCTCTGGAGTACTTCTCGCGAGCCTCTCTCGGCAAATCGTGGCGAGAATGACACATGTCGAAGCGAGAGTGACGCTTGAGACTTCGGTCTTTTGTTTCCTGTGAACGATTTATATCGACCTCGGAACGTCCGAGAAAAATACATTACCATCGCACTATCAACATTTTCGAAAATGTTTAAATTATCGACAAATTTTAGATTTTTATTTATAAAAAAAAATCAGCAATATTCAAATTAAATTTTACAAATCAATTTTATCCATATTTATTATTATTTACAATTTTATTCAATGTTATTGTTGTATAATTATTTTTCAAATTCATTAATTAAACAAATTATTCAATTTGTCGAGAATCGTAATTTAATTACGATAAAAATATTTTAATAATTCAACGATAATCGAAAAATTCGAATATTTTGATAATTGTGTTTAACAATTTATTAAATAGTTTAAAAAATTGTAGAAAAATGTTAGTAATGTAAATACAAAAATTTCTTCGATGCAATAATGAAATGGAGTCCAAGAAAATGACGAGGCAACGATTAAAAACATTTTTTGTGCGGCAAAGAGAAAAAAATTTCGTTCCGATTCTCCCAAGTTCTCAAAACTTCTTTCAAACACAATACCTTCTCTCGCGGAAATATAGGCGTATGGGTATACAAAAAGGTACAGCGGTTGCCAAACGTGATGCCCACAGCATCGGTGTAGGAAGCTATAATTTCCATCGGCACCTTATAATTTCGGACCATAAATCTTCTATCTCGCATCTTTCGAGTGTAATTGAGACATAAAAGCGTGGCTCTCGGTGCGTTTACGTAATTACACGTGGGCCAAAGGTTTCTGGGATCGACGTGGATGGCAAGCTTTGTACGGTCCGTTGGGATGAAACAGTCTTGTCTTTTCTTTTCGTCCGGCATCGAATATGCTCGTGGAATGTGTTCTTTATAACCGATTGATGGATCGAGAAGCTTTAAAGTGATTCATGGAAATATCGATTGAAAAGTTTGTTGGTCAATTTGATATGGGATGAACGAGAATGGAGATATAGCATCGGGAAAAGTGGATTTTTCAAGGATTCGCGATGGTCACAAAAATTGGCCATTATTGAATTTTGGTCAATTTTAATCGTTTCTCAAGCTTTAAGAGCTTATGTCGATCGGAAATTTGCTGTATAAGAAGAAAATCATGGTTTCGTTTTAGAATTTTCAGATTTTATCGACCTTAAGGGGGGTAAATCTTTATATTGGGGTTTTGTTTACGTTTTTTCCCTAGACTTTTTGAGATATTCGGTAAAATAACGTCAGATTCTTCATCAGCGACAAATTTCCGATTCCGTAATCCCTCAACAAAGTCCTTTTGGACGAAACAAAATTTGACCCCCGGCGAAGGCCGATGGTCGATATTCGTAATTTTTTCCCGAATTTTGGGGCGTCGGGAGGGGTCAAATTTTCTTTTCGTCCAAAAACACTTTGTAGCCCCATTTCGGAAACGGAAATTTCCCGCGCAATATGAATATCATGAAATAAAGGCGTTTTGGAGCAAAAAAAAATGGGCCCCGTGGCCTAGACGTTTTTTTGCAGGTCCCTTCCTATGACTCCTGAAAATCTTGATTTTCAAAGTGTCGCCTCGGTCACAAAAATTGAGCTATCCGGATGATCCTTGATTGGTTATCGAGTTCTCAGCGAGCTCTTCGCAAAGTTATACCTGAAATTTTCTGTCAGACGAACGAGAACAGAGATATAGCCTTGGGAAAAGTCGTTTTCTCAAAATTTCGAGATGTCCATCGAAATTGGCCCTTATTGAATTTCGGTGAATTTTAATCCTTTCTCAAGCTCTAAAAGCCTATCTTGATCACAAATTTCCCGTACAACAAGAAAATCATGGTTTATTCCAACTGCAAATTCGAACTCACCAGTTGACCGTGGATGTTAACTTAACCTAAAATTTGACCTTAATCATAAACTTGAATTCTAATTCTATAGCTGTCTATAAATTTAAATTCGACTTTACTAAAAGTTCAGTCAAAATTCAAGATTGAGCTAAGGAAAAGAATATTTTGAGCACAGAAATTTCGAGTTACGAGGAGAGAGACTGAGTACGTGCAGGAAGAGAGAGGTAAAGACAAAAGCAGGCAAAAGAGCAAGAGCCCGGTAGAAGAAGGAAGCGAAAGCGATATGTGAGCCCGGGGGAGTCTCGTGCTGTATCGCGAACACCTCGTGACAAATGCCCTGTAACTCGACGGGGAATCCCGGTGGCTACGAATGGGACTCTCATCGGGGGGTCAAAGTTTACGGTCGAGACGACGACGTACGAAGGAGGAAGGGAACGGAGAACGATGATGAAATATAAATGGTTCGAAGGATTCACGACATCGATCGACCTGGATCTTCTTGGAAAAAATTTCGTAAATTGTTAAAAAAACAAAAACAAAAACAAATTGCTAAAAATCTCAATTTATTTTAATTCATTTCTAAGAACTCTCGTTTTTGATATTACGTTCGATATAAAAGATAATAAAAATTGTCGGTTATAAACAATAAATAATAAAATGATTTGAAAAAAAAATCTCGCTTTTTGTCTCGTATTTGTGTTCAAACTTAAACTCGTGCTAACGAGATTCAAATTTTGAAAGCGACAATAACAATCCCAAAAATGCAATTTTATTGTTTATAAAAAAATGGAAAAATTAATTTTTTTTTTATTTTCATAAATATTCGACGATTAACAATATTTATAATTTTATTATTCAAAATGCCTTCTGTTAATACATAAATATTGATAATCTCGATTGAATTTTGAACATTCGTACGATTTTTGAATCCCAAACGCAATTTTTTTTTTATAAAAAAAGGAAAAAAATTTTTTTTTTTAATTTTCATAAATATTTGACGATTAACAACATATTTTATCATTTCTAATTTTATTATTTAAAATGCCTTCTGTTAATACATAAATGTCGATAATTTTGTTTGAATTTAGAACATTCTTGCATTTTTTGAATCCCAAACGCAATTTTTTTTTTTATAAAAAAAGGGAAAAATAATTTTTTTTAAATTTTCATAAATATTTGACGATTAACAACATATTTTATCATTTCTAATTTTATTATTTAAAATGCCTTCTGTTAATATATAAATGTCGATAGATAATTTTGTTTAAATTTTGATGATTATTGTGATTTTTCATTCATTGTTAGATAAATCATTCTTGAGAGAGGAAAATAAATGTAAAGATTAGAAATGATATTATCGTGCAAGGATAACAATGCACGAGGAGAAATTATCGGCGAATAAAGCTTATATACGAACCGAACGTCTTTCCATTGACTGTAATTACTCAATTAAGTTCATTCATTCCTTCTCGGGACAACGAGCAGCGAATTGCTCGTTTCTCCTATACACACGCGAGGAAATCACTCACGTACGATCCTCTTTGTTTCTTTCGCACTTTATTTATCGCGCTTTTTCTTTTTCTCTCCTTTCTTCACTTCGGTCTCTTTTATACCGCAATAATTCGCGTACACATTTCAAGTTATTATCAACACGCGTACCGTTTAGGCACATACGCACGTGTCCTTGTAAATGTGTGTGTGTGTGTATGTGTGCGTTTGCCTCTCTTGGATTTCTGCGTAGCTCTCGGGCTGTCGCATGCTACTCCACTTTAATCGTCTCATTATTGGCCCTCAATGCCCCGACTCAAGAGTGAAACGTATAACGAATCGCGAAAACACGTTTTGAACGAGGTCAGTGTCGTAGCGAGTAATGAAGAAGTTAAATGAACGTGAAAAAAATTAATAAAATTATATTGATAATCGATCAAATTGTATCGACGAAAATTGCAACAATTTTACATTTTTATAATTTACTAGCGGTAGCCGGCATGCGTTGCAATGCCGGTTTGGTGTCATAATTCATTTGACACGGAATTGAAGAAGTTAAATAAACGTGAAAAAAATTAATAAAATTATATTGATAATCGATCAAATTGAATCGACGAAAATTGCAACAATTTTACATTTTTATAATTTACTAGCGGTACCCGGCTTGCGTTGCAATGCCGTTTTGGTGTCATAATTCATTTGACACGGAATTGAAGAAGTTAAATAAACGCGAAAAAAATTAATAAAATTATATTGATAATCGATCAAATTGTATCGACGAAAATTGCAACAATTTTACATTTTTATAATTTACTAGCGGTAGCCGGCATGCGTTGCAATGCCGTTTTGGTGTCATAATTCATTTGACACGGAATTGAAGAAGTTAAATAAACGTGAAAAAAATTAATAAAATTATATTGATAATCGATCAAATTTTATTGATGAAAATTGCAATAATTTTACATTTTTATAATTTACTAGCGGTACCCGACATGCGTTGCAATGCCGTTTTGGTGTCATAATTCATTTGACACAGAATATTTTTTGTTTTTCTCTTCATGTGTGATGCATGAACTTTCGAAATATAATCTATACTATACACATTTTTAGCGATTGTCACCGTGCTTCGTTGATGGACATTGCAAATTCGAGTCGCACTGGAAACTGCAAACGTTTGAAATCGAATGGCATATATTTTGTTATCATTGGGATACGTGACAACAGTACATCGTCTTTTCCTTCAAATTTTCTATTTTAAATTGTAGTTTCGCTAATATTGTTCATCATATTTTTCCCAGTACCGTTGCAAAGTCATGGTAGATTGATGTTTCGTAAAAGTATGATAGGCACGCCCGTTTTCAATGTTACAACGTGCGGCGCTATGCCTGGTAAATGAAACGAATTCAGGAATTCAGTTGGATAATTAACAACTTGTTCTTGATTAATAAAAGCAGCAATCGACTTGTACGTTTTAGCTTCTCATGATATTCTCTTTTTAATCGTGAAATTTATATAATTGACATTGGAGTTTTTGTTGCTAATATAGCGCGTTCCCTTAACCCTTTGAGCTCTAAGGACGCATATATGCGTTAGCCTATGCGTCTGCGAACCACATAAGCTTGAAAGTACTCAGGTCTCAAAGGGTTAACCACTTACGTTTTTTGCAGTTATGGACAATATTTTCAAAAAGTTGGTGAATCAATTCGTTTGTTGTTGATGTTATTTTACGAAAGTTTGTACTTCGTCGTACATACTCTAATCCTTCGTTTCTGAAACTCGTAATGTATGCGTCCTTTTTAATTGATGTGTAAATCTTTCAATCGCTTCCCGATTTAGAGTCACGATTAATTTGACATTCGTTGTCAAATGAATTATGCAAGTAATAAATAATATCGAGTCGATCGAGTCGTTAAAACAAATGAGTGTCTTTTATTTCGCTTGTCATTTTGGTAGAATACTTTGACAGCTGTCAAATAATCTCTATATATAGATATACATAAATGTTAATTTTGTTTTGCCCCATACGCGTTTATTTTGGCAAATAAAATTATTCTACTAACGCAGAAACCTTCTCGGGAGTGCGGACTACAATTCACCACATTTTCATCGCAATCGGATGAATGGTGTAGGAACTTACTCGTGACAAACTAACAAACAAACAAACAAACAAACAAATAAACATTCTCCAATTTTTATATATAAGAAGATTTAATACGAAGCTTTTACTACGAGAAATATTTAAAATAGGAACACAATTTTTTGGTAAAAAAAACTTTCAAATATTCAAAAATATTTTTTTTTTTTTATATGATTAATAAATGAGAATGTACCGAGGTGTGTCGAGTGAAAAACTATTAAAATGTTGTTTTGGATGAAGAGTAATTTTGGGTAAGATAATGCATTTTTGATTTGATTGCAATTGATTGTTTTGCAAATAGTTGCTTAATGAGAAATGTTGCTAGAATTATCGATCCCGAGATTCGAGGATAAATTGTTTGTTAATTTTTCTCTAACCATTCAATTAAGAGCAACCCTCTTAACGTTCGTTTCTACAATCTGGAATCATCTTCGGTAAACAAGATTTACCGAGCGAACGTTAACGACGAAGCATAATTCGATTTGCAATTTTATTATTTGCCCGTCTTCAACGCTTGATTATACAGGAGAGCGTTTATTACTCGGTAATTGAATTTACAATAACCGAAGGGAACAAGAAAAACCAGATCGAAATTAAACCAGATGGTCGAGCAAAGTAATGTGGGGTTTATGCTATTTTAGAACGAAAATAAAAGAAAGCAATGTACAAAATAAAAACATTTCTCGTCCAACCGGGTTCTAATTATTGCGATAGGCAAAAGCGAAGAGTGCTTTGATAGTCCGAGGCTTGGTACTGTGCCGAGATCGTACGAAAAAGAGCATGTACTCTACCCACACGAGGCAATGAGAGAAAGAGAGAAAGAATCTGAACGCGAGAAGTGCAGAACAGCGTGTGGATATGCATTCATGCAAACCGAGAACGAGCGTACATAAACATCACACTACTTTGCGTAGGACGTGAACAGCGAGGCCTTCTCTCGTCTGTAACTACATCGTAACAGGCTCCGGCAACGAAGGCATACAGAGAGAGAAAGAGAGAGAGAGAGAGAGAGAGAGAGAGAGACTCGAGAAGGGAAATTCTGTAACAGGATGTGCTCGCTGGAACCCATTTTCAATGTTCCTACACGTAGATATGCTCGGAGAAGCCTCGAAATAGCAACGCAAACGACGAGGAACAATTCAGAGATCAATGAACCTTAACGGAAATAGGAATTTTTCATTATAAAAATGCTCGAAATAATTTAAGAATAATAATGATGCGGTTTTGTAGGTTTTAGTTGTTTATAGTCTCTTGCAAAAAGCCATTTACGCATTTTTCTTCAGGGTGATGACAACACAAATTAGCTTATCAATTTCGTGCCACGATTTTGCATGAGATAAACCAAATTTTATCCAAATCCGTTACTCTATACGGGAGAAATTGCGAATTGCGTTTTCGAGGTGAGCAAAACGTCGAGAGCCATGGCGTCGCGTTCGAAATAGCAACGCAAACGACGAAGAACAATTCAGAGATCGATGAACCTTAACGGAAATAGGAATTTTTCATTATAAAAATGCTCGAAATAATTTAAGAATAATAATGATGCGGTTTTGTAGGTTATAGTTATTTATAGCCTCTTGCAAAAAGCCATTTACGCATTTTTCTTCAGAGTGATGACAACACAAAATAGCTTATCAATTTCGTGCCACGATTCTGCATGAGATAAGCCAAATTTTATCCAAATCCGTTACTCCATTCAGCAGAAATTACGAATTTCGCTTTCGAGGTGGCCGGAACGTCGAGACCCATGGCGTCGCGTACGCAGCGCCGCGGCCGGTGACACAATGAACTACTTAACTATTTTGGCAGATATTTCCCAAGATTATGGCTTCTTCATCGCTTCGTCGTTTTCCAAAGATTTCATAATTAAATTTTGACAATTAACCATAATTGTAACAAATATTTTTTATTTATACTTGCGACAATTTTTATGATTAATCTTTTTTATTTAATTTTGTACTGAAAATTATATACAGATATATAAACATGCCTGTTGTCAATCGTAAAAAGCGTTTTACGATTGCCAGGAAGTTGTAAGATATGAGAGTCGTCCAACATCATCGCCTAATCTCTTTCGCTCTCTCGGGCGCCGTGGAATAATTACCCAAGCTTCCCGGAATCTTTTCTCGTCTCTTTCCTTGTCTACTTTTTTTCATTTTTTGTCCCGCTTCCTTCTTTTATCTTCTCTTCCCTTTCAGGCCGCAACCATTAGGATTTTTCGCTCCCGAGTACTACTGGCCTCGCCTTCTGTCGAGTACCATACATCTGCCAAGCTCCGAGATAAAACCTTGTCTCTCGAAGACTTGAAGAAAAAAAATTGGAAACTACTTCGAAGAGTAACAAAATAATTCCGAGTCGTAAACAAAAAAAAATTATTCGAAATCGACAGTCTAATTAAAAATGCAATTTTTACTAAAATTTATTAAGTTGAAGAAACGTTTGATTCTTCCTTCATAAAAATTGAAAGAAACTACTATTTTTTTTCTCGAAAAGACAAAAATCTCGCTAGTAAAACTTGCAACACTCGTCACGTTCGTGGAGAAGGGTCATAGATTAACTTCCGGTGTGAGAGATAAAAAAATGGATCTTGCCTGGATTACAAAGTGGTTTCAACAAAGACCAGCCTTAGTTTTATCTTGAAAATTGATCAAAAGCGTTCCGATGTTTCAAGCCTTACCGGGATTTTTGTAGTTTTTGAACAACGAATTTTGATTATACAACGTGGAACTCGAATCATTCGATTCACGTTTTACAAACCCTTCTATTGTGAAGCCAAAATTGATCGTTACTTTCGACAACAATCCACCTCACACAGTAACTTCATTCATCCAAAATAAATTTATCCAAACTTCGTTCGATACAAAATTCCCAGTAAAAAAACGAACACAAAATTAATCTTCCCAATTTTTGGAATTCCCAACTAGCGAAAGAAAAGAAAAATATTAGTTTTCTTTATCCATGCCAATCAATTTTCGTGACACGTCTATTTTCCGCTCCATTTTCCTTCTTTCCTCTTCGTTTTAAGATTTTACACATCCATCATCCCTTTCCGCAAACGTCCTTGCAACGAACAAAAAAAAAACCTTTTTTTTTCACTTACTTCTCATCGTTTTGTCTTTCTCCACCCCGCAGTTCACAGCTGCAGGTTCGTAGGACGAGTGATTATTGGCTTCCCTCTTTTTCTGTCTTCGGCACGCGGCTCCACCATTTTGTTCTTCCGCCAGGCGGCCGCAAGATGGCGCGGTGTAACGCGTGGCAGCTGTACGTTAAAAAAAACGTTTCTAAAAAAAGCGTTATTAACCGAGCATATTTCAAAGGCGAAGATCACTCTGGTGCAAGAGGATATCCGTCTTTTGGTACAGTAAGATCAACCGACCTGCGAAAAAATCTCATGATTTGTGCTGATTCTTTTTTCCTTCTTTCTTGGGTCGCAGGCACGAAAACTACGAAAGACCTTGTTCGCTGTGCGTGAAAGGATCTCTCCTTGAGAGACGTACAACGACTAAGGGTCGTTTCTAAAATGGAGAATAATACGTTTTCCTGATTTTGTAAGCTCCAAGGGTCGTTTTACTCGCTGAGTGAAATCCGAGAGGACTCGAGGTAACCAGAATCACATTATGGCTCGTTTAAGAAGTTCTTAGTTCTGCTTCAAGAACGCTGCTGTGTGAATTCAATAGCTGCATTATTACTTCGTTTTTCTTTTTTTTTTTTGAAATTGCGAAACGAGATGAGAGTTTTTGGTATCAGTTGGAGATGTTAATGTCCTCGTGGAAACATTATTTGTTTAAAATTCACTTCCCATCATCTAAAAGTTAAACAAATTTTTAAATTAACAAATAATTTTTTGAAAAAAAGCAAGTTTTCGTTGAGAAATAAAATTTTGGTTTTATGTTTTTTATGTTTGAGGGATTGAAAATTGATGTTAGTGGGTTAATTCCTGAAGATTTTGGATATTTATACTTAAATGGCACAAATGGCACTGTGGAATGGTTCATTTTTCATTTTTCATTGTTACAAAAGTGAGGAAGTCCTGGAATAAGCAGGTTGAAAAGAACTGGACGTTTTTCGAGCATGCACCTTTCAACAGGCTAGCTAAAAATTGACAGAAATCCTTCTAAAAGGCCAATAATGAATGGTTACGTTCGATCGGCGTTTGCTTTGGTTACGAACAAGCGTGATAATTCAAAAGAACGATCGTTACGAGGAACTGGACCGTGGCATAGAAAAAAAGAAACGTAAAGAATATCCTCACCACGACAGCCAGTCGACGTCTCAATCCTCGAATCCTCGTCAGAAAAAGACGTTTTTCTTTCATTGCTTTCTCTCATTCGTTTCGTTTTTTTTTCTCCGTCTTTTTTTTTACCGGTCCCTATTCTTCGAACAAGTCCGACACGAGGCGTCCATGCCTTGGCGTTTGTCCTCGCGAAGGATACACGTGTAAGAAAAGCTCTTTCATTGAAGGCATTCTTTGGCCAGCGGGCACACAAAGTGTAGAAACGTTCGAGAGGGTCGTTTTCTTTTCTCCTTTTTTTTTTATTTCTTTTTGGATTTACCGCGTTTTAACTGGCGGTAAACCCAGCGAAAAGATTCCCACCGTAAAAATCAGTTTCAGGCATTAGACATAAAAAACAAAAATACAGAAACAAGTTTGTTTTACGAAAAAATTTGTAAAGTTACATAATTTAGGGAAAATTATTTTGAACGTAAGTGACAATTCGATTAACTTACAGCAGGTAGGTAGATTAATTAACAATTATTTGTGTCTAGCCAATAAAATTAAATAACAACACATTTTTTTATTCGTTGCAGAACATTTTCTAATTTCTCAAATTTGACATTTCTGGTTTCAAAAATCGTTTGGAAAATTTGTGGAGGTCACAAATCTGAGTTGGTACAATTTTTTCAACTCTAGTTGAAAACATTCCCACCGTAAAAATCACTTTTAGGCATTAGACATAAAAAAACAGAAACAAGTTCGTTTTACGAAAAAATTTGCAAAATTACATAATTTAGGGAAAATTATTTAAAAAATAAGTGACAATTTGATTAACTTACAGCAGGTATGTAGACTAATTAACAATTATTTGTGTCTAACCATTAAAATTAAATAACAACAAAATTTGAATTCGTTGTAGAATATTTTCTAATTTCTCAAAATTAACATTTCTAATATCAAAGATCGTTTAGAAAATGTGTGAAGGTCACAAATCTGACTTAGTACAATTTTTTCACCCAGACGTCAATTTTCCAAAATTATTTTTCGAACGTGCGAAAAATTGGTAAAAATGGACCGTGAAGGTTGGGAAACTGCTGCTAAGAGGTTTTTTTTTTGAAAACCATGTCCATTGTTGTATACAAAATGGAGAACTGGAAGGATGCAGAGTCTTCATAGATCTCGCCCCGGGGAACACAGTGTATTCCCTCGAGAGATTTAACGCTTCGTATGGATCGATACATATATACATATATACATACATACATATATATATATATATATGGATTGAAATGGCCTTCGGGCCTTTTCAACACCCACGGGGGGATCTCTGGTCGCGCGAGCGAACAACACCAGGATCCGGAGACGGCCATTTTGAATGTCTGATTTCTCTGAAAGGGCCTCTCTGTCCATACCCATTGCCATATATATATATAGTAGCGTGCTAACACACGCGAGCAACTTTTATGTTGCTCTTATTCGGCGCTTTGTCGTGAGCTAAAGGTAGAGTTTTATACCGTGACAAGTTTCACGCTAGGTCCCAATGGCGCAGGAGTTACATTCGCAACAAAATACGAAAAAAAAAAAAATTTTCGCGACAATTTTCCAAAAATTGTCGTCCAATTACAAAAATCAAGAAAAATGTCGAAAACGGTTTTAAAATTGTGAACAAAATTTGGACAGGATGGAAATATGCTTTTGTATATTGATTTTTTGCAATCGTGTTGTCGTTGGCGAAAAATTTCACTCAAATTTAAAAAATATTTTTTTTTTTCCAAATTTATTTTTGTTTGTGCTTTTTTTTCATTTTTGTTCATATTATTTCCTGATTTAACATCGTTATTTCTATTTCTTTACAATGTTGTATTTCGATTTATTTGATCTCATCGCAATGTTTTTTAAAAATATTTTCTTTCCAAATTTACAGAAATTTATCGAAAAAAATAAAAAATTCCCAAAAAAGCAATTTTATTTTATACTTACGTCAAAAAATCAATTAAATATTTTTATTTACCGTCTCATTTATTATTCCCGCCCAAACGAAATCTGTAAAAATCGTTGTTTCGACCAACAATAATAAAATCGAAGCAATAAATTGAGACATATCGATATGTCCGGGTAATGAGGGTCAGCTACTCGAGGAAAAAAATTAATTACTTTCCATCGAGTAGCCGCCTCGTATTTTGATAAAATCACGATTTTTTTTTGTTGACTGGAGAAAGGAAGAGAGAGGATCGGGTCTTTTTCTCTCTCTCTCTCTCTCCTTCTCTTTCTCGTACGGACTAAACAGGATGTGTCGAATTGGGACGCCCGACACCGCTGCTTAACACATGCGGCGAGAAAAGAGAGGCCAAACTCACGAGAGACGATTCTCTTTTGCCCTCTTATTTCCTCTGTTCCTTCGTCTCTCTGCTCTCGATCTCTTTACTTATATTTCCTTTTGCACTCACGGCTGAGCCTCGCACAGCGAGGAGCAATACACACACATACACAGCATCTCTTCTTCTTCTTCTTCTTCTTCTTCTTCTTCGTCGAGCCTTTTTTCCTTCTCGTTTTCTCGAGCCTCTTACATTCTGGGCTTTGAGGCTCGTCGAGTTCGCCGGTTGGGGACTCGAAAGAAGACTTTCTTACCCGAGACCTCTCTTATTCTCACTCTCCGCTCTTCATTCGTTCGCGGTTTTACACATCTGTCTCTGAACTTACAATTCTCGCTCGACCACTCTGATTTTCTTTCATTTACGCTTCTCAATTATTTTTCGTCCTTTCTTCTTTTTCTTCTTTTTTGTTTGTTCCGTTGCCTTTTATGAGTATTTTCTTTTCTCGTTACTTTCGTTTTTCTCGATTTCTTCTTTTCTTGATTTTCTTCCTTTTTGTCTTTTGTCATGATTTTCTTTTTTTTTTGTTATCCTTTCTTCCTCTAATTTTCTTTTCGTTTTCTCTATTTCTTCTTTTATACATTTTCTTTCTTTGAGTTATTTTCTTATGATCTTCTTTTCGTTTTCGTTTCTTCTTTTCTTCTGATAATTCTTCTTATCATTTCCTTCTCCTTCTGCCTTTTCCCCTCGTTTTTCTCAATTTCTTCTTTTGTTACATTTTTTTTCTTCTACTTATTTCCTTATAATCTTCTTTTCGTTTTCGTTTCTTCTTTTCTTCTGATAATTCTTCTTATCATTTCCTTCTCCTTCTGGCTTTTCTTCGTTTTTCTCAATTTCTTCTTTTATTACATTTTCTTTCTTTTAGTTATTTTCTTATGATCTTCTTTTTGTTTTTGTTTCATCTTTTCTTCTGATAATTCTTCTTGTCATTTCCTTCCTCTTCTGGCTTTCCTTCGTTTTTTTCAATTTCTTCTTTTGTTACATTTTCTTTCTTTTAGTTATTTTCTTATGATCTTCTTTTTGTTTTCGTTTCTTCTTTTCTTCTGATAATTCTTCTTATCACTTCCTTCTCCTTCTGGCTTTTCTTCGTTTTTTTTCAATTTCTTCTTTTGTTACATTTTCTTTCTTCTCCTTATTTCCTTATAATCTTCTTTTCATTTTCGTTTCTTCTTTTCTTCTGCTATTCTTCTTATCATTTCCTTCTCTTCCTCAATTTTCCTTCTTTTTCCCAATTTCTTCTTCTCTTGATTTTTCTTCCTCCTCGTCCTTTTTTCATTTTCCTTCTTTCCATTATTGTCTCACAATCTTCTTTTCTTCCTTCTCCTACTTTTCTTTTCTATCATTTCCTTCCCCTACACAATTTTCTTTCCCTTTCTTCCTCTCTTCTTACCCAAACTTTTTTCTCGTCCTTGGTTCTCGTCCCCCTTTTCCTGTTTGTCTCACACCAGGCTTCTGCTACTTCAAATATATATTCCAAAAGGCACGTTACCAACGAGTCGTTCGACCATGAGAGATCCTCGAATCGAGATATCGGCTACTCGTGTACACGTACACGTTAAGGTCCCTTTCGCTCCCTGTGCTCTTCCTCGTTCCTTTCCCTCTATCGGTTGGAATCGGATTTTGTTTTTCTTCTTTTTTTTCGGTACATCTCGCAGCCCTTTTTCTTCCTCTCCTTCTTCCTTCGAATCGCTTAGTACACTCGCGCCTCTTTCATTGCTTTTTTACATGCTGCAGTTAAAACTTCCCTCGCGTGAGACTTCGTGTACTTTTGCAAGTGTATGTGCCCATCCGTGTATGTATATGTGTGTGCAGCTTTGCGTCTCTCCGTTCTCCAGGCATCGCGAACAGCTTTTCTTTCGTTTTTCTTTTCGTCGTATCCACTTTATTCACCTTCGCGAACCATACGGCTTCATCGAGCGTCGAAGCAAGCTCACGAAGCGTGAGATAAGTCGTGAGATAGAATTCATCCTTCCTTGGCGAATAAATTATTGTTCCTTTAACCAGCTGTTTCTACCAAAGATACACGAAGCTGTGTTTCACACCTGTAAGTTTGCTTTTTTACATTTGAGTTATTTTTTGTTTCATGATTTTTATTTATATAAATAAATATTATCATTCGTTATAAATTATTGGCGATACAAATAAATATATCATTCGTTAATTATTGGCGATAATTTATATCGCCAATAATTTATAACGAATGATAATGATTTTATGTTATTTTTATTTATAATTTTAATCGGTTAATTTATATTGTTAATAATTAACGTAAGAAATTATACATTTGTATTATTTAATTTTACGTTTTTGTTTAATTGATCTATGTATAGTTTATTATTTTTATTTATATTGTTATCTCAATATTGTATCAATGTATTTGTTTAATTCATTTTTTATTCATTTGAGTTATTTTTTGTTTTATGATTTTTATTTATTTATTTGTATCGTTAATAATTTATATTTTAACGTATGATAATGATGTTATGTTATTTTTTTTAATAATTTTAATCGGTTAATTTATATTGTTAATAATTAACGTAAGAAATTATACATTCGTGTTATTTAATTTTACATCCTTATTTAATTGTTTTATGTGAGAGATAATTAGTATGACAAATAATAGTTTATTATTTTTATTTATATTGTATCAATGTTCAAAGTATTTTTTTAATTCATTTTTTATTCATCCCTGTTTATAAATATTGTACAAAATGTGAAATTATTTTGAAAACGCTTAAGAGTATACGTACAAATTTTGTAAGCTTTTTTTTAATCTAAATAAATACTTGGCAACTTACTTATTTTTCGAAGAAATTTTTCACACCTCCTTTCATACCTACAGTCCTCTCACAATCATCATTTACATTATTTCAATTTTTGTCGTCGATCAAAAACTTATTCAATGTATTTCCCAATTTTTATTATTTCCCAAAAACAAAGAATTGAAACCAGAAACATATTGTTATTTAGATGGGATATTATAATTTGAAACAAAATATTAAAAAAGAACAAAATTTTTATTATTTTACAATCGTTCGATCGTCGACAATAAATAAATAAATTTATTTACAATATTATTAACTCACAGTCGAAAAATCAATGTTCCTAACTTTAAGAATTTTTCCAATATTCGTGAGAATTTTCGTAAAGTATCTTTATCTACGCAATTATTTATCTCATTATACGTTTATATTTTCCTCGAACTCTAACTCGTTGACCCTTCCCAAGAATCGGTTCAATTATCGTCGCTTTAATTTGTACGATTCAAACCATAATAAAGGACGATTTTGGGGTGGGAGAAAGGAGCTTCGTGCTTAGAATACACTCGAGACTTGATGTCTAATTAACCCTTATCCCTTCTCCTACCCCCACCCTCACTCTCTCCCCTTCCCCCTCTCCCACCACTCTTCATCGTTCCCCTGGATCGTTTTACTCTCATACGGGTGCTTAATGAATTTATGGCGCCTTTCAGTTGTCTTCGGGCAGTTAGCCTTTATTAAGATTAATACTCGCGCGTGTGTACACGTTGTAAAGTACGCACAAACTTCACACTCGTCAATTCTTAAGAATCGTTTGCTCGAATAATTACGATCGTTGGTCGGGTAAACATCGACCCGCATAACGCTGTAAATCAAATTTTATCATTGTCGGGATAACGAATTATTAATCGCTGAGGTATCGAGCTTAATCGACGATAATGAACTTGCCCTTGCTGAGGTTTTGGAAATGTTGGGCTAACATTTTTTTTTATTTTTTTTTTGGGGTTGGATAGAAGGGATATCAAATTTTCGTATCAATGTTCGAAAAAAGGGATTGGAAGATTCATATTTAGAAAAAGGAATTATTTTGCCCAAAATTTTTGTTTTTTTTTTCGAAAACTTGTGTTTTTGGATTATTTTATCGTATTTGTTTGATAAAATTTGAACAAATGTCGAATATTTCCTGAGTTTTTGGAAATGTTATAAATTGCAAATGATTTAAAATAAAATTTCTCTTTTTTTGAAAATGATAGAAGAGATATCAAATTTTCATATCGTATTTGGAAAAAACTGATGCGAAGGTTCGTATTTAGAAAAAAAAATTATTTTACCCAGAAATTTTTTTTTTTTTTCGAAAGTTCGTCTTTTTTTGGTAAATTTATCAATATTTGCTTTATAAAATTTGAACAAATGTCAAATAAATATCCAGAACACTTGAATTCGATATTCGTCACAAATTCGTCGCCCATTTTCGCCAAATTTTATTTACTTTTGTAATTACAAATTTCGTATCTCGCCAAGTGATATCTCGTTTTCCTCGAAAGAGTTTCATTACGTATCATTCTTTTTGTTTTTCACGTTTGATTAGCCAAGTCCACGCGCGTTTTTTCTCAACGAACCACCCAAGTCTTTCCATCTTCGTGTAATTCCATCGAGGTCAACCAAGCGAGCAGAATAATATTCCATCTCGATATTTTTCACGCCACGAGAGAGACGACGAAAAAGAGAGAGAGGGAGGGAGAGAGAGAGAGAGAGAGAGAGAGAGAGAGAGAGAGAGAGAGAGAGAGAGAGAGAGAGAGAGAGAGAGAGAGAGGAAGGATCGAAAGAAAAAGAGAACCGTCGAAGAAAAAAAAAATGTAAATTACGATGTCGGGATGGAAAAGAGATGGAAGAGAAGCTCGAGGCGAGTGTAGTACGCCCCCAAAGAACCGCCCAAGCATCGTTTTTACACACCTTTCCGGAGCTCAATCCCGACGGCGTCCTGGCTCGAACGTTCCTCGTCGTCGAGGCACGCAGAGACCGCTTTCTCGTCGTCCTCTTTTCTGGTCGTTCTCATCGTCAGCCCTCTCGCTCCTCACGCCACAACCACCGATCACGCGTTGATGTCTCACTCCGACGAGATATACTCGAGAAAAGTCTCGGCCGGGGCTTTAACGTCCATTGATTTATACGTCCATCGTGGCCATAACCTTTCTCTTACTCTTTTTCTCTTTCGTTTTGTCTCTCTCTCTCTCTCTCTCTTTCTTTTTTTTTCTGCGTCTCTCTTTGTTCGTTCATAGCTTTCATATTTTCTGGCTCGTCGTTCTTTCCTCGTCATCCTTCGTGGCAGCTGCAGGTGCACGTTAGGAATTTTTCGATGAACTAGAACCACTAGGGGGCGCTCGGGTAGCGTTGGCGAGAAAGATTTCATCTCTTGGTCGTTCTCGAGTTTCAAATCGAAAATAACGTTTTGTTTCGAATAAATTCATTAGTATCTTTTATTCAAGGGTCTTTGGGGGACGTTAAGGGGGTAGTGGGATGAATTTTTTTAAGGTTTTGTTTTGGAGAATGAGAAAAATTGTGTTAATGATGAATTTTGATTTTTTTTATTCAGCACTTCAATCGACTTTGATCGATCTTCCAACTGAAAGAGGGAAGGGCTCGAAGGGTTGACGTCAGGGAAAAAAGGATTTACCTCATTTTTATCATTTTTACTTCTTCATACGAAATAGAAAGTCCATTTTTTTGAAATTTCTTTCGCCCATGCGCGAACGATAAATTGTTCGTTCTTTTCTTTGTTGTTTTTGCTCTTTCATTTTCTTTTGTTTTTACGAGACTGGTTTCTCCTGCGTAAATTTACCGGCGGGAGGCGAGTTTTGGCCGCGTGATTCAGGCTCCTACCAACAATAAAGATGTATCTGTCAGTGTAGACTCGCGCAGCCTCTTTTCTCTCTCTCTCTCTCTCTCTCTCTCTCTCTCTCTCTTTTTCTGTTTCTCTTTTTCTCACTACTGTTGCATCGCCACTTTGATCATTCCTCCTCTTCTTCGCCGCTTTTATTTCTCCTTATCTCCTTTCTTCCTTCCATCCTGTCGTAGAATACGAGGCAATGACGCACGGTGATGATGGCAATATTCATTTTTATTTTCATTTTGTTCAAATAATATTCGCCTGTTTTTATTTGAATTTACGACACTATCATTTCTTTTTTCAACCCTTTGAAATTTTTAGAAAATTTCAACGTACGAACTAAATATGAAAAATCGATGTTGGCGAATAAATAAATGTTACAAAAAAACGTCTTTCGTATTAATTGATATTATCATTATTATTATGCATTATTATTATTTTTATTATTATCATTTATTATTATTATATTATTATTATTTTTATTATTATCATTTATTATTATTATATTATTATAATAATAATATAACTATAACTATTATTATTATGATTAATTAATTATTTTTATTTTTATTATTATATTATTATTATTTATTAATTATTATTATTATTTTTATTATTACCACGTATTATTATTATTATCAATTAATTATTATTATTGTTATTATTATGATTTATTATTATAATATTATTTTCAATTAATTATTATTATTTTTATTATTATCATTTATTTTAATTTATTATTCTTATTCTTATTATTATTATTATTATTATCGACACAAGGGAGAATATATAATGCCGATATTATTATAACGAAGGATTTCAGCCCCTCTTGGCTTCTTCTCGGTTACGCCTTTCAGTTTCTCTTCGGGGCGCGATATTCCGTACAGATAGCCGACGATACGACACGGTAAGAGCCACCTGCTTCATGCAACACGGCCGCCATTTCTCGGTGCTCTCCTCTCGCACGAGAATATCGCGACCATAATTTATTCCGAGCTTTACACGTTTTGCTCCGCGCACCGCAATGCCTGTTATACGGGCGAGAGTCCTCGCGTCTTTTTGCACCTTCGTTTAAGGCCCGTCCCTTTTCGTCTCTCCTGCACGGCCCTTCGCGACGTGCCTCGATATCCTTCTTCCCTTTTGCAACAACGAGACTCACCGGCAATCTCCGTTTCGAACCTCGTAGCGCCAATCCTTTCGTCCTTTTCTTAAACTCCAACGTCCTGTGAACGTCCCGAGAATCTTCTTTGGGTAAATCCACTCGCGGTTATTGGCTCCGGAGTGTCGAGGGTTTGTTAATAAAAAAATCTAAAATAAAACAATCCTCGACCATTACATCGGTAACGTTAAATTATCTCCTCTTTGATCCAATCATAATTCCTTTGAACAACACGACGAGCATTTAACCATGGCGAAATGCTAAAAAAAAAACATTGAAGAGAATAATAATTCTGATAAATATCAAAACGATCCAAGGAAATCGAAGGAATACTCGTGGAATTGATTTTCTCTTCTTGTTTTAATTAATTACAAATACTTTGTTATTCTTGTACCTTCGGTAATTCTAGAATTTCTTACTTACAAATTAACACTCGAAATTGCTTGCTTGCATTTTGCTCAAGTACAATTTTAATTCAGACTTGAAAAATATTTTGTTCTCATAGAAAAGTCTTCACGAATCTTGTGAATAATGAGGAAACAATGGGTGGGTTTCAATTTGCAGTTAAAGATTAATGTTTGTACAGTTAGAGCCCTCCCACATCGACTTCCCTTGACTTGTTTGCTTCTTTCGACAGGAAGTCGCACTCATTACAGATTAACTCATGGTTGGGTAATGATATTCCATGGTCCATTGGGAATCTTCTTTTATATATATATATATATGTTCCTTGTTCTTATATTGTATATATAGTAAGTAGCAAATAGCCATCAAGTCCCCCAAGTTCCCCATCCTTGAGCAATTTGAGTAAACACTTCTTAGAACAGAGAGACCAACACACCGAGTTTCTTGGTATGAAATAATTAGATGGCTAGTGACGACTCCTCGGAAGTTATGTACGCTCCCATCCAACCGATTATTCCTTCTTCCTCTTATCTCGCAGGATACGTTCACCAACTCTTGCTCTATCTCTCTCCTGGTCTTTCTCTCTCTTTGTCTCTCGACATAAATCCACTGTACTTCCGCTCTGGCTAAATTGATACTATGGATAGAAATGTACATAAACACACTGTTCGAGGGTGCAAACAGTTGTCGAAAGTCTTGTACGCGCAAGACGAGTGTTTATTCAAATCATATACCGGGTGTCGCGTATGCAAATACAGTTTTGAATGTTTTTTTTAGGTGATTTGTAGTGTTTGTTCTTATTACTTTTTTAGAAATGGAATGAATGGTATGAATGAATACTAAATTAATTAAATTGTATTTAACATTTTTGTATCAAATTTGTTTTTTTTTAATTTTATTGTATTTTAGTGATAAATAGTTCGTGAAATAAAAAATACGTGAATTATAGTGAAAAAAAATTATGAAATTGATAAAATATTATTGTAATATGTTAGTAAAAATCAATAAGAAATTAATGAAAGAAAATATTTATCATTTGTATTTTTTATACTTTACACAAATAAAAAACACAAAAAATTATAATAAAAGAAAAATAATTAAATTGATAAAATATTATCGTAATACGTTAATAAAAATGAATAAGCGAAAATATTTATCATTTGTATTTTTTGTACTTTACACAAATAAAAAACACATAAATGATAATAAAAGAAAAATAATTAAATTAATAAAATATTATCGTAATACGTTAATAAAAATGAATAAAAGAAAATATTTATCATTTGTATCTTTTGTACTCTACACAAATAAAAAACACAAAAAATTATAATAAAAGAAAAATAACGAAATTGATAAAATATAATCGTAATACGTTAATAAAAATGAATAAAAGAAAATATTTATCATTTGTATCTTTTGTTCTTCGGTAATTGAACCTTTGTCAAATGAGAAATAAAAAATAAAACGTATTTTATAAAAATGATAAAAAAAAGAAGTAAAAATGAATTAATAAAATAATAAAATTATGAGGTTAATAAAGATTTTTGTCATTTAATCCTTTGCTGTTTTACAATTAGAACGAATGATATTTTATCGAGTACATTAAAAATTTTTCCTATTTCATATTAATTAATGATTTTTTATTAAGTACGGCACCCGGTATGTTGTTGAATCTCCACCAGGGGATGAATTACTTCCGTGTTTTTAGTCTCTAATCATTCAACATCGAGATGGACAGAAGAAGAGCTTGCATTGAGTCGAATGCCTTTGAGAAAGAAGATATGCATACAATATATATACATATATACACGTTTACCTGTAATCATTCGCGTACCACGCAAATGCCATTAGTCACAGTTAATGGCTCTCGTGTACATACCGATAGATAAACAGTGTAATACGATGTAGATAAAATTGTTCTCGTAACAACCATCTTCTCAAAATTTATACGACAAATAGAAATAAAAATGCAAAAATCCCAGAAAATTCGATAAAATAAAAACAATAAAAATTAGATTAAAAAACAAATAATTTTTATTTAATTTTAAATTAAATTTATATTTTGAAAATTATTATTATCATTCCAGGACTACAGAATTATTATACAATTGTTAATTCATTGCCAATTTTCCAAAAAAATATAATCGGTATAAAAATAATAAAATATTACAGGAAATTTTTTCAAAATTTTTGTTTTGTTTTGGAGTCTTGTGATATTTTGAAATAAAATAAAAATGAATGAAAAGTTTTTTGTCTATGTTGAATGGCTTATGGGAATACGTGTTATTTATTGGCATTTGATGCAATACGAAATTTATGTTATTTATGGAGTTTTGTTTTATTGTATACTTCAGTTAGGAAGTATGAAAGGCACTGAGCGATATATGGCCTCTTCGAACAGATGACGCTCTCGCCTTTGGTCTTCGGAGCACATACAACGACTGGAATGACTCTTTTTCTTCGAGAGCACTTTTGCAGCTACGTCACCTGACGAGTATTTCTGTCTGTCCATATTATATCTTTACTTTTGTGTAATTGTTGTTCGTATTATTTCATTATTATTAATACAGTAAAACAATAATTTCGTACATAAGTATAAATGTAAAAATATAAATAAATAAATAGGTAAGTAAATAAATAAGTATATAAATAAGTAAATAAATAAATAAGTAAATAAATAAGTAAATAAATAAGTAAATAAATAAATAAATAGATAAGTAAATAAATAAATAAATAAATAAATAAATTTGACAAACCAAAAAAATCGACGAGGAAAATTGTGTTGCCTATTTCGTGATTTTCGTAAAAAAGAAAAAACAAAAATAATATCGATATGAATCTTCGTGCGTCATTAAACTCGTTTCTCTTCAGCACCTGTACGTATATACATATATTTAAATAATATTATCGATCGTAGATCTTGCAAGCATTGGTTTTTTTCTTCAACATTTCGATCGAGTAGCAAGATTTTCAGGAGATCCTCGAAATGCGTATTTACATTCTAAAAGAGAAATTGGCTTACAACATTATGCATACTAGATTAATAATCATGTCATTATTTACTTGCATATAAAAAATAATAATAATAATGATCATTTTCGAGCGCCAGTAAACTCGTTTTTCTTCATCATCTGTATATATACATATACAGGGTGAATTTTATAAGGTGTAATAGAACTTATTCTAAGGTAGATGCGATCATTAGAAACAAAAGTTGCAAATATACATTAGGGATATTTTTAATAGTTTACGAGATATCAATTTTTAAAGTTGGTCCAATTAGAACGCACCGAGAAGCGTGGGCGCCGCCCACTCCCACCCTAGCAGCCAGGGACCGAGAAATAAAAATGACTACGTAATAATATAATAAATAAAATTGACTGCTCTGAATTTTGCAACCCCAAATGTAACGCCCTACATTGTGCTATCTTTACAGCTAGGGCGAGAGTGGGTGGCTCCAACGCTTCGCGGCGCGCTCTGATTGGACCAACTGTAAAAATTGATATCTCGTTAACTATTAAAAATATCCCTAATGTATATTTGCAACTTTTGTTTGTAATGATCTCATCTACCTTAGAATGAAGCCTGTTACACCTTATGAAATTCACCCTGTATATATTATATATTTGTATGTATGTATATATAAGTTCAGGTGGTAGAAATACACATACATATCTGTATACTCGAGCGATGAACGTAGCTGAGAGCGAGATATGAAGCTGGCTATACGACCACGAGGAGAGAGGAGAGCGCAGAGCCGCCATTACTTTTTCGTTATTCTCTTTTGCTTGGCTACGCCCGAGGCAGCATCTTAACAACTTAATTTCCGACGATAGAAAGAGGAAGCGAGATAGTCTCTGATGAGAGAGGGAGAGAGAGAGAGAGAGAGAGAGAGAGAAAGAGAGCGAAGGCGAGAGAGAGAGAGAAAGAGAGAGAGAGAGAGAGAGAGAGAGAGAGAGAGCGAGAGAGAGAGAGAGAGAGAGAAAGAGAAAAAGATAGAGAGAGAGAGATCTTTCTCGAGAGATCTTCTCTCCCAAGAATCGTGAGCGAGAAAGAAAGCGAAAAAAAGGAGGGAAAGAACGCCATCGAGAAGAAGAGGATCGAGAGAAGACGTAAACCTCTTTTATACACACGCGTTGTTTCGTTTTTTTTCTCGAAATTTGATGTTTTTTTATTTCGTCTCGTTTCTCTCACTCGTGATTCCTCCCCTTTTCTCTCCCTCTCTCTCTCTCTCTCTCCCTTTTATCTTTTACTTTTTTCCTTCTCTTTATCACCAATTCCAAGTTGTTACGTATCACCTTTTCTCGTTTCTTGTACACCAACTGACAACTTTTTTTGGAACAGACGATTCCAAAATGGACAGTCAATCGTCGAATCGAAGAAAAGCCATAAACAGTCGGATGTAATTTTAATTATTAGAGATCGACTTTTGGAAATAAATGGAGCTCGACAAAATTTTAACCCTTTGAGACCTGAGTACTTTCAAGCTTATGTGGTCCGCAGACGCATAGGCTGACGCATATATGCGTCCTTAGGGCTCAAAGGGTTAATCGTGGATGTTTTTTCAACTTTGGTAATTTTTATTTTACTTACTTGTGTAACAATTTTTTTTGTAAAGGGTTGATTTATATTAAGTATCAATAATTATATTGATAATAATAATAATAATAATAATAATACAGAAATATATTCTTGCTCTCTCAACCTTAATCGTCACGGTCCTAATTTTTTGGTCAAAGCCGCTCGCCGTCCTCCGGGAAGAGAACTGCTGCTGCTCCTGCTGCTGCTGTGTCAGTCGGTTTTCTTTTTCGATGGGGATGAGACGTAAAACCGACTGGACGGGGCAGGTGTTGTCACGCGGCTTTGGGTTACAGGCGAAGAGAAGAAACGTTCCGCCTTTATTCTCAAAACGAAGCCGCGGCGCAGAAGCGAACGACGATGATGATCGTCATCATCGTTATTATCATCATCGTGAATGATGCGAAGAAAAATCGCTCGCGCTTCGTTGTAGAAAACGCCCATTTTGGCACCCTCCTCCTCGCGTCCCGATGAGATTTGAGATTTTTCTTACGCCTTGACATGTTTCCACGAATCATCGGAAATAATTGTCGAAACGTAATTGTCGTCGCGCTTAGTCATTCTTCGGATCGCGATGCTCGTAATTGTTGTTATTTGCTCTTGGGCGCTAAATATGTTTTGCATTTTTCATTTGCTATTAAAAAAGTGCAATCGTCACTCGTCGATTGGAATAAGTTAGCTTGAGATAAAATTAGATTTATTTTAGACTCGTTTTTAAACAAGTGAGTGGGACAGAAACAATGGGTCGATATGTAATGTCTATCAAAAAACGATTATAATCGATTTGTGTTGCATAGTAATTTAAGCCAGAGGGTAATGAATAATTGTCTTCTAATTTCGAATAATTTATCAATGAATTCAAAGATGTTCGAATAGAATGTAACAATTACGTGTCAGTAACTTAACCAAGTATTTTTCCACTATAAGTATCCGATTATTGTTTTTAATTGTTTGTAAAAATGAAAAAAAAAATCTTCAATTTTTCAGCGTTTGTTGTTTTTAATTGGGACCATTTTTACGGAAATAATGGCCAAGTTTCGGTAAAGAGCGCGCGAAGGATAGTTCGTGGCGTCCTCGCTGAGATGGCGCATGGCTCGCTCTCCCTACTCCACGCGCCATGGCTATACGTATGACGTATATATATATATATATATATATATATATATATATATATATATGTGCACAACGGGTCCTCTCTCGACCTCGAAACCAGTTCCGAGATGTTTGGAGCGAGAGAAGAGAGAAGAGCCTCTACGTTGCGGGAAAGCTTCTGTCTCGCTCTCGGAACGAAATGGTTCACGAGGTAGAACGATAATAGGGAAGAGAGGGAGAGGAAATGAAAAAATAAGATAAAAACGAAAGGAGAGAAGAGAGATGGAGAGAAGTCCGAGTAAGAGAGAAAAGGCCAAGTCGAAGCTCCGTATGCCTGAGAGGATGAGAGGAGAAATGAAACCAAAGAGAAGAAAAAGTATAAAAAAATATAAGGAAGATACGAGAAATAGTGGGGAGGATGAGAGAGAGGGGGAGAGAGGGTGAGAGGGAGAGAGAGAGAGAGAGCGAAAGAGAGAGGGAGCGCGAAAGAGAGAGAGAGAGAAAAAGAAAGAGAGGGAGAGAGAGAGCGAGGGAGAGATGGAGGGAGAGAGAAGGAGAAAGGGAGAAGAGAGAGAGAGAGAGAGAGAGAGAGAGAGAGAGAGAGAGAGAGAGAGAGAGAGAGAGAGAGGGAACGACTGGTCCGGCACGTCTTCATTAGTCCAGCATCTCCGGTCATGTCAATGGCGTGGAGTAAACCATAGTCGTGGCCATTCGCTATATTCGAATATTTTTCACATTCTCTCCGACGATAAGTCACGAATTGGCAACAACAAAAATTCAAATGATTATTGTCTTTTCTTTAAAAAAAATTTCACACAGAATTTTTCCAATATCTCAATAAAAATATGAGTATTTTTTTAGCCAATGGTACTTTAGCTTCGAAATGAAAAAAAAAATCAAAATAAACCAAAAATTGTCAATTTTTTGAATATTTTTATCACAATTTTTATCACAGAGCATATAATTGGATTCATTGTGATACATTGATTTTATTAACGGTGGAAATATTATAAAAAATAAATAAATAAAAGGAGAAAAAGATCGAAATCCAAAAAAAACATTTCTTCTTAATTTGATTTAGTTAGACTATTAGAAGAGATTCGGAAAGGACGATGCCAAGAGTTGATTTAAATTACTACATAAAGGAAAAAAAATATGTATCGCATATCGTATATTTCCTATGAAACTCGATGTACATGTGTACGGTGAAAAATATGTATAGGCGCGTAAGAAGTCGGTTGAACTCGTTTGTGGTCGACGCGACCGAACTGTACGAGGATAATTATAATGATTTGCGGCTGAAGTCGGACCTTCTTTGATCTCTTCGAGGCATCGGTATAGGCGATGGAGGAACATTTTTTTTTCATCTCTCTCTTCCCCCTCACTCCTTTTCTTTATCCTTGTTCGGCATGGACGTCGCCACTAAATTTTTCCGCTAACACACGCCGACAAGTTCACTACTAACGACGTTGCCTCCTCTCGTTCGCAATATTATATATATATTATTACATATATACATATCATATAGGGTGGACCAGTCGTGGCGCTGAGTACACGTTTAATACGGCCCTAACTTTGAGATCACCCGTTATATCTACATTCTCAAATCAAATGAGACACCCGGTATGCATCGTAATATTACTGACTGCAAATGGAATATGGGGTAGATTTTCTAATTCACACAAACGCGACACCCTGTATATTACGTGTTGGATGGCGCACCCGGTATATTTACATTTTATTTAAATAGAACACGGGGAACTTACCGTATCTCTTCCAACCGAGTTATGTGATATATATATATATATATATAGTGTCTTATGTATTTCGGACACCCGGTATATCCCCTATTTTATTACAGTAGGACACCCGGTACATTCTTCAATCTCAATAACATTGAGTGCATCTAATACGATTTTCGAGTGGGACCATCGATATATACTTTGTATCTGTCGAACAGGACACCCGGTACATCTTCCATTAGATTACAGTAGGACACCTGGTATATTTTTATTTCAAAAACATCAAGTGCTTCTAATACGATTTTCGAATGGGACACGCGGTATGTTATTCGTATCTGTCGAATAGAACACCCGGTATATCCCCTATTTTATTATGGTAGGACACCCGGTACATTCTTCAATCTCAATAACATTGATTGCATCTAATACGATTTTCGAGTGAGACCCTCGGTATATTCTTCGTCTCTGTCGAATAGGACACCCGGTACATCTTCCATTGGATTACAGTAGGACACCCGGTATATTCTTTATTTAAAAAACATCAAGTGCTTCTAATACGATTTTCGAGTGGAACACGGGGCATATTATTCGTATCTGTCGAAAAGGACACCCGGTATATGCCTGATTCCATTACAGTAGGACACCCGGTATATTCGTAATTTCAATAACATCGTGTGCTTCTAATACGATTTTCGAGTGGGATACTCGGTATATTCTTCGCACCTGGCAAACAGGACACCCGGTATATTAGTCGTAACTTTCAAAGAGGACACGTGGTGCGCCCGAAAATTCTTATTCACCGCGGGGCAACAAGATATTTTTATTGCGTAGAGCGAATCGTTATATGCCAACACGGCCTCGGATATCGTAGATCAAAGGTTTACATAAAGTTTGTCGGCTTATTCAGTCACCGTTAATACTAGATAAATACAAAAGCAACGGAGATAAACCTACCCTTGCGATTTTTCTGTTCGTGCTCATCGATTCGTGCCGCGTAGCAATTACATCGATCCTCTTGGATGTTTGCTTCGATGACAGGCGATGATTATTATTATCAACACTAGACGATGAGCGGAAATAAAAAGATCGATGATCCTTCGGACGAGAACAAAAAAATCGGTTGGAAACGATCACGAAGGAAATTGAGAATTAAGGGAGAAGGGGCTTACTTGTTTATGACGGTCGTTGACGAGGTGATCGACTCGTCAAAAATCAAGGGCATATATTTAAAAATTTCTTTTTTTTTATAAGGATCGCTGACTAATTATAAATGTTCTTAATTTATTTTATTAAAATTAATTTCGTCAAAAATCGGTCATTCATTTTTCATTTTTTTTTCAGCGATTTTTCAACCAGGAAAATAAAATAAAAATGAACAGAACGGGATTTTGATTCTTCTAGGTTTAAGAGGGATCTGAAAAATGAGATATACACAAAATGAAGACAGAGATACACGAGTCTTGGAATAAATATGTATTTTAATAGCTTTTTTTCCTTCTTTTCCAAAAACAATTTTACAACGATTTACTGATAACGAGGTTTTCCAAATTTGCACGTGACATACCGTGTGACCTCCAAATACAAGACGAATGGTTCGAGCGAAATTGTGTCCGGAAGCTTCGTTCGTGAGTCAGATTTGATTAAAGTAGGGCGAAAAATTCACGAGGTCGAATTTTTTCTGTTTTGTAACGGAAGAATATTATTACAGAAATATTTTCGTAATTTTGGTATTGTCAGCTCAAGAATAATTTTGTTTTGTTACGCAGGAATTTCGCATTATTAATTTGTGACTAATGACCCATTGGGGAATATTTCAATTCGATCGATCGATTTTTTACTTTTAATTGTTTATTAATATTAATTTTTGTAAAATTAGATTTCACGTATGAAACAGATCTGAGATTTCCTTGCTTTTACATTATTCCGCAATCGCAATTGATTTGAAATACATTTTGAGGTTAGCCGTAACGAGTGAAGATAATTTTTTACGTACACTTGTCGCATTTAACCTCAAAATTTTTGAAAAACTTTCCTTCGTCGCTTCAGTCGAGTGACGCACACAAACGAAAGGCACTTTGAGGTTAGGCGTGCAGAACGTACACACTTTTTCAGTTACGTTCATCGCGCCTAACCTCACAATTTGTCGCGCATGCGCGCATCACGTTATCAAAGCGAAAATCAAAAGTTTCGATAGCCAGTGCGCATGCGCTAGGAACGATCTAACGGTTTTGGCCACTTTGAAATTTATGCTCAAGATAATACGATAATTGTCAAATTTCAAAAATTAGGAATTACTTCGCTCCAATTTCTTACTTAGAAATAGTTCTTTGTGAAAATTATTTTAGCATATAAAAATCGAAATTGTATAGGATTTGTAATTGAATTTTAAGATTTTGGTTATTGAGGCGATATGAATTGTTTATATTAATAAAAAGTGCGTATGGTCAAATTTGGTACATGGAAATGTCGTTTTGGTTATTTTTGGTGAAAAGAATAAATTAATATTTTAGATTCTTTTTATCACGACGTTATGAATAAAAAAAGGAAAGAAATACTTAATAAAATTGAAATAATTAATTGGCCAATTTTCAAGTACTCATCAGAAATTCCTGAAATTATTCGATCGATGAGTTCTCGAGAAACTTACTCGAATAAATTTCAAAAATTGTTCATTAATATTGAATAAAGAATGCTTCGTTAAATAATCAAATAACCAATTAATTTTTCGTGGTATTCTCGCCGTCCTGACTAAAAGTCCGAGAATATCGCGTATTTTTTTAAAAAGCATTTAATTTTTGTCATTAATCCTAAATTAAACTTTAATGCTAAAATCCGATAAAAACGACGTTTCCAGCTTTTATTTACTTTAATTTTAATTTGTCTATCTTTTTGAGTAACTGTAGATGCGTTCTAACCTCGGATGGTGTTAACCTGTCAATTTTTAACCTCGGACCTTAAGAGCACGTTCTAGGATCGAATATAACAAATTTTGATTTTCCGTCATATTTTTTTGAGGAAAGTTCTAAATAGAATATTCTGTAATTTTTCACAGATCTTTATGGACATTTCAATCATATCAGTTTAGACGAATTAACATTTTGAAAATGGCCAAGTTCTATGTGGTCCCACAAGACGCCAAAAAATACATCTTCCATTTACAAGCGGCCAGGCAATATACGATTGAATAACGAAAAAAATGTGAATCGACATTAGTGTAGTCACAAGTGGAACTAGGACATCTCGTAGATTTAAAAAAAAATTTAAAAAAAACAGTTATCCGAATATAAACAATTATTTTGGCCAATTTTTCACTCTCTTCCCGACGTTAAATAAATAAAAAAAAATCCCCTGTACCCTAAAAATCCTAGTTCCACGTGTTAACACATACGTTTTCAAAAAAAATTTCAGATTTTGAAAATATTTCATCGAATGATTTTGTAGACATTACTGGAACAAGCTCGAAAAACAGTGTTTCGAGATAAATAGCTTTACAGTTTTGCACATGTTTTACACACTGATCTATTTTTAGATGCTACATTATTAAACGAAGCATCAATTTTCCAAGAAAATCTCTTTAATCGTGAATATATTTTGGAAAATGGAAAAATTCAATTATTTGATATTCTGCACCTAGTCTGCCGGATTTTTGTCAGATCTTTATAGTGAAATCTATTAAGATTTGACGTAAAGATCAAAGTCAAATTCAGTGGCAATTAACCTAAGGTCAAAAGGTTAAATCTATCAAGGTTTAACGTCGGAGGTTTCATTTTTACCAGGATATTTTGAAACGAATCGTTAAGTACAAATCTCAACACAGCCACCCTGTATATCTGCCTCATTATAGCCACGCCCACGGAATTCAGTAAGAGAAGGGGTTCGTCGCATCTAATTGGAGCGCCTGGTTTGTTTGGTCGCATTTGATTGGAGCGCCTGGTTTGTTTCGTCGCATCTGATTGGCTCGCTCGAGAACGTTCGCGTATCCCCACTACGTTACCATTGAAAGGTCACACTGTATATTAGTTTTGTTTTTCTCGTTATCCGTCGAAAATTTATAGTCACAAATATTATCCTGGATACCAGTGTCTATTACATCGTTAAATTTTCAGAAATATGTGTCACATTTTCATCTGGGGTTTTCTTTTGTATTTTTGTTATCAGTGAGTATTTGAGTACTGGTTTTTTACTTCGTTATTAACATCTTCCTGCCTCTCTTCAGTAATAATGTAATTTTTCAAACGGGAAATTTGCTTGATTTTGTTTCTGAATTTTTCACTCCTATTTGTACATTTTTGAAGTAATAATACAACGTTCGTAACGATCGATAATAATCTCTATTAATTATTGTTGTGTTTATAAAGGTCCATCAAGATTTTTTTCATGTGAAACAAATTTTGATTTCTGTGTGTGTGTGTTTTTCTTCGTACAATTTTCCCATTTGCTTCCTAGTTTTTTGTACATCAACGTTTTTCAGATTTTCTGTGCTTCATTGATTTTAAATCACTTTATAATATTTTCTCTTTTTTTTTCTTTTTTCATAATTCCAATAATGCCATTATATAATGCCCAGAAGGTACGAGATATTCGTTAGGTGAATTTTTTAAGATCATCGTGTTATCAGTTTGTGAGCTCGACGTCCGAAAACCAGAATTTTTTCATTTATTTTTTTCCCTTATTCCTCAAGTTTTCTTCATTTTAGTTATCTATTATTATTCTTATTACATCAAAAGTATCTTGTCTTTTTGTCTCTATCAGTGTGACGAATGACAATTTTTGCAGCACGTTTTCTTCTCTCAGTAGTAAATATAGTAAAACAGCATTCGATATTGTAATTTTTGCTCACTCGTTAATAATAATTTGTTCATTTATTTCGTCTGGATAAATGGCGCTCGAACCAACGGTTTTCTTTTTCGTGATATTATTTTCATTTTTTCGTACGAGATTAAACAATTTATTGTCCATGACAAAAATATTACGCTAGTAGATAGTTTTGTTGGGTTTCTTCTTTTTTTTGTTATTAACAGATAGAGTGGATATTATAATTTTTGTCTTTTTGTTATCGTGTTCTACATCAAAATAAATATTCTTTAATTTATCGTATTTGTTGCTTCTTTGTAGTCGTGGCTTGTAGAAATTTTTGTGTCTATTTGGAGAAACTTTATACTTTCAATAATTTCAGACTAAAAATGAGAGTCGTCGTTTTTTGTTTGTTTGTTGTTTCTCGTCGTTTAATTTATTGTAAATGCCAACGGTTGACTGAGGTTTTATGTGTGTTGTGTTGTTTTTATATTTTCTGTTTTTTTTTTCGCCCCAAAATTCGAGTTCTCCGGCCTTTTTTTCTCGTCCATCAATGGCAAAGAAAAACTTGTTTTTCGAGATCGCAATTTTTTCATTTTGTCAACAAATCAGCGGGAACGAAAATCTTTCAATTGGCCCAAATTACTTTTCCTTTCCGACAAAAGTCGGACGCCATTGTCGAGAAGTTTGAATTTTTAGTTGTTTTTCTTTTTCGTTATTTATTTTTTTGTTCTTAATAGTACAGTCGATTTTCAATTATCCAAACCCCCGGTGGTTTTTTTGTTTTTTTTTTGTTTGTTTGCGTTGCTTAATTTTGTTGTTTTTGATCTCTAGCATTTTTGGCTCGAATTTTTAACGATATGTACGCCATTTTGTTTTGTCCCTTGCAGTTGACGCTAAACTGGATTATTTTTTCATGTTGTGGCACTCGTTCGAGTTTCCTCGAATATTAATTAATTATTATTTTTTGAGCATACGTATATCGAGAATAAATGTCCCTGCGGTCATTTTTTGGATAATGGAAGATCCATCGTACCCAATAAATCCATATAATATACCGTTATTTTCTTTTGTGCGTTAACGCGCGTGTCCTTCCTCGCGATCCTTCCTCGCCGTTTATTTTTTCAGCACAATCCTTTTCCCTTTTATTACTATTTTAATTTTAATTTTTCTTTGATTTTCTTTTCTTCTTTTTGGTTTTCTTGATTTTTTTTTTTACAGAAAAATCCAAAAACAATCGGCAAAGTAAGATCGCATCGAGGCGAGACACGCCACGGGCTCGTGTGCGATAAGTGTGCGTATAGGTTTCTGTCGATCGTTCGTCACGATTGAATTAATACGTTTCGGAAGGGAAACCGGGGTTGCATGTGCGACGCATGATCGAGATTAACGTCTTGATTAATTTGTCGAAAATTAATAAAAGAACAGAAAATAATTAAAAAATTATTATAATTTGCCATGGAAGCTCGTTCAATATTTTTTTCGTGTTATTTTTTTTTTGTTTTTTTTTTTGTTTTTTGGTTTTTGTTCAACTGGCACTGTCCCAAGTGTCTCGAATCGTTTGAGTACTTTGTTCCTTTTCTTGTTAACGGCTAGGTAGTATGTACGATAATATTTTAGTGTCCCTGAATTATTAATCGGTATTAGACCTTGATTTTCTCTTAAATTTATGGTTTTTTTTCGGTTTTTTTTTGGTTCGCTTTGGTTATCGGTTTTTGTTTCATATGCGATCAAAATTGTATTCCGGATTATCGGCATGATGGTTTGTGATTAATTTCCGTCGGTTCAGTAGTTTTTGTTGTGACTTTTTAAAATTTGTTTATTTCTCTATCGTATTTTCATCTCGGAATTGTTGTTTTCTAATTTTGTATGGCGAGACGAGGTTGAATTTCCAGACTCTGTTGGGGCCGATTTCCGAGACGTAGAGCTCAGTGCCGTTTGGCGATATGGCCATTCCGTGAGGATTCGTGAACGACTGGAATAGCGAGAGTAACGTAGCGAATGGATGGAAGATTAATTGTTTGAAATGATAATCGTTAATTTTTAATTCTGGCTCGAATAAATTGGAAAAATTGAATAATTTTACGTTCGGTTAATTCCAATCGAATCGATTCCAAGATTGGTAAATTGGAGTTAGCCATTTTTTTCTGACTTCAATTGACGAATTAATGAAATTCTAGGTAACTTATTGATAAATCCGATTTCCAGAAATTGAGTAAAAATAGAAACAAAGATTGAAATGATAATCGTTAATTTTAAATCCTGGCTCGAATAAATTGGAAAAATTGAATAATTCTACGTTCGATTAATTCCAATCGAATCGATTATAAGATTGGTAAATTGATGGAGTTAGTCATCTTTTTTCTGATTTAAATTGACGAATTAATGAAATTCTAGGCATTTTGTTGATAAATCCGATTTCCAGAAATTGAGTAAAAATAGAAACAAAAAATCCAATTCCTTACCCCAGACTTTGGTTTCCAATGGCGAAAAATGGTCTCAGTCTCCGGGTCCATGACGAATCCTTGTATAGGTCTCAGCGGTGAAGTAGGACCGTTCACAGCATATACCGTGTTACCTGAAAATTACGAAAATTAATAACAATACAATGTAAAAATGAAAAGAAATGTCCCTGTTTGGAAATAGTGATGGATTTATCGAGTGTGACATTTTAATGAAATAGATGAAATAAAGAAAATTTGCAAGAGGGACCGTGGCATAGGGGGTAACGTTCTCGACTCACAATCCAAAGGGTCAGGGTTCGATTCCCGTTGGCATCAATGAATTTTTTCTTTGTGCTTTTTTCTGTGCTTTCGGTGGTTCGGAACCCACGTAAAGAAAACTGTAGATCCACCGGAGTGGTTGATGGTGGAATTAAGGTGGAGGGTGTATGAGGAGAAGAGATGTAAAAAGGTGAAGTACGTCGTACAATGCGGTTGTGCATAGAACTATCCCCTATCCTAGGGGAGGTCCGATAATAATACGATACGAAATAATATAAGGGATGTCTAGCTTAATAGGGTGCAGGATGTACAGGGTGTCCGGTTTCAACGAGCCAATCAAAAATATACCGGGTGTCCAGTTATCACGAACCACGAAATATATCGGGTGTGTGCTTGGAATGTTTCCCAAAAGATACCGGATGGTTCGATTTGAATGACATAGGAAATATAACGGGTGTCCCATTTCAATAAAAAGCGCATATACCGGGTGTCCTGAAATCAATAGCTGTTCAAGTGCGAGCGGAATTCATTCTTGGTAAATCATAAAAGGAATTTTGATCCTGGGATGTTGAATCCTTACCGTAGGACGAAATAGCGAAAACTCTGCCGAGATCGGGCTGCTGCATCGTGAGAGGTGGTCCACACCTGCTGTCATTTCCTCCAAGACCGGCATTCATACATATCACCCTCATGTTCTCACGATCGGCGACGCAGACGTCACCCTGCTCGAGTATCGTAACTCCATGCGGTACACGAAGTGTCATAAACGCTGTAAATATTAATAAACAATTACTTTGCATTAAAAAATGTATAAATTAAAAAATAATCAAAATAAATATAATAACGATCTCAAGTTTTATAATTTCAGTCCCAAATATAAAAAATCTATATTTTCTCAAATAATATAAACTATATTTTTGAAATGATTTAGTAAGAACTGACGATTAATGGCACGAATTTTTATTTTTGTTTACCTCCTTGGTGTGGAATCCTGTTCAGCAAATTACCGGATGAATCGAAAATCATGATCCGATTGTTGCAATAACCGTCCGTAACAACGATCTCACCGGTTCTCGCCACTGCAACTGACGTCGGTTGACAAAAATGGTCCCTGTCGTTTCCTGGCACGAATCTCTCGCCCAGCACCAATTCTGGTTCCATCGACTTATGCTGAAACTGTTCGCAAGTTTTTTTTTCAATGGCTTTTTTCAAAAAACATGTCGACTATTTATTCCAAGCAAGAAAACAGTATTTCGATGTGCGTTCGTGACATAAAATTAAGAATGGAAATTTCCAGGATACGTTTTTTAGTTCGATGCTTTTTAACATTATTTTTTATTTATTATATCGTTGCTTTTTTCAAATTTACCTTGAAGACTTGATGAAGCGCGACGTCAGTTACCCAGTAATTGCCATTTGGATCGATGTGTAGTCCATGTGGCAAGTAAAATATTTGTCGTCCCCAGCCGTCCACGACGTCGCCGGTTACTGGATTGAGCGTCAAAATTGTGTCGTCCTGAATCGGTCCTCTCGAAGCCTCCGTATACTCAAAGTTCTCGTCGAAGGTACTAGAATGAGATGACGGTCGCCGAATTAGGCAAAAAAAAAAACTAAAATTTGTTTAATCTATCCAGCGATTAATCGATCAATCGATCAATTAATCGATTTAACAATCGATCGATCAATCGATTTAACGATCGATCGATAAATCGATTTAACGATCGATCGATTAATCGATTTCTCGATTTCTCGATCGATCGATTAATCGATTTCTCGATCGATCGTTAAATCGATTAATCGTTTCCAATTCTTTCAATGAGCCAGCTGTAATTATTGAATTCAGTCGGAGCTTTTGATTCGTTAATTAATCGATCGAACAAAGGTAAATTTAATTTATAACAATAATAATTATTATTATGGTAATTAGCGATGCGATGGAATTAATCAATTTTTTTTTATTCGAAATCGATTCGCGTGTGATTAATTATTCGATGGCCGATCGATGGATTTGACCTTACTCGTAATTCCAAACTCTTTCGGCACGATGAAAAATAACCGGATGCCCAGTAGGATCAACGGATATACCGCTTATTTGGCCAACTTTCGGCCGAGCCAGCCACATCATGTCCTCCATAGGATACGGCGTCTGTCGTTCAAGCTACAAATCATTAAAAAGAGGAAAAATTTAAATACCCGTTTGTTTCACCATTTTCTCAATTGTCTTTCATTTTTTTGTATAATCAAACAATATTGAAGGAAAACGAACGATAGTTTTCCAAGGACACACAATTTTGGAAAATATTTGGCAAATCTGTAAAACAAAAAAAAACGAAAAAAACTTCCAAAATAAAAAAATAAAACAATAAATTCCGACTAACCCGGTACATCTTGAGCCCTTTGCATATCAATTGTACGTCAAGGACATACAATTTCGAAAATTTTTGGCAAAACAACAAAATAAAAAAAAACGAAACAAAAAAAAATATTGCAAAATAAAAAACAAAAACGCTAAATTGCGACTAATCCGATACACCGTGAGCCCGTTGCATGTCAGTTGTACGTCAAGGACATACAATGTTGAAAAGTTTCTGGCAAAACAACAAAATAAAAAAAAAACGAAAAAAAGAATATTGCAAAATAAAAAACAAAAACGCTAAATTGCGACTAATCCGATACACCGTGAGCCCTTTGTATGTCAATTGTACGTCAAGGACATACAATGTTGAAAAGTTTTTGGCAAAACAACAAAATAAAAAAATAAATAAAAAAAAAAAATATTCCAAAATAAAAAAATAAAACGCTAAATTGCGACTAACCAGATACATCTTGAGCTCTTTGGTTAGGGCCTCGATCCTGTCGAAGGAGCCGAGGGTATCCTGCGTAGCGAAGACGAATCCAGATGTTAAGACCGGAAGTAAGAGTTGTAAGACTCCCAGCGCCATTTTGGTGTTGATTTTGATGGAGCGACGTCCGCGAGTCGAATGTTCCAACATGTATTCGGCGATGCTTCGTCGCGTTATCATATCCTCCCTTCCTCCCTTCTCACTAGGGTAGGCGAGACGTCGTTTGTATCAACCGGATCAATAAAGCACGCATGCGCACTTCTCGATTTTTTTTTACTCGACTGTCTATACGTTGTCACTTTTTGTTACGCCTATGTATACATACGTTTATAGATAGATGGGATGTTATCGTAGGCGCAGATTACGATTGAATTACTTATCTCACGCTGAAGGTCGAGACAAGGTCGAAAGTTTTATTTTTCTTTATACGAAACCGGAAGTGGGTCAAAAACTATCGAGGTTTTGTCGGATTGTCAGTTTTTGCTTGTTTTTGTTTGGTGCTTTGTTGTTGTTTTTGTTGTTTATTCTTTGTTGTTAAGCCAATAAATCGATTTAATCGAGAGAAAACAAAATGGAAACAGTCGTCGATTTTTACTATTGAAGATGTTCGATATTTTGCGATCGATCGGTTCAGATTTATTTCTTTTTGTTCGTTATGATTTTGTCTCAATATTTCATTTATTTTTCGTTTTTGTTTTTGTCGGTTTTGCTTCAATCTATTTACGGACTATTTTTTCATCTCAATTATTTGCCCTTATTTTGTTCGGGATGTAAATTGGTAATTATTGATTTTACGTTCTACCGGAAGTGATTACGTTGAATACCGGAAGTTGCGTTGTTTCTTATTTTCGTCCAGATCTTGATTATTTTCAAAACGATTTTTGTTTTTATCGCACTCTCGCGAGATTGCTTAAATTTGGTCGTACGATAAAAATTTCGAATCGCGTGTTTTTTTTTCTTCTGTTTTTTGTTCTTTCGTGATTTTTTGGTCGTTTTTAGTTTTTGGCGATCGAGACAGCGAACGAAATATTTATCAACGAGAGATTATATTTTTTGGATTGGTTTTGTCCTTATTCTTCGCGAACGTGATGATTTTTGTGGTTTTTGACCGGAAGTTGAAGTGATTTCGTTCTGTTTTTTGGCTGCTTTATCAATTGTCCCTTTTTCCGAAATTCTCGACGACACCAAAAAAATGTTCTTAAGTACCTTTGTCTTTTTGAAACTGGTTTTGGTTTTTGACGCTTTTTGTTGTTGTTTTGTTTTGTTCTTTTTGGTTTAAACTCTATTTGGTTGGAAAGAAAACAAGTGATCGAAGGAAACTTATAGTGGCAGTTGGTGAACAAGCGTCGCCGTTGATTGTTCGTGACCAACTGCACTTGGTCCAGGATCTGCATCAAGGATCCCGGATGTCTCTCTCTCTCTCTCTCGCTCTCTCTCTCTCTTTCTCTCATTGTGCTTAAACCCCGGGGTTCTCGTTGCAATCGATAAAATTGCGCAGGTGCCTCAGCGAGGGAAATGCATCGATTATGCACTCTATAGATATGTTCAAGAGTCGACATCAACAAAATTTGTTTCTTCAAAAAATTGTTTTTTTTTACGATATTGAGATAATTTGACGATTTTTTGTTTTGATCGATTTTTTATGTCGTCGCATTTTTACTTTTTGAGAAAAATGCAATTTTGTTGGCGAATTCATAAGGCGCAGGATCAGACGCATGTCCAACGGTACATGCCACCTCTGATGCCCTTTCCAAGGACAATACGTAGTGAATGCACCAAAACGATCAATAGAGGCGTCGGAAAATCTAGAAATAGCGAGACCAGTCCCCTGGACCAGTTTTGCAATGTATGTTATCGTTGAGCGATTGTACCATATTGCACATATTTGTGCAACATGGCCGGAAGTGAAGAATGTTCGGGAAATTTAGATTCGAGGAAGGATGGACAAGATTATGGTATTTTTTTTTTGGATTACGATAGATTGTACGAAGAAATATAATTTGACGATTTTAGAATTGTTAATTCAATTGCGACTGTCGACGGGGTTAATGCATTATGCAAAATTTAGGAATTTTATTAATTTTTTTAAAAACTGTTTCGATGCAGGAATGTTTAAAATGTTTTAACGACATTTTAATAATATATAATAAAAATAGTATTTTAATAACAGAAATTCATTAATATTTTTAAACCTGGTTCGTGGCTGAAATGTTATAAATGAAAATACAAATAAAAAAAAAAGATTGAATTGTCGAATTAATTTTGATAACATTTAAAAAAAAATACAATTCTTAGTTTAACGAGGGTTTTCTTATCTAAAAAAATCGTATTTTTGGAGTAAAGATGAGGTCGAGGACGTATCGTGAATAGATTTTTGTTTATTTAAAAGAAAACTCATCAATTTTTATTCATTTCATCGAATATCGATAAATTCTGAATCAAGTATTGAGAGGCAGTGTAACTGGCGACGAGCTACTTGCGCTTCGAAAACGGGATCCGTAAATTGTCCGACACTGAGCAGCCGATCGCTTTAAAATTTGGAGGGTGCATAGAGAATTATTTCATAAAGTGCATGAGAGTCTTATTTTTCCAAAATTTTGGAACAATTTTTCCGGTGGTAACTGAAACTGCAAAAATTTTTCTAAAACGTTGGAAAAATAAGACTGTCATGCACTTTATGCCATAATTCTCTATGTACCCTCCAAATTTTAAGGCGATCGGTTGCTCAGTGCCGGACAATTTACGGATCCCATTTTCGAAGTGCAAGTAGCTCGTCGCCAGTAAGAGGCAGTATTAGTCAGCGGAAATTTCAGACGGCTTCGGTAGTGCAGAGCTCGTAACATTTTGCTAAGCGCCACCGCTGCCATGTGTGTGCGTGCGTGCGTGTGCACACACACACACACACACACACAGGAGATGTAAATCCGACCGTGCAACCTCCACGTGGTACATCTCGGTTAACGCTAATGCCGGCGGTATTGTACTTTTGAAGTCTTATAACTCAAAAAGTAATTAATGAAAAAACATTTAATTATAGTGTTTTGGAAAGCTCTCGAGCTCAGCTACAAGAGTATGCAATAAAAAATAGGGGGTACCATTTAAAAAAATTGAGGTGACCTTCACGTGACCTTCAAATGACTCTTCAAGGTCAATTCAATGGCACCATCTAATAGTTTTTTCAGAACCATACAACTTTTGTCTGAAATATTTTTCTCTAAAATGCTTTATTTTTGAGATATTCGACCGTTTCCAGACTTTCCAAACACCCTGTATAATATATACAGGGTGTTTGGAAAGTCCATATAAGTACATATAAAGTGTCGCACAGCGAATTTTGAGGTAGGTGAGGTCATTACAAACAAAAGTTGCAAATAAACATTAGGGATATTGTTAATAATTTACGAGATATACATTGCCCAACGTGCCGACAAGCGTTGAAGTCACCCACTCCCCGCCTAAATTCAGAGCAGCCAATGCCCGAGAAAAAAAAATGACTGTGTAAAAATACAAGTAATCTAATTGACTGCTCTGAATTTTGCAAACCCAAATGTAACGCTCTAATTTATGCTATATCTACGGCTAGGGTGGGGGTGAAGGTGGGCAGCTTCAACGCTTCTCGGCACGCTCTGATTGGACCAACTTTAAATATTTATATCTCGTAAACTATTGACAATATCCCTAATGTATATTTTCAACTTTTGTTTGTAATGGCCTCATCTACCTCAGAATTCGCTGCGCGACACTTTATGTGATTCACCCTGTATATAGAAGCAAAACTTGTCGTCATTTATCTCCGCTTTCGCCGCTTATCATACGAGTTTCTTGAGAAAATTTCGCCAGCGCCATCTCTTAGAATTTCGCTACACTGTTTTTTTTCGTATATCGGTCAAATTGTCGATATCTTCTTGTCAAAAACTTTCAACAGCCTTTGTTCATTCAATTTTGCATAAAATTTAATGAAATAAAGCTCGAAATGTGCGTTTTTTAATTGCGGAGTGGCTCTTGTCCTTGAAATTACGATTCGATCCATGCACTCATACGTAAATCTGTGATTACTCCCGTGATAACACAAAACTGCAAAATTTTTTAAAAATATTTCGATAAAAAAAAATACCACGAGCCCAATTTTGCCATAATTCTCTGTGCACCTGCCAATTTTTAACCCGATTGATTGTTTGGTGCTCTCAGGACTACTGATCGAAATTTCGAAGTGTACGTCGCCTGTAACATACCATTTTTGTACAAAATTTAGTACAATCCGTCCTTGATTACAAAAATTGAAATCTGTGAATTGTATTTTTTGAAAAATTCGAAATATGAAATAAAAATTTTTTTATCAATACAAACAAAAAATTGCAAATTATCGTCTATCGCAATTGGGACACACCATGCTCAAAATTTTGTTGGGTAGCCTTTCTCGAATTGTTCTTATCATAATATTGGAATGGGAATTGATACAAACGATACAAACATTGATACAAACATTTGATTAAAAACGTTGTTAATTACAGCTTTTGCTTTATTGTTATTTACATACGACTAAAAAATGTAAATATTCTGTACACACATATTTATATATATGCATAAATATTTAAAACTTTTGTTTATCAGGCTTCGATCTATCGATAATATTTGCATTGCTATTCTCGTATCAAGCTCGAACTGTCCTCCATTTATTATGAAATACGTAGACTATTCTAATTATAAGAAATTATAGCCATAATGTAAGTTGGAAGATATCATAGGCAGCATGAACCGACTTAAAACGTCTTCGAATTAAAAATCAACATAAATTTTCCACGAGTTTTTTTTTTTTTTTTTTTTTTTTGAAAGACGTTAAAATATTAAATACCGTATATGGCAATGTTGTTCAATTTGATTCATACTATATACGTATATATATATATGTATATATTTTTTAAATTAATTTAACAATTTTATCTGCAATTTTTTTTTTTTAATTTTTGATTGCATTGTTATAATAATTTTATAGGGAAGTACGAGGAAAGAGTCCAACGTGAAAAATCATAAGGTAAAATTTATCAAATCCGAATTGGCAGTTGTGAACAAATTCTTTGTGTTTTTTTTTTTTTTAGTTAAATTTCAAAATTCTATTTATCGATTTCGAGACCTATGGAAGTTTCCGGTTGGGTCCAAATATATCCTGTTCTCGTCATGCTGCAATGAGCGTCGTAATATCTTCCTGGTGCACGACAGTAGGACCATCTTGGACAACGACAACGAAATTTACTGTGAAATTCTTCCTTGCAAACTTCGTTCCACCAGCAAGTTCTCTGGAGGAAAAAAAAATGGCGGGAATTATAAAGGGAAAAGAAAAATTTGAAATTAGTTTCTTATCCTTTCTCACCTCGGCTAAGTAACCTCGGACACTTTGATCACTGTAATTTCTCTTCATGATGTTGTGACGACCACGAGTCGACAAAACTACCCCGAAAAGCGCGACGATCATGAACAGTCGCAATATCGAACCATTCTGGAACAGAATTAATAAAAATCTATATAAATATTATTTGTATGAGAAATAAATTTTTAAAAATGAGTGAAATTAACATTTTTTAATTTTTAGTTGGGAAAAATATATTAGTGTAAAAAATTTAGGAAGAAGTATCAAGAACAAATGTTTGTTTAAACTTATTGTAATGTATCGAGAAAAAATTATTTTCTTAAAAAAAAAAAAAAAAAATGGGCGCGGTGCATGAAAATTGCAAATTTCTCTGATTTGTCACGGTTTCTGTTATCGCACAGCATTCCTAACTCATAAAAAGTCATTTTCTTTTATTTTCCTATATAATTTTAATTAACAAATCAATCCTTTCAAATATAAAGATTTAAAAATTTTACGTAATTGTTAATTTTATTCAACTTTGATATTTTTACAAATTTTATTCCCTCTGAATTTCATTAATTTGTAATTCGATCAATTTTTTATGTTGCAATTGACAATTAACTTTTTTATTGCGATAAAAAAAATTAGTTTATCTGTCAATTTTCTTTTTTTTTTCAATGAAATGCAACGAGGTGTTGACATACATCGTATATGGAAAGATTAAAAATTTGTTTTGAGCTTTGTGCAAAGCAAATATCCTTCTCTCGGCGGTACATCCACTCACGTTATCCGCCATAGCTCGGTCGAAAAATGTTTTATGGCGCACGCTCTATCTTAGCCCCCTTAACTACATTTGTTGATTCACACTTGGCCCAAACGAACGAGCTCAATCGAGAGGGGTGATCGCATTTCACACACGTGAAAACATTAAATTGTCCTCTTATACGTGACAGGCTATCGGAATACGCGAAATTGTGGAGGTGAGAACGCGAAGAAGATGCGGGCATGCGTATTCGCAACGCAGGGAACCACAGCTGCGTTCTCTCGACCTCGACTTACCGCATTGATTTTTCTCAGAAAAGTTTTTATATATTTTTTTAAGTAATTTTTTTGCAATAAATTATTAGTCTTTTATTTATTCTTGTAAGGTGTGGATGAGTGTAAAAAATTGAGGGAGTACAAAGAGTCTGATACTAACATCGAGGTATTTTTAAAAAAGTCTTAGGTCGATAATGAAAAATTATAATTGCTCTTATGACTTATGACAAATATTGTTTAAGCCTTTTTTTGACCATATTTTTGTATTATATTTTTCAGAATTCTTATTTGATTTATAGATATTTAAATACATCAATATTTTGAAAGTTTATATCATCTGGAATTTTGTAGCGTTGTTACATTTATCAGTTTTATACTAATTTGTTGGATGAACTGTTAAAGCGATTCATATTTTCTAGTTCTCCCGCGCTCCGCACCAAAGCGACATTCAACTGTTTCTGCATCTCGAGACGTAGTTCATTGGAACACCGCGCCAGCTGTCGAGGGCGCCAGCGCTCGGGGAACACTTAGATTCCAGCAGAAATCCCAGTCGCTTATGTTGTTTTTGTTCATTTGACGAACTTCGATACAGAGTGGTATTAATTTGACATTGAAAAATGGCTTCGCGAACGCTATTGAAGCTTTGCGTCAACGAAGTCCGAAATAGCAATAAGTAAGTATCGATAGTTTAATCGGGAGTGTTAATTTCAATCAGGTTTTCTATCCGTACTTTGACATATTTGATTTACGATAAAAGCTGACCTAACCTCTTTGCTGTTTCATTTGGGATTCTAAATATTAAAGCGAGCTTTTATTTGTTTATACATTTTACACATGACATCTTCGTCCAAGTTTAAAAAAGCACTAATAATCAAAATATTAGTATTGATCGTGACGAAATATTTCCATCGCAGCAGCTTTAAACCAATAACCTGCACTTTTCGTGTTTGGGAGAAGCTATTTATTAAAAACTACTATCTCATTATATTCTAGCGATACTTTATTGTATTCCATCGATTAATGAATTAATTTTGCAGTACATTGGTTATCCATCTTTATGTAATCGATTGTGAGCCTAAAAGGGTAATGGTGATCACTCGCAGGACAAATTTGGTTATTTATATTGGAAAATAACTAGCTTGATAAGTCAATAAATATCCTAGTCCACTTTGCTATATGAATCGTAGAATACTGGACGAATGAATTGGTACATGAAATTATGAGGAAACAATTTGTTTCCTGTGTATTGAACAAATGATGAAATTACTTATTGAACATTTATGATTAACGTATCTTATTTAATGCGTCCAACATAAATCATTTGATAAAAGAGACAGTTACGCTTTTATTCTGATGTAAGAATTCGTATCAGAACTTGCTGGCAAAGTTTGTGAATAAAGGTAGATAAATACAGACGAGTGACATAACCTCAAACGTCATATTATTACGCAGTTGCCACCGTTACCCCCAGGCTTAACTAGAATTAAATTCTCGACAATGTAATTAATAACGTTTAGACGGCTGGTATGTTTGTGCAGAAATGTTGGTCATATTTTATCAATAATTTTGATATTAATGTGTAAATTATAATGTGTTCAGCTCAGAGTATTGTGCGGAGTAACTATAGTGGCTGTAGTGGCACGCTGTTTAAGCCACTATGTATGACTTTGCAAGGAAATGTCCTTCTTAAGAAGAAAAGATAATACAATATTTCAGTACTTTCTAGTACTTGAAATGCACCGTTATTGATCAGTATTTTGTCCCTGTATTACGTATCAAGTACTCGAGACATTGCTATTGGTACTTGGTACTTAAAACTTTGTATACAACGAAATTTTTACGACTAGGAATCTAATGATTTGTCATAGTTCGATCAGGGCATTGTCAACAAGTTGTGCGAGATATGCGGATTCTCCATCCCATCTTCCTGAGCCAATTCTGAAAAGTCTAGATGCACCGAAGCACGATGGCAGTAAGCTCATCACTGTGGATGCCTACGAGGATATTTCCGTGGTGTCAGGCGTGCCCGAGGATCATATTAAGAATCGCACCGTTCGTATTTATCAGCCTGCGAAAAATGCCATGCAATCTGGCACAAATAGTATAAATCATTGGCAGATCGATTTTGACACCCGAGAACGTTGGGAAAATCAATTGATTGGTTGGTGCTCCACGTAAGTTATTACAAGATGCAAAAACACAACTACAGAGTTTCGAAGAAAAAATTGTAACTAAAAAGGAAATAATGTTTTCTTACTTCAGGGCCGATCCATTGTCCAACTTGAAAGTAGAATTCGCATCGAAAGAGGAAGCTATAGACCACTGCGAAAGAATGAACTGGCGGTATATTATACAGAAACCAAATCGTGATGCCCCTAAACCGCGTTCTTATGGCGCCAATTTTGCATGGAACAAACGAACCCGTGTGTCCACCAAATAAAATCCGTACGTGGATAACTAAACGATTGTACAGTAGTCGATGAAACCTTACACTTCATTAAATCGTATTGTATATTTGAAAATGTAAAAATCTTCAAATAAACCTATTAGTTTGTCACTCGTTACTAGGAACAGAAGTTCTCGCTTTTTGCGCCCCATTTTCCAGTTATCTTTTCAATTCCAGATTTGCTAGATGAAAAAGGCATTCGAATAAAAGATGTTCACTTTTAGCAATAAACTTCATTATTTTTTATTATTTAAGAATAATTATATAATAGTTTTTATAATTTAATAATAATAATAATAACAATAATAATAATTACGTTAGGTAAAACAAGCAAAAAGGCTTCTAGATCATCGTCGTGGTTCTTATATTTTCTCTTCCAGCGTCCGTACTTCGTATCATTTATTTTTTTTTTCTCGTCAATCTCATCATTTTCTTGTCTTTTCATAATGGAATTATTCTCTAATATATAATAAAATATCTGACTAAATAACTATTCCGCATATACATGGGGAATATATATGTGTATATATATGTATACATACATACGTACATACATACATATATATATATATATATATATATTGCTGATTCAATTGCGTTATAATTCATGAACGTAAAAGACGTGCAGGTCCTTTTTCTTTTTGTTTTGTTTTCGCGTGTGTGTGTGACCCCCATTTCGTTACATGCGAATTGAATACAGGTTTATTTTGTTTCTTTCAGCTCATCTATCCTGTTTTTAATCATACCGTATGAACCTGCATCAGTATACATAATGAAAAATTCATTCGCTCCCCTTATTTATACGACTTCTCTCCCATTACCTACGACAATCATACAAATAAACGCAAATGAAAAAAAAAACAAATGCTCATTACAATTCTTACAAGCCATGTATAATGGAATAACGAACGAACTATTATATATATATATATATGTATATATATATAATATCGCAGTTCACCGATTTAACAGTGTTTATAATAATTAATTTCCTTTTCTTTTCTTTTATAGAATAAAAGCAATTAATTCGCGTACGCACTTCCGTCGTCTTTATGAAAAAATACCGACGGTCGGTAACCACAGAGTGTAACTCACTTTTCACGAGCTGCGCTTGAGATTTCGGGAACATTGCGAATTATTATTCGCTTGTCAAAATAATAATTTGCTCTCGCTCGAGGTATCAACAATTTCTGAGCATAGTTACCGACCGTCGGTATATTACCCTAAAGTCATAAAATCGTTATTGGGTAATGAAAAATCTCGAAATAACCGCTATATATACTGCCTATAATATCTTTCTCACTTTTTCTCTCTCTTTCTCTCTTTCTCTCTGTCTCTCTTTCTCTCTCTGTCACTCTCTGTCCTTTCGAACATAATTAGTTCACCTTAATTTATTTTACGTTTTCTTTTTCACCCCGCGATATTCGTCATGTACACTTTTTGTCCGTCCTTTATTTTACACCTTCGTCATTTATTTATTTATTTGTTTTTTTTTCTCATTTCGTCTTTCTGTTTTTTTTTTCGTGTTATTTCTTCGCGTCTCGTGGGAAACAACGTCGTACCCAACGTCCCCAATAAGAGGGAATCGAAACTCGATTATTATTTTTTTTGTTTTTCTTTTTTTCTTTTCTTTTTTTTTTTACGCAGATCACAAACGAGAACTCGGCCGTTCGTATTCGGATCGCCGATAACAACTTTTCGTTTTAACTAACACGTGACGTCTCACAAAACGATCGCACTGTCTCTCGCAATTTTCCTCACACATATCTAGTTTTTTTTGTTGTTTTTTTTTTGTTGTTTTGGTTTGTTTTGTGTTTGTCGTCGTTTTCTCTTATTCGTACATATATCGCCTTAATATATTTATCGTCGAGCGTTCGTCAATGTCTCACCTAACGCAAAGTTTATCGATATTTATTAATTTTTTTTTAAATTTCGCGCGATTTTCGAGCACTCGACAAACAAACAAAAAAAAACGAAAAAAAAAGAAAAACAACTTAAAACGAAAAAACCGCTTTGGATATAACGCACTGTCGTTATTTAGTCTCGTACACATTTGTTTTTTCTCGCTTTTCTCCGACTTATTCGATCATTTTCGTTACACGCGAATCGACAAATTTGCTTCGAGTTTTTCCTTTTTTTTTTTACATTATTTCGCGACGTGACATTTCCTGTTGTTGTTATTGTTTTCTTTTTTTTCTGCTGTTTTTTTTGTTGTTTCGCTTTTTTTTTTAATAATAATACTAACGCTGATCAATGCGTTCAATGCGATCTTCCAATTTCGATGTTGTTTTTTTAGATCGGCGAGAGAAGCTTGTCTTAGAGCAAAGAAAAATTATTTTTCATCCTCGCGTTTTTTCCTTTCTTTCTTTCTGTTTTTTTTTTGTCATTTCGAGAGTTTTTACGAACGATCGGAATCTCAATCGAGTCGAGCCGAATCGAAATCGGCCTTTTGACGATTTTGACGATTTTTCGGGCGTTTTTATTTTATTTTATTTACTTTTTTTTTTTTTTTAATTTCTTTATTTACCTTATTGTTGTTCACTCTTTTTTGCTCCTGTATACGGTTTAAATATTTTTTTTTTGTTATCATTAGTTAACTTTAAATTTTTGTTTGTTGTTGCTGTTGTTGTTGTTGTTGTTGTTGTTGTTATCCTTGTTTATTTATCAATATGTATCGTTAATATATTTAATATTAATTCTTCTTCCGTTCAATAATTATCACGAAACTTGAGTCCCGCTCAGCACAAAAGGAGCATTGCAATTTTCATTCGCGCGTGTTGTTGTTGTTGTTGTTTTCATTCTTTTATGTTAAGTTTATTTTGTTATTTTTTATTATTTATTTCATTTTTGCTTGGCCCAAAACCTCTTGGCTTGTGATCCTCTCGAGCGTCGTATTAAATTTTCTTTTCTTGTTTTTTTTTTGTTTTTTGCTTTTTTTAAAATTTTTTTATTTATTATATACTTATAATGACAATGATAATAATAGCGGTCGTCAGCGATTTCGGCAAAAAAAAAGAAGAGAAAAAACAAACGAACGATTGTTCTTTCCTTTTTTTTACTGTAATAAATTAATCGATAAAATATTTTTAATCGCTACTTAGCGTCGAATTTAATATTTATTGAAGACATTAATTAACGCCACGTTTTTTTTTTCCTCTAACGTTAATAGGCCATTGATTGTAGATCTCGATTGTATTTTCGGATGGTCTTGAGGGAGACGCGCTTTTTTTTTGTTTGTTTTTTATTTAACGTTTTTGTTTGTTTTTTTTTTCAAATTGTTTTTCCTCCGAAATTCTTTTTCCATGATTGTCACGAGCTCCGGATTAATTCCCACGGGCGAATTCACTCAAGACCAGCCGCGATACAATTGTCTTAATTTTAACCACTAGTTTATGTCTCTCGAGCAATTAATATTGTCAATGACGTAATCTCTCATTAAGGGGGCTCTCGCTAGATGTCTATTGAGAATTTTATAATTACATTTTTTGTTTGTCGCCTCTGTTCTTTTACCAAAAGTTACTCGCGCTTGCGGACGCTTGGACTGCGCAGTCCCATTCTGCTGATAGATTCGATGAAAACAAAGAAAAAAAACAGACGAATGAGAATCGTAAAAATTGCAGAAGTATAGTTCAGCGCGATTGAGTCACATCCCGAGAAGAATTATTAATTTTTCAACGTTTGACGCTAAAGAAAAGAAAAACGATACTCGATGTAAACATTTGTTTTTTTGTTCAGAAACAAATATTTATTCTGCAAACAAATTCGATTAAGATCGCTTTGTTGATATTCTTTCTGGATTATCGTCGTTGAAATTTAATATCATTAATAATGAACGATTGATTATGTCAACAATTTCTAATCGCTTATTGTTAATTAATCGATTAATATAATAGTTGATAAAATAATTCAATATTCTCGTCCGACTGAAAGTCCTTGAATGAAGTTGGATGCATAATATCCGATGTTGAAGTCGAAAGTGAGTGCAGTTTTGGAAAATTCGTGCGATTTAAAGTTCGAGGTGGGAAATTTATTCGTTTTGAGTTTGTAATTTGTATGAAATTTCGAAAAGAAAATGGTTGAGCATTATAATATATAAGATTTATGAAGTATGTGGATAAAATACACGAAAGTACTTGAAGTGCGAACGACTAAGTAACAAGTGTAAAGAACCAAGTACCAAGTACTAAGTACAAATCACTAAGTACAAACCACTAAGTACTACGTATCAATGACCAAGTACCGAGTACCGAGTACCGAGTACCGAGTACCGAGTATCGAATGCCAAGTACTGAATACCGAGTACCGAGTACCAATGACCAAGGATCGAGTACCAAGAACCAAGTTCCGAGGTCCGAGTATCAAGTGCCAAGTACTGAATACCGAGTACGGAGTACCGAGTACCAATGACCAAGGATCGAGTACCAAGAACCAAGTTCCGAGTACCGAGTACCGAGTACCAAGTACCTAGTACTGAGTACCGAGTGGCAAGTACTAATGACCAAGGACCGAGTACCAAGGACTAAGTACCGAGTACCAAGTACCAACTACCAAAGTATCAAGTACCGAGTACTAAGTACCAAGTACTAAGTAGTATTAATTGTAAGTACTACTGTGTTTGCAACTATAGGATTTAATATTTCGAAATTGTTACATTATTGAAATTGAATTAGTATCGAATAGAAAGTACTCAGAATTTCAACCATTTTTCGTTTATCGATTCCATCGAGGGATGCATTTTCAAAAGACGATGTGCCCTTCAAAAAGAGAACAAATAACTATACTTTCGTACGAATAATTTCCAAAGTTAGCCCCCTTAACGCCCAAGCGAAATATTAAGGGAAGCGATTTGTCTCAAAGTGCGCTGGACGAGATTCGATATCGAGAGTCTCATCTGGTTTTTTGTCTCTTGTCCTTCTTTTCAGGATATATATAACAGCTGTGATATGGCAAATAGCACGCATTCTCATTGTTTCTTTTTTGTTCACCCCTTCGTTATTTTTATAATTAAAATATGGAAGCTATCCCCGAATTACATTATGCAAACGATATATATATATATATCATATATACCAGGGAACGGAATTATCGTTCGGTCCAAAAACCCATCGACTCGCCTGATCGATATACTCAACTCGAGATTATACAATAATCGATATCGATAAAGAAGCGATTTAAAAATAATTAATCAAAAACAAATTTCATTTTTTTTTCTTCCGACTCCCGGTTGATACAAATTTTCGTCAAACGAATTAATCGTGAAATTTCTTTTCGTTGATATACGCCACATATCTTTTTCACGATAATTTTATTAATCTCCCCACTCACGACTTCTCTACCCTCTCACTAACCCCCTTTAACGAAGATTACAAATCGATAATTACTTTTAAGTTTGTCTCGTCATTCCAGCTATATTCTTTCCAATACCGTTTATCACCATCTTTGTTTTTTTCAGAATACATATCCGTTTTTCGAATAATTTTCTTAATTTATGTAAAACGACAAATCAGTATCGAGAACAAACAAAAAACAGAACTGGAATAATTACATTGTGACTTTCATAAATAATTAGAGATCCGCCAAATTCATTACTAATTCATACGTTAATTGATTATTTATTTATATATATTTTCTGTTTTTTTTAGCATACTTATACTCAAACGCGCTTATTATGTACAGAGTACAAACGACTTTTCGTACGCAATTGAATTTCATTCAAGCTCGTGATATTGTTTTTTTGTGTTTTTTTTTGTTTTTAAATTCTTTCCCCCGTCTACGTCGTGGTTTCCTTCGCTTGGACTTTATTTTTCGTTTTATTCGTAATTTTTTTGTTTTTTTGGTGGTTTTTTTGTACGAAAAATTCCCAACGAATTTGTAACGACATCAGTGTTTTTTTTTGTATTCGTGTGCGTACGTATATGGTTTGATGAAAACAAGTGAGACACGATCGATCGGCAAATCTCGTAAACAAAAATACGCGTTTTTTTTTTCGTTTATTTTTGTTTATTTTTCGACGCCTAAAACAGTGAGTGATCTAATTATCTAGCAATTAGCGTCCGTATTTTTCTTTTTTCAACCGTTTATCGATCATCGTCATTGTTTCATTAATTTTTCGTCTACTTAACTTTATTACGCTGTTCGTTATTTTTTGTTTTTCCCCTTTTTTTTTTGTTCTTTTTTTAATATTTTGTTAAATCTCTTTGTTTTGAAATCGTTAGAATCGTTATTTATAAAGTGTAATAATAATAATAATAATCTAGCGTGTATCAATATCGTATTATATTATTTATCGATACAGATGTGTATATATATACACGCATATAAGGGGGTGGATGGGGGGGTGAGCGTAAACGCGCGATTGGAGCTTTTTACGTATTTATAATTGTTAATTGTTTTGTTAATTTCTTATTTTTCATGCTTTCTTTTTCTTCCCTCTTTAATGCTAAGTCGTCTATAACGATTTCACGACAGCACTTGCCCAATGATTGTACAGTTTTCTTATATTTTTTTTAATGTTATTTGCTTTGTTCTTCCATTGAATATTATTGTTATTAAAAAAAGATTCCTTATCGCTATTATTATTATTATTATTATTATTATTATTATTATTATTATTATTATTATTATTATTATTATTATTATTATTATTATTATTATTATTATTATTATTATTATTATTATTATTATTATTATTATTATTATTATTATTATTATTATTATTATTATTATTATTATTATTATTATTATTATTATTATTATTATTATTATTATTATTATTATTATTATTATTATTATTATTATTATTATTATTATCATTATCATCATCATTATCATTATCATTATCATTATCATCATCATCATCATCATCATCATCATCATCATCATCATTATCGTTATCGTTATCGTTATCATTATCATTATCATTATCATTATCATTATCATTATCATCATCATCATCATCATCATCATCATCATCATCATCATCATTATCGTTATCGTTATCGTTATCGTTATCGTTATCATTATCATTATCATTATCATTATCATTATCATTATCATTATCATTATCATTATCATTATCATTATCATTATCATTATCATTATCATTATCATTATCATTATCATTATCATTATCATCATCATCATCATCATCATCATCATCATCATCATCATCATCATCATCATCATCATCATCATCATCATCATCATCATCATCATCATCATCATCATCATCATCATCATCATCATCATCATCATCATCATCATCATCATCATCATCATCATCATCATCATCATCATCATCATCATCATCACCATCATCATCATCATCATCATCATCATCATCATCATCATCATCATCATCATCATCATCATCATCATCATCATCATCATCATCATCATCATCATCATCATCATCATCATCATCATCATCATCATCATCATCATCATCATCATCATCATCATCATCATCATCATCATCATCATCATCATCATTATTATTATTATTATTATTATTATTATTATTATTATTATTATTATCGTTATAATAACTAGTCTAGTAGTTGTCTTTCTTATTCCAATGTATACCCTTGCGGGTTTTTACATTCCTCCTCTCTTACAATCACCGCGATCCTCATTTCCACCATCAACCACTTCGTTGGACCTACAGTTTTAGGTGGGTTCCGAACCACCGAGAGCACAGAATAAACACATAGAAAAATTCTATTGGTGCCGGCGGGGAATCGAACCCGAGACCCTCGAGTTGAGAGCCGAGAACGCTAACCCCTGTGCCACTGCCTCTCCTTATAATAACTATTATTATTATAATTTATTATAATTTATTATTATTATTATATTATTATTATTATTATTATTATTATTATTATTATTATTATTATTATTATTATTATTATTATTATATTATTTAAGTTGAGACATTGTCGGGAAGCGACTCGAGTATACGACACCATCACCAACTTCCCTGTACGTGAATTTATAATAAACATGATCGACCCTCTCGCGCCATTTTCCTTTACGTCTATATTAATATTATCGTTAATTGACTTAATATCTTATAATACAATTTTTCTTCGCGAGATGAATGGCATCACGAAAAGTCAAGCCCAACCTCCCCCCTCGTCCAAATAAGGGGAAAAAAGATTTTGTTCTTTCGCAGCGGATGCTCGCATCGTTGAGAAAAAACAAAAATTCTTCTCCCTCGTTTTCATTCCGTTCTTTCTTGCACGCGCGTTTCGTTGTTTTGGCCAATCGCCCTGGGGATGATTTTTTGTTTCGTCCTTCTTGTTTTTTTTGTCTTTTTTTCCTTTTTTTAAATATATTTCTAATTTTATTTGTTATTTTGTCTTAAGACTCGCGCGAAGCCAATGGAAAAATCTCGCGGATTTCAACAGTCCTTCGTCTAAATAATTAATCTTTGGTCTACACCTACTTAACCGTATGACTGCGTTTCTGTCCATGTGGGTTTTTGTGTTTGTGTTTTTGTGTGTTCTTTTTTAAATTATTTTGTGTTCGCGTGTTCGATACATCGTTTTCTCAAATTTTATGTTCTCATGCTTTTCTTTTTGTCGATAAAAACGTAAATTTCGTTCGTTTCGGATTTTATCATCCCAGCGAATCCCGTCACGACGTATTTATGTCTCTCTCTCTTTGTTTACTTCTTATCTTCTTTACATCAGTAGGACTAACGGCGTGAGGCAGTAACGTGTCTTTTTTTTGTCTTTCCTTCTCTTCGAGGTTGCAAGCTCTCGATACGACAACGGAGGTCAACTTAGGACTGAATCAATAGTCGTTAGCAGGAACTTAAGTTGTTGTCTATATTCTGCCACTTAATCTTCATTTTCGTGTTGCACTCCAGCTTGAGTCGAGACTAAGGTTAAAATGCGATTCTTTATTTGATTTCAAATAATTAAATTTCAGTCTGTATTTAAGTTTGACCTTGAGTCTGAATCGAATTCGACCTTGAGCTTGAACTTGAGTCGGTATTCAAGTTTCACCCTGAGTCTGCACGTACGTTTGACCTTGAGTCCGAATCGAATTCGACCTTGAGCCTGAACTTGAGCCGGTATTCAAGTTTGATCTTGAGTCTGCACGTACGTTTGACCTTGAGTCTGAAACGAAATTCGACCTTGAGTCTGAACCAAAGTTTGAATTCGACCTTGAGTCTGAACCAAAGTTTGAATTCGACCTTGGATCTAAACTCAAGTACAAACGTAAGATAAAACGTTAAGATCTTGTTAACGACTGCCGATTCGAGCGTCGATGGCCAACCAGCCATTCCTTTCTACCAACCTCCTCGCCAATCCTATCGCATCTGTGTCCCTTAAATTGGAAGAAATTGATGAAACGAGACGCCTAGACAGATCGAGTATGCTTTTGTTGTCTTTTTACATTTTACAAATTATTATCACGATAATTAGAAGCATCGTAGAGGACACCGGACGTCAACCGAACCAAGAGAAATGAGCACAGTGAGTCTACCAAAACTTTTCGTGAATTTGATTTTTTTTCTTCCCCTTAATTTTTTTTTTTAATTTGTTGGATAATTTCTAATGATCGGGCGAATCCTCGCGAGTAATTTAACTACAATATTATTGTTGTACTTAATGTACGTTTCGCAAGCTCGAGACGAAAATTGGTAGACGCAGCAGCGTTCCATGTGGCGAGACAATGAAAAAATCTGAAACAAGCTTTTCTCTTTAAGAGCCAAAATTAAATAAGCGAAATAAACAATTCAGTGGACCCACTTAATTTTTGTAAATACATCGAGTACCGAAGATCGAAGCTTTTGTCTTTTTCGCTATAGATATATACATATATATATATGTATATATTTATATTAGTCATTATTAATTATACGTATCTCACTATTGAGTCCTGGGTTATTCTGCTTGTCTTTGAAATTTCAACCGCCCTCGATACCTCTGCGGCCATTTTGAGTAAAGATACAAGAGGCAAGTGGAAATTGAAGGCTGAGCTTACGAAAGATTATTTGCTCGTAGTCATTAAATATTTGCAATAATGTAGTGAAAAACGAGTAAACGAGTTTCTCTTGTTAAAATAGAAAAATAATGTTAAAAACAGCATACCTGTATCACAAGTCATTCGACACGAGTCTGTCTGTCAAGTGAAATTTGAATTTGAGTTTAAAATTCAAACTTTATTCAAATGCATTAAAACTTGAGTTAACTCGATTCAAGTTTGAGTTTAAAATTCAGTCGACAAGAAATTTCGAATTTTGGGTTCGAATACGAACTTGTCTGTTTAAATTCAGATCGGTATTCGAGCTTGAGTTCAAACTTAATTACGAACTCAAACTAATGCTCGAACTTGAGTTCCAATTTAGATCTATACAGGAGTTAACTCAATGTCATTTTTGTGTTTGACTTTGAGATCAACCTTGGTCTAATGACTCGCGATTCAGGCTTCTGAAAATATAATCGTCACGAGGCAAAACTCGATCTTCCGCAAGCCAGTTGTTGTTATTAGTTCTTTGTTTCTATATCCGATAAATTCACAACCACTCATACTTTTTTATAATTCGCAAAAAACATTCGCGACGATAGAGCTCTACTGTATCGATAATCGTGTTTATAATTTATTCTAGTATCGAGGGAACGTTTCAAGGTAATGCAAAATATCGACGGTCGGTAAGCGAAAAAAACAACAGTATCGCATTTTTCTCTAAGATGGCGGAGTTTATGCGGCGCGACGCCATTTTCGTAAGATCTACCGCGCATGTAGCAAGCTCGCGCGGGCCATTTGAATCTCTAACGATTCTTTCGCAGAATTACGATCGAATCTATCTCGATTCGTCGCAATCGTACGAACGATTAATCTCGTACGTTTTCATTAATTGTTGTTTTTCTTTCAGGAAGGAAAATCTATGCCGGGATGTCTCACATCGCCTTAAACCTAAGATCAGCTATCGTCCGGTGTCTCCTGATATTCTTCGCTCTCACGATGCACAAGCACGTGTACGACCGTTGCTTCGGACTGTTGTCTTAGCAACGGTGGTCTCGCGGGCGGTGCCGTTGTACTATCCGGACTTGGTTCCGTCACCAATATACTGACGTCGCTGCCATCCGCGATCGGCAGTGGTACTGGCTCCGGATTGTTCGGCTTTTTTCTCAAACTTCCGCAGCGTCGATTGAACGCTTCTTTAATGTCACGTTGAAGTATGTTCAACGATAGTGCCGTTCCACTTGGTCTCAGCGAGCCTCTTTTCGAGATCGGCGGACTCAGCACATCATCGTCAGGATACGTTTCGACGGCGTCCTGACGACCCAACGTTGGACCCGATGATCTGCGAACATCCGCCAAGGAACATAATTTTTTATTTTACTTTCTACTTTCATTATTATTTGTTAATCTTTTTAATAAATTCAAATGGACCGCTTCCGGTTCATCTAGATTCTTGTTTTTTTTGGTGTTTAATATTATCTTATGATATTTCTACCAACTACGAATCATCTATCTAATAATCATAGTTGCAATAATCGTAATAACGTGTGTTGGAAGAGGACAGATACAGATTACAAACACGTCGTAGGCTGTTGAATAAACGCGTGTTTATGTGTGTGTGTGTATATATTTGTGATGTTACGATGATGCAGCGAAAAGAAACAATGTTGTTTTATGGCGTATTGTTTTTGTTTTTGCGTGATTTTTTGGTTGTTGTTGTTGGTGTTGTTGTTGTTTAAGTCGAAGATCAGGCTCAGCATAAAGAGAAATCGTGTTCAAAGCGAGAGGTCTATGGAAACACTATGACATTTCCTGTATTAGCTGGGTTTACTTGCAGAGCGTCTACCGTTGATTATATGAAACAGGTTATTGTTCGTAAATGCGGTTAAATATCGCATCAGGATTTTTAAATATGTTTCCGTCGATGATGCTTAAGACGTAATTTAATTATGACCTGCGTGATAATAATCTGAAACGTAATCGAGTATTTTTTTTAATAGTTTTTCATACGAAATAAATTGTTTTATTGATTGTTGGATTATTTTTTTCATTTTTTGTCGATTTTTTGGAATGTGAATTGGATGATTGAAAAATAGACAGCATTTTGGATAATGGAGGAGTTGGTTACACGCTATTTGAGAAAATGGCGGAATTGGTTTGGCGCGATTTTAGAAAATGGTGGATTTTTTTAGGTTATGAAAGTTGCATTGATACTGGATTACTCTATAAAACTTCCGGTGGACCTAGAATTGTTTCATGATGATTGGACTCATCAATGTCTGGGAAATGATTTGGGATTTTTATTTATTTTTTCTATTAGCTTATATCTAAAAATAAACTTGATCGTTGCTAATATAAAAAATCGAATTTCTCGCATTGCTTATAATTGCGAACATTCTTCATCCGGATTTTTGCGGATTATATGGATTTTAACTGTATGTAAGATGTATGCAAGTATGAAGGTTCCTCGCGATGTATGATAAGGTTTCATACAAATATGATACAAGGAATAAAATTCCGAACACTCTACGTTGCGACTATGTACTTTAAAAAAATTTCTATAATAGCCCACTCTAAATTGCATCTCTCTAACAATGTAAACGGCGGTTCATTCATCTAAATTATCAAGTGTACTTATTAATCATAACGTAGACTGCAACCACCGTAGTTTTAAGAAAACATTGCGTGTTCGTTCAAATTAACTCCTTTACCTATTCGGTTTCATTGCCTTCGGGTGTTATTATGAAAACGGAAAAAACAAAAGAAATATTGTTAATCCACGTAGTGTCCTTGCAATTTGGATGTACATGTTAAAAATAAAAATTTATCTTGAAATAGTACGCGGTTCATCCAAAACATATGAGAAATTAAGGATTAACGCTAGTTGCTTCGACGTTCGACGATATACTCGGGAGAGATAATTTTTCTGAACAATATTTAATTTGAGAGATAAGTTAATTTCAGATCCATTTAATTATATTGTCCATTTTCGAAAAATAAATTATGCTCCTTGTTGGAAAAAATAGGATTCTGAACGTATTCACACAACTAACATGGCATGTTAGTTGTGTGAATACGTTCAGAATCCACACAACTAACATGGCATGTTAGTTGTGTGGAATTTACTTGAATTAATGAAATGCGTTTCGTCTACACAGTCAAGCTATTCATCATGTTTTATGTTCATTTTTCATATTCGTATTTTGTATTCGTATTCCATGTTCGTATTTCATATTCATATTCATATTTGTATTCATATTCATATTCATATTGACATTCATATTTATATTAATATTCATATTCATATTCATATTCATATTCATATTCATATTCATATTCATATTCATATTCATATTCATATTCATATTCATATTCATGTTCATTTTCATATTCATATTCATATTCATATTTGTATTCCTATTCGTATTCGTATTCATATTCATATTTCATTCTAATATTCACGTGTAATCTAATTTTTTGATGCAACTGTGTAAACTAAACATCCTTTATGGTTTGTCCAATTGAAAGTGCCGTTAGTGGAAGATTTCTAAACATAATAACGAACAAAAATATCCGTGAACACAAAAATCGTACATGCCTAGGTGGCCAAAGAAAAAATCTCGTATCGATAGAATATTGGCAATTAAGATGCGGATTTGTAGACAATCGTTCCGACAGTTTCGAACGAAACACCTAAAAGACACGTGCCACACACAAACAAACGAAAGCCCTCTCGCCTATCGTGTTTTCTGACTATTCCTGATAATCCAATAAGCCCTTCACATCCATTCGCCAATCTTACCAGGTCGTGGTAGTGTTGTTTCGACACATAATTAGATCACAGTGTAACGATCTATAAATACATTAGAAACAATATTGCCCTCTGATCTTTTTTCTGTCAATGTTTGTAAATAGATTTTTCTTGTTGTTAATGTTTTTTTTGTTCATTTCGTGGCCCTTTACTGACCTTATAGTTCCGTGTGAGTCCGAACCAGAGCTCGACGCAGCCGAGGGTTGTTCCGTGGTTGGTGAGGGACGGGAGACGGTGAGGGCGGGGGGTTGCAGGTCCTCGTGAGTGCCCGTGGCGCCGGAGAGCAGCAACAGCGGTAGATTCGGGAATAGCCAAGCCGATGCAGCCCCTAACTCGCTTAGATCACTGGCGTCGCTGGCCCTTGAGGACTTGCGGCTACTGGCCCGACTACCTCGATGCACGTGAAGAAGGGCCGAAAGCTTTCCTCCCCACCCAACCCCGGCCCTACCCTCGCTCCCGATACCACCGGGACTCGATGTTTGCGTCTGCGAGTCGACCTCGTGAGCGATTCTCTCGCGTTCCCTTTTCATTCTGCTCCGGCGTTCAATGTGAAAGAGAGAGAGAGAAAAAAAACGAGCTCGCAAGTCCCAGTCTGATTTTGTTGTGCTTCGTTGTGCGATTTTTTTTCCTGTCATATACGCTTAATAATAATAACAGCTAAGTTGTTGAAGACCTCACTCGATGTCTATTGGCCCTTGAAATATGACCACGACATCAATTTTCATTCAAGTCGGCCATTATTCACTGGTCGACCATTTTGTGATGCGACAGCCATTTTGAGTCCAGTAATTTTTAATCCAGCAAAGAACGATTTCAAAAATTGAATGTTTTAATTTTGTTAATTTTAATTTCAGATTTTAAATCAGCTGACAAAAACAACTTTTCTTCAATTTCTAATATTTTTCTGGCATTGCGACCCTCCATATTGTCCCACTCATTTTGAATATCTCCAAATCAAGTCGTTTTTTTGTTATCGAATCGACATATTGCTTTTCATCATATTGTCACGAATATAAAACAAATAACCTATAAATCCCCCAATTATTAATCTTCATCCAAATCGAGTGCCATTTTCTTTTCAGGTCGGCCATCTTGACTTCCTTTTCGATTTGAATCGTTCTTATCGTACTCTTTGGCTCATATTCAAAATTAAAAAACGGTAAAATTTCATAAAAAAAACTGTTCCGAGATTCCGAGGGGTTCGAGAATTAATAAATTAAAACACTGACCTCATTTATTTCGGCCAGTAATAATTGTATCGAGATATATCGATGACAGCAGATAAGTGTACTATACGCATTATCAACGGTATAGTGGCTATTATATAATGTATTATGTCGCCATGCCCCAAGAAAAAAGATGTTCAACTATTTACAAGGACATGCACTAATAGTCAGCAAGTTTTTGGTAGAATTATAGGTTATATAAATGGCATTACTGCAGCGGTATATAAGGTATAGTAGTATAGTCTGTTGTTCAACGATAAACTTCGAGAGAAAACAAATGAAAACAATAATAACAATGATAATAATAATGATCGATAATACCAGAGAAATAGATAAGATCTCGATAACGATGAATAATTAAAATTAATAATCGTTAATACTACGCAATATAAATTTGCGAATGACAAATATTATCGATATACTCACGCGATGTAGTCGCGATAAGTGCGCTGTATGAGTCTGGCGGCTTTGTCCTGCCTCTTCCATATTCTCGTCGATGAAACGATCTCCAATTCTTTTCTGGTTGGAAATTGCTTCTTGAACTTGACGTCCATTTGTTCTTGCAACTTTCGAAAATCCTCGGACTCTTCGACGTGACCGAGAACGTGCTTGACGAGTGAATGAAGTATGTCCAGACAATGAATTTTGTTTCCCTTTGCGATAGGAAGATTAAAGCTGACCAATGCGACTACATTGGGCTTTGATATTCCTAAAGGTGGGTCTAGGCTCGCTATGAAGTCACTCAGTTGTCCGAAACGAATGAACTGAGTAGCGTGTGGATCGTACCTTGAAAAGAAGGAAATCAAATTGAGTAATCATTAAGATCTTTGTAAAAGTAAATAGAATGAAAATGTGTAAAAAGCATTTTAATTAGATTTTTAATACTTAATTTTACTAATTGGTCAGTTACTATCGATTAAATTATTTATTCGTATGATTAGAATTGGTAAAAGCTAGAAATAAAGAAGAAGAGGAGGAGGTTCTATTCTTATTGTTAGACTTACTTGGACCATCGTATGTAAAACATTTCAAGATCATCCTCGACGATTCCGATCTCCTCTTCCTGATGGGCCTGGTTGAAATTCTCGAGGATAATGGCGATGTACATGTTGATGACGATCATGTAGCTTATAATGATGAACGACGTGAAGTAAGTTATTGCGAGAAGCGGATAACCGCAATCACCGTTGATCTGTCGGCTGTTAGGGGTTGGATCGCAATCGGGAGATTGCACCATTAAAGATTCCAGAACGTCGTTCCATCCAGCCGATGTCATCAAGCGAAACAAAAGCTGCATACTACGTCCAAAAGTCTCGAAGTTGACCTGAAATCACCAAGAATCGTGTGTAATTTTGGCTTTTAGTGTGTCTACACTCAGATTTTAATTCGAAATTAAAGATATAAACGTGAATTAAGTTTGAAATTCGAGCATGAGTATAAGCCTGCATAAATGACTCAAGTTCCGACTTGAGAATGTCTCCATTTTAAATATTTGGCTCGACTAACTAAGACTAAGAATTGGAGTTCTTAGTCGCACGTTGCAACTTGAATAAGAACCTAAATTGACTCAAACGCCAACTTGCGTCATAAGTTATTTAAAAATTAAGCTCGAACTTTAATTATTAATTGATATTGGGGGTCAAGTTCGATCTTGATCGACTTGATTGAATCAAGTGTGAACTCAGGTTGAATTTAACTTATGAATTATGCCACATGTTGCAACTAAAATAAGTACCTAAATTGACTCAAGCCCCAACTTAAGTGATCATTTGCACAAAAATGAAGCTTGAACTTTAATTATTAATTGATATTACGACTCATTGATATTACGACTTAATCGAACCAAGTGTTAACTCAGTTTGAATGTAACTTATGAGTTATGCCACATGTTGCAACTTGAATAAGAACCTAAATTGACTCAAGTACCAACTTGAGTGATAAGTTACCCAAAAATAAAGCTCGAACTTTAATTATTAATTGATATTAAGACTCAATTTCGATCTTGATCGACTTGATCGAACCAAGTGGTAACTCAGTTTGATTTTAACTTATGAGTTACGCCGACGAGTAACAATACATCAGAAATAATTCTATCAATTTGAAAGTACTCACCATATCGTCGAGAGCACCTTGTTTCCTGACATGCCCAAAAACGGACATACCGATGATCGCGTAGATAAATGTGATCAATGCAAGAAGCGCACCGATGTTGAACAAAGCTGGCAAACTGACGACAAGAGCAAATAGTAACTTTCTAATGCCCTTCGCGGCTTTAATAAGCCTTAAAATCCTGCCAATTCTGAACACTCTCACGACTCGCAGGAGCGTTGGGGACACGGGAAAATCCATCATGATATCCTCCATTAGAATACCAAGTATCGAGGCTAAAACTAGGACGAAATCGAAGAGATTCCACGGTACCGTGAAATAATGATAACGCAGACCTATTATCTTGACGATCGCCTCCAGTCCGAATACCGTTGTAAAAAATGCGTTTGACACTTGCAGTACGAAGAATACCAGATGTGGCTGACTGTAGTGCTCTATACCCATCGTCAGCATGTTGAGAAATATCAAAACGAAGATTGCTATCTCGAATCTGCAATTTATTTCCATATTACGTGAATAAATGGAATTTTGGGATACTAAGACAGACCCACTACACATTTTTCGACAATGCTTTTTGTTTTGTTCTGTTTGTTGCATTCTTTACGCAAACGTGTGAATTGTGTTTATTGACCCTTTGAAAGTTTCGATTGGAATCCTCTCCTCCTGATATGAAAATGTTTTTTTTCTTGTTTCTTTTTTTTGGTTAATATTTTGATTTAAGGGATTATGTCGGTTGGCCATTTTTTTATAGCTGTGAGTTGAATTAAATATTGCTGTATGTAAATGTATCAGATGTCAATTAAAATTTTAATATGAAAATTAATTTTACTATTGTTCACCAAAAATGTTATTTTTTAACGAAATAATTGAGTTTAGTTTATTAATGTGGTTTCTTTTGACACCGTGGCTCTGAAAACTCAAACACCGTTTAGTCAATAATCTTCCAACGTTGCATGCAAATTTCCAATTAGAATTTGAATCATCCAAAAAAAAATGGCGTTTCTCTTGATGAAATAGAATATTGTAAGTCTAACATTATTTTTAATTTTTTTTTTTTTCGAAATTAGTTTTCATACTCGTTAACTATTATCACAATCTAATACCAACAATTCTCTAATTTTTATCTCGTAACTAATTTTACAATGACTAATTTAAAGTAATAAAAACTAATCGAATAAACAAACGAATGAATAAATATTATCCTACCTATTTTTTAAATAATTTTTTGATAATATCATCGAACTCTAGTAAAAGCTTAAATTATTTTTAGTCAGCCGTTTAATTATTAAAATTCCTCAAAAAAGAAAAAATACATTTTTGTTTCTAGGGCATGGCCGGATATAATCCCTTAAGGGTTTGCCTGGATCATCGAAATAAAGCAAGAGGATCTGTGCTTCAAAGGGTTAATAGGATAGAAAAGCTTCAATGTGACGACAAGAAATCCTAGAGATGCTGTGAATTAAGGTCTCAGCCTCATCGTCATTGGATTCGCCAACGTGATTTCAGTTATGCTAACGGATACGTTAAAAAAAACGCAGATAACATAACTGCCATCGAACAGGCAGACAAAATCCAACAAGATCTCAGGCTAAGATCCGCATGCGATGAAATTTAGTGCCAATTACAACACAGATTATGCACGACGTCTAAATTTTCGCTTTTTTTTTTCTTTTTTCGTGCCAATTATTTTCATACCTTCTCGAATTGGACAGATCGTAGAACATTGCGAGGAATTGATTCATCGGACGTTTTATGACTTTCTGTGGCTTCTTACGACCGAGCTTTTTCATGGCAGTGTAGTAGTGCTTCTGACTCTCGGTCAGAAACATTTCTAGCACTCCACCTTCGTACTGAAAACAAAAAATCCCACAGAATCAAAAATCTTCGTCATATATAAAATCAAATCAAATCTTGATATTAAAATCGATAAAAATTCAGATTGTCACGAACATATTGTTTATAAATATCCAAACTTTAATTAAAAAATGTCAATAAAATATTTGTAATTCCACGATTCTTCGTAAGATTGATCAACTCTTTTCATCAAATTGAATTATCGGAAATCTGATGAAAAATCATTTTTTCAAGGACAAAAAGGTCACGAGGTGAATTTTTGGAATGTTTTTGCTTACCTTTTTTTTCAGCATATTGAAGTTGTCTATTATAACTCCGATAAAGAGATTGAGGGTGAAGAAGGAGCCGCACACGATGAATATGACGAAGTAAAGATAGGCGTAGAGATTGGCTTCTCGCTGTGGCTGCAAATCGACACCACGAGCGTCCACCGCGTCCTCCATAACTTCCATCCAACCCTCGAAAGTTGCAACTTGGAACAGGGCCAAGTAAGCTATGCCGACGTGATCGAAAGTGATCTTACTGTTCTCCCACGTGTAATTTTGGCTCAAGCAATCGTCCTTCGTGTTCACTATCTGTATTAAGGTCATCGCGTCGTTATTCATCCCCCTTGTCTGCCTGCTACCGGGCTTTTCCACTCGAAATGGAACGCGATTTTCGTCTCGGACTATTTTACGAAATCGTTTAATATTCGACCGATGAATTCGGAGCAGAGAGATCATAAAATTGATCCTGAATTGGATCAACGAGGTCTTTTCTTTCGAGATTATTTTTTTCGACCCTCGTTCTTGAAATAAATTTATAACAAAAGAAATCGTTGGTATAAAAAAATTCATTAAAAATTGTTTATAATCTGTTACAAATTTCAATGTTTATTTGAACATTTTTGACGAGAATGAATTATTTTTGTGATAAATAAATAAAATTAATTTATTTTGTATAAAAAAATTGATTAAAAATCTTCAAATTTTCATTATTTTAATTTAGATACCTTTTATTTCTTTTTCTTTCATTGTTTATAATCTGTTAGAAATTTTTAAGTATATTTGATCACTTTTGGTGAGAAAGAATTATTTTTTGTTATAAATAAATAAAATTAATTTATGAAGTGGCGATCAAAAATATCGAATATAATTTAAAAAGTTTAAATTACTTACCGAAATGTCGATTAGTTCGCCAATTTCGTCGGTGCATTTGAAAAATTTTCCCCCAAAAAATTGTACTCCCATTATCGAGAATATCAGCCAGAACACGAGACAGACGAGGAGCACGTTGAAAATACTAGGTATTGCGTACATCAACGCGTTCACTACAATCTAGGAAAGTTGACAAATTATAACGTATCAACAGTGACAATTTATAGTCGATAATTACAGCTACGATTTAATTACAACCTTACACATAATTTATTTTCAAATTAATTAACAGGTATTAAAAATTCTACGATATTTACAACGAATAAAAAAAAATTAATAAGAGCAAACGCTATATTAAAAAAGCAGACCAATTATATAAAATAATTTTTAAAAGGAATAAAAAAATTTTAATTAATTTATCATAAAAATATGATAAATTATTCAAAATTTTTTTGTATACACGTTTTGTATTTTAAAAAAATTGTACAAATACAATTTTTTTTAAATACAAAACGTGTTTTAAAGAGTCGATCGAAAAAAAATAAAGTGTTCCTTCAATTTTTATATTTTGTATTCTTGTCAAATTCTTCTCGAATGGAGCACTGCGAATATCGATAATAGAATCTTGATACTGGTAACCTACCCTCATGCCTTGCCATCTTGAGATTGCCCTGAGTGGTCTGAGTGCTCTTAGGGTCCTCAACGACCTCAGCACTTTCAGATTTTCATTTTCCTCTATCAAAAGACTAAACATGGATACCTGTTGAAGAATCGATTAAGGGGTCATTCAATCTTTTCAACTCGAGCTTGTCTTATCTAAATAAATATGTATATAGTATCCATGCTTTTGTCGGATCTTTATTTCGATATTTGCTAATTAGAAATACGAGACAGAGGCCACAGAGAGAAGTCAATATAGATAATATATTTTTTTTTATACATGTATATAAAAATTTGATACAAACGTTATTGTCAAAGCAACAGAAAATATTGTTGTGCCAAAACTCGAAATACAAGTAAAGCATTGAACTTTTTTTTCTAAAATATTCCTGTAATCAAATTTCGTATAAATTCTTTTTAAATCAAGCATTTTCGATCTTTCTTTTTTACAAATTTGGAAATGTTGCAATGTGACATGACTTTTTGTACACGAAGATATCCAAAGTGGAGTAATCGATTGCAATTTTTCCAGAATTCTAACAATTCCAAAAACATTGCATTTCTTTGTTTCATTAAAACGTTGGTAAGAAAATAGATCCTTATTTCTCGATACTATGATGTTTTGCTCTTTGCGACTACTTTGTTAGAGTGCTTAAGGAATAAAATGAGAAAAAACAAAATGGACGACGATTAAAAATCAATATTTATTCGATGTTCATGCCTCATGCTCGTGTATCATCAAGTGCCTGGCAGTTCTGATGAAGAATAAAAATAGAGAAAAGAGAGAGAGAGAGAGAGAGAGAGAGAGAGAGAGAGAGAGAGAGAGAGAGAGAGAGAGAGAAAGAGAGAGAGAGAGAGAGAGAGAGAGAAGGAGATACCGTCAAATAGGGATACTTTAACATTAAGGGTAACGTTGACAATTTTTGATTCTACTTTATCAGGGTGAGGCAAATTTCTTTTTTCATCCAAAAGGATTTTTTAGGGTAGTTACGAAATCTGAAACCGCCCCCGCCATTACTTTAATACTAGAGTTATAAAAAAAATAGTTGAGGGTTGGGTGGTAGTTCTTGACTCTCTTGCACATTTCCTAGTCACAGAACAAAGGAATTTCAACCAAAAAAAATTTCAATTTAGAATATTAACAAAAACTTAACAACAAAAAACTTCCAAAATCTATTTAAAGTATCCCTATTTGACGTTAATGCGAACAAAAATTATGGACTATAAAATATTGGCAAAGAATCGAGAAAGCGATAATTCGAGAAAAAGATGTCAAAAAAAAAAGAAAAACAAACTGTCGATAAAGCGAAATTGCAAAGCTCGTCGTTTATTTCGTTACGCGAGTAACGACGTTGTTCTAAAAGAAGCTCAGCGTGTAATCTTTGTTTCATCTTTTTACTTTATGTACTTTTATTTTACTTTATTATTATTATTATCATTATCATTATTATCATTTCGTTTTTTTTTAATAACAGGGTCGTCACGAAACGGAAATAATTCCGTTCGACCAACGTACCTGAGTCCACGAGGCGTCGTACATAAAAGAAACATGGAGAAGAAGGGGAAAGAGGGTTGATGGGTGAGGGGCAGGGGGGAGAGGGAGGGAGATAAAAGAGACACAAAGAGAAAATGATGTTCGAAGAGTTATCACCGGAAAATTGTCATTTTCTTTTTTTGGTTTCTTTTCATTTTCCTGCTAGACACGACGAATATTTCTTATTAGGCCAATTTCGTAAGCCACAAGTGTGATAGCTAACAATGAGTATAAAACGAAAAAATCTCATGCCACAGCGATCATAATTCTCATCCTCTTGTGAAAAAAAAAAATTTTTCTGTTTTTTTTTCTTTCATTTTTTTTTTTTTATTATACTTTTATCACGAGCTTTTTGACTTTTGTTTTGTTTACTTACGAAAACGATTATAAAATCCAGGATTGTCCAGAAGCTGGTGAAGTATTTACAGAATCCCAGAGCTAGCCACTTCAGTAACATCTCGATACTAAATAGAGCGCAGAATCCTAGATTGGTCCAGTAAAGTATCTTCTTGAGAAAGGGATTATCATCAAGATATATATCCTCGAAGCATAGTGTTATGGAAGATGCAAAAATCAAAACCAGTATCATCCATTCGAATGCGGGGGTGTCGACGACCGATAACACCGCCGTTCTTATCGCTACCCATTTTCTGCCAATGTCCGTTGCTACGCAACGATTTATGCAGCTGCATCTGCGAATTAAAAGAAATATTATTCAGATGGATTTTCTGTTGATTTACTAAAATTTTCTGAAAATAGAGATTCTGGATTAATTATAATTAATTATATTAAATGAGCTAAAATAATTTGTTTTATTTTAAATAATAATTTTCATCTATTTATTAAATAGATTAAAAGCGAATTGAAAGAAATATTATTCGGATGGATTTTCTGTTGATTTAATAAATTTTCTGAAAATAGAGATTCTGGATTAATTATAATTAATTATATTAAATGAGCTAAAATAATTTGTTTTATTTTAAATAATAATTTGCATCTATTTATTAAATAGATTAAAAGCGAATTAAAAGAAATATTATTCGGATGGATTTTCTGTTGATTTAATAAATTTTCTGAAAATAGAGATTCTGGATTAATTATAATTAATTATATTAAATGAGGTAAGATAATTTGTTTTATTTTAAATAATAATTTTCATCTATTTATTTTATTATCTTTGATAATATTTTTTAATTAATTCTTTTCAGATTTTCGACAGAATAAAAAAAATAAAGTCAAGTTATTTACAATTTATTTAAAAAAAATCTAATTTACTTTTCTATATATGTATTTTTTTATTGAAAAGAATAATGATATTCCTTGTGACGAATATCAATTTTTTAAATCATTTGTTTATGACACAGTAAACTAATAAAATTGAAATTTTAAACAAAAGACAATTTGTTAGAACAATAATTATAAAAAAACAATAAATGATAAATTCTTTGGAATTTTCTTTGAATAATTGTTATAAATATTGAACGATAATAATCGACAGTAAACGATAAATTCTTACTTCTGATAGCAATGTTGCGGAAAGCAGTCCTGCGGCACTCTCGGCGGTTTATTTCTACCAAAGCCAGGAAAGGAGCCCATGCCATCGAGATATCTACCCTTGCTGTCTCTACGACCCCCAACGGTCAATTCGTCAACGTAACTGACAAGGGCGTGCCAGGGTCTCCTGTCGGTTCTTTCTTCCTTCTTAACGACAGTTTCCTTCTCAGGCAACATGGCAACTTCCTCATCCGGTTTTTTCTTCTTGAGGATCTCCATCTCGATATTCTCCTCCTGATTCGTATCGTTACTATCGCATCTCTCGTCGAGTTTTTTACCACAGTCCCTGGCCTTAATCGTCTCTTGACTGCTAGCACTGTAAGTCGTGACAGTCGCCTGACGATAAATCGGCTCGTACGTAAAAACCGGTTGATTAAGACTCTCCTGATACGACCTATTGTAAATATTGTCTTTTGGAAGACTCAATACGGTCTCCTGTATCGCGTATTTCTCCTTGTCCGATTTATCCATAACTTCCCTTACGATCTGCTCGAGTCTCATATTTTTCTCATTTTCCGAATTTTCCTTACGATACTTTTTTTTCCTGACGATCGATCTTATACGATCGAACGATCTAGCCAGTTTCGAATCCTCGCCAACCTCCTCTTTCTTCTGTTTCAGCTCCTCCGAATTGAAGCTGTTGAGCAACAGAGCCAAGAAGAGATTGAGGACCATGAAATTGCCCATCACCAATGCTGGCAAAAAAATGGCGAAACATGTTTCAGGACCTTCGTCCTTTTCGGCTCTCATACAGTCCCACAATGGCTCGATCCATTCACCGCACAATATACGAAATATCATCATGAACGAGTGAAAGAAATCGTTGAAGTTCCAACGTGGAACAGGATCGGGCAAAAATTTGTCTGGCGTGTAATCCTTGCTGAACAATTGCATTCCTATAACGGCGAATATGTAAATCACGATAACGAGAACGAACGTCAAATTACCGAGTGCACCTATCGACGATATTATAATGCTCAGCAAAACTTTCATCGTTGTCCAAGATTGGGCTAGTTTTAGGACACGCAACAGTCTCAAACCCCGTATGACCGAGAGACCATCGACGAGCTCGAAAGTAAGATCGATCAACGACGCCGAGACTATTATCAGATCAAAATTGTTCCAACCGTTGGTGAAGAAGTCTTTGCTCAATGCCAGGAGCTTGAGAAAACACTCGAACGTGAATATACTCGTGAACACTTTGTTGCCGATATTGAGCGCTTGTCGTACCGATTCGCTCATACCGTGATGCTCGAGTGCCAAAAAACCCGTGTTAAGTACGATGCAAAGTGTAATCGTTAATTCGAACAGTGGATCTCTGACGACTTTGTAAAGACAATTTTGAAAGCGCAGCCATCCTTCGTAGTCGACGCAACATTGTATACACTTGTCGCAATTACGATCCGGAAGATCATCTGGAATTAAGAGATAACATTTTTGGATTATTATTTCTTTTTCGAACGAATTTGGCTGAACGATATTTCAAATGTAGAATAATTTGTATTCTACTAGAAAGTACGAAATACTTTCAGAACTTGGAGTATTTAGTCCTTTGCACTTCGTATTTAGCAGTTCACGTTTAATACTTGATACTAATTACTTGATATTTATAACTCAGTACTCAGAGCGTGTATTTAGAACTCATGACTCGAAATGTGTACTCAGAACTTATTACTTAGAACATTTGCTCAGAACTTAACCCTTAGAGGCCTGAGTACTTTCAAGCTTATGTGGTCCGCAGACGCATAGGCTGACGCATAAATGCGTCCTTAGAGCTCAAAGGGTTAATACTGTAATAGCGTACTTAGGAGTCAAAGCTTAAACTATCAGCTTAACGATATTTCAAATGTAGCATAATTTGTACTCTACAGGAAAGTACGAAATACTTTCAGAACTTGGAATATTTGGTGCTTTCCTCTTCGTACTTAGCAGTTCATGTTTAATTCTTGGTACGAATTACATGACATTTAGAACTCAGTACTCAGAACATGTACTTAAAACTCATGACTCGAGGGATTTAGGACCTGGAACGTATACTTAAAATGTTATACTCCCAATGTGTACTCAGAATTTATCCCTCAGAACATTTACTCAGAACTTAATACTGTAACGGTGTACTTAGAATCTAGTGTTAATAACCTGAACTTAGAACTGAGTACTGAAAAATTAGACCTTGAACTCGATACTTGAAACTTATTTCTTGAAACGTGAACTTTCAATTTAGTACTTAGCAGTTCGTACTTAGAACTTGGTGATTCGTACTGACATATTTTTTAAAACGTGAAACTGTCTGGGCTATTAATGGCCAGGCCTTGCTATAGTTCATAAATGAAAAAGAACTAAAATAATAATAAAAATTAACTCACCTAGAACGACGATGTGCGATAAGTACTCGGGTGGTAGTGTGTACATTTGCTTTTTCGTTTTGACACCGTTGCACTTGAGAACGCGAATTTCGCGATTGCTCGTTCTGACAGAGACAGTGACCGGTGCCGGTGGCTTATCAACTTTTGGCTCGACTTTTCTCTGCTCGACGTAAGTACGATCCTGTCTCTCGACTCTGTGTTCACGCAATTCACGACGATCGTGTTCCTCGGCCGACGTGACATCGTCACCATCGTGGTCGTCGACGACCCCCGAATCGTCGAGGGACGATTGCTGATTACTGTTGTTACTCGCTTGTCTCGAGTGCAACATTCCACGATGCGGTGCCAATCTATGAACTGTGTTTATGTCCGGTGGCTTCGGCGTTACAGCCTGAAGTGGAAGATGCGATGGTCGAGCGTTCGAATGACGAGGACTCGGACTTGGACTTGGAGTCACCGATCTACGCATTTAATATTCATTTTTAATAATAATTTACTTAATAATATTTTTATTTGTATTTTGAAAATGTATAATCATTTCTGTCTTTTGTAGAGTAGTTGGTATCGAAGTCTGAAGTTAAAATACAACTTTAAGTACAAATTCGTAATTGTTGGTTCTTACTCAATACTCAAGCATCGAATAACGTTAAAATCAAGTTTTTTGTTTACAAAAATGCAATATGCTCGACCAAAAATTGGCCACATTGAATTTTTGCACTTCTCCATTTTGAATTCTCGTTTTTTTGATCCAGTTGCATTCTAACTTAACATACGACACTCGATACCCGAAACATCATCAACTTTACAACAAAATAGTAGAAAATGAATAACTATACCCTTCTAAGTAATTAAATCAGCGATAATAATTAAAAAGTAAACAGAACAATTCACCTGCTCCTCGCACCACCATTTTTTTCATGTCCAGCCACGCTTCTACCACGTTTTCTTCTTCTCGTTTTCTTTCTCGTGTAGCTGCTCAAAAGGACACCCTTTCGTGCGTCGATCTTCTTCTGTTTCTCCTTCGTGAGGGTCTTTATGTTGATCTTGGTCGGGTCGAAACTAAACGTCGAGTCCTCACGATGGTCGGTCAAGTCTTTCTTACGCTCCTATCGGACACAAAAAGGAGCCAGGCCAAATTCGCAATTTAAGTTCTTTATCGAGAACGGGAGAGGGATGAAGACAGATAGAGAGAGAGAGTGAGAGAGAGAGAGACAGAGAAAGAAAGAGAAAGAGAGAAAGAGAAAGAAGGAGCTGTGTTGTGTGCCTCGCGAAAACGAACAGACAGGAAGAACAAAAGGAAGCTTCGGTAGAAAAGCTGGCTAATGAATCGCGAATTTTCCATCTATATATATAGACATATAGCCAGTCATAGATTCGCCTTTCATTAGTTATACATATAACGTAGACGGTAGAACTCGACACGAAACTTTCGTTACGAGAGATAGTCGAAGCAACGTGAGCTGCATGTCCCATGCAATAACTGTAACAATTGGCAAACTTGCGAAGGTAAAGTTTTTAAACCAGCCAGCCAGTTACCAGGACCTTAATTTTAATTATCGTCATCTGCTATCAATTTACATTCTTTCTTTTTTTTTCCACTTCTTCCTCGAACAATTCAATCGAGCAAAACTTATGCAAACAATTTCACGAAACTGCGATCTACGAAACTCGTGAAAGCGAAACTCATCAATTTATTTCGATTCATGTTTTGGGAATAAAATAAACAAAGGTGCTGAGATTTAGCAGCGTGTTCGCAAAATTGTTAAAATTGATTCAAATATTTTATATTTAAAAAAATTTTTTTTTTTTAGAACGAATTTAATGCAAAGCATTCGAGCGATGACAACCAGCTTGCGCACAATAGAAGAGCTTGAAATTGAGTCCCTGGGCAAAAATCATCAATCACAGTCGTACACGAGTGACTACAATACACAGCTTTGATCGTGATTTTGGACGCGGGATTGGAAAGAAGAGAATATATTATTTTCATCTTGGGCCTGTCAGAGCCGTTTTTAATTTATGTTTGTTTTATTTTTGTTCTCTTTTCAACGTTGGTTCGAACGTCGACAAAGCGGAAATTGCTAGCAACGCATTAATATAACGCAGCGTGTAATACCTACCACTTAATATAAACGAGGCTGTGCTGCACTGTGATTAATATATAGCTCGTGCCTTAGTCGTTACGACATATAAAAATGTGATATATTATTATTATTATTAAATTATAAGGGTGTTGATCGCTCGGGATGTTTTGTTTCTCCACGTACTCACAGTTTTTTCTTTCATATCATTTTTTTTTGGTTATCCTTTGACAATGTTCAGACACTTCGAATTGGTCTTGAACATCGAATTATTTTTCATCCACTGAAACGTTCTTCGTTCGTGCTCGAATCGGAAATGTTCAAATGCGACCAAGAGTTGAGTTTTAGATTCGACCTGAACGATTTATTCAGCTTTCGAGTCAAGTACTACCTTGAGTACTTAGCTCAAGGTTAAACTTAAGTTCGAAGTTAAATCGTAGTTCAGATTTAAACTCGAGTTCGAACTTAAGTCTTAGTTCAGGCTTAAGCTCAAGTTCGAACTTAAGTCTAACGTTCGGACATAAGTTTGGAGTTAAGTTAACTCAAACTTGAGTCGAAATGTAAATCGACGATTAAGTTACATCGTAAGTAGAAGTTTGATTAAATTGTTAGTCTTCAAGTCAGATTGCACTTGATCGCAAATTTGATTTTGAGTTAAAGTGAATTAACTCAAAGTTAAGTGTTATTTTAGAGTTAAAGGTACACATCGACTTGAAGTTGGATTGAATTTTGCATCCAAGTCAAAGTCGAAGGCGTATTTATCCAGTTTGAACTTCCATCTGAATTTCAAACTTAAATAAATCTTTCTTTCTAACTTAAGTTTGTACTTAAGTTTTCCTTAACGACTTCCGATTCGGGCGTTATTGATTCACTTATTAATTCCTCTTTGCAGTTCTATAAAAGTGTACAAGAGTGAAGAAAGAGACACAGTGAAAGAAATAGAAATAGAGACGGAGAGAAGTTCGTTGAGTAGAATTAGTTTCTGTCGAAATTGGATCGAATTTATTGTTTTTAGTGCTTGGACTCACCTCGTTCGTAATTTCAGCTTCCTCCTCATAGCTGAGAGCAACGACGGCGAGCATCAGATTAATGAGGTAAAATGATCCGAAAAACACGACCACCGTGAAGAACGAGACGCTGATAGGTCCGCACGCCGACAACACCTGTTTGAGTTAAAGCATAATTTTTGTTCTTGTTATTAAAATACAGAAGAAAACAAATTTTAATATTTTGAGGCTCGAACCGGAAGACTTCAGCACGAGTGCAAATCGAATCTTAAATTCAAGCTTGAATTCGAATTTAAGTTAAGTTAAGTTAAGTGCCATCTTTAAATTTAAACCCGAACCAAAAAATCAAGCTTATTCTTAACTCTGATTCAAACTTCAATCTAAACTCAAATGAACCTGAAGATCTGAACTTGAGGTCGAACTTACAGGTTAAGTTTATTTTTAACTCAAATATAAACTTAAATGCAACTCAACGAAAACTTAAACTCCTGCCAACGACTATCGATTCGGACCTCAAAACTTCTTGAAACTTTTTCAAGGTCACCTTGACAGGACCCAGCATGGAACATCCTCCTGTTTAAAAATTGTATTGATAAACATTCCCTAAGTCTAATAATTGGTTGACCTTGGACTGACCTTGTTATAGACGTCCTCCCAATAATCGAGGGTGATCAGCTGAAATGTGGTGAGCATCGACCACAGAAAATTGTCGAAATTCGTGTAACCGTGATTAGGGTTTGGACCGACACACAGGCAGGTGTAGCTCTCGTTACAGTGTCTAGAAGAAAAAAGAAAAGTAATTACAACAATGCATATGAAACTAAACTCGTTACGACTTGAACTTTCAGTTCCCGCAACAAACTAAACGTAAAATATTTTTTACTTATTTATTAATGTCAAAAAGTTTTTTGGATCGATACGATACGACTTGTAATTTATTGTCGTAGCTAGAAACGTGACCATGAAATTACTATTAAAAGCAGAAAAAACCTTACGCGTTACATCAGAATTCATTATAAAAACTCAGACTTTTTTTTAACTCGAAACCGTCAGATTTTCTTTCTTTTCATTAAAATTTCACAAGTGATCGAGCTAAAAAAAATTCCCAATGAACAAAAAACATAATTGAGGGAAAAAACTGCGTACGATTTTTTTTTTGAAAAATCGTGTCGAGTTGCGAGAAAGTAATTCCCATAATGATAAGGAGATAAAAACAAATTGGAGAGGATAATGAGTTTTAAGAAAGATGAAAAAAAAATCGTAAAAAGATAATAGCAAGGGTTATAGTTTTTTAAGCATTTTTGTAGCGAGCATAGTTTCAACCATGAGTTATCGTACCACCAGCTCCAGTTTGGCATTGGAACTTTAGTACCTACTGCAGACTAGCTGCACCGGTCGAACGTCAGGGACACTTTTTTTTCTCAACAAAGTAGGACAAGCGACCAACTGAAAGTTCGGGTCCTTGGGCTCTCCACCCTGTTCATTGTACCTGTTACTCATTGCTACTAAACCTTTCATTATATTTATGAGCAATTAATTTATGTACCTATAAATTAAGAAGATTATTTCAAGAATTTATTAAAACGTGATTGTACGAGTTATATTCCTACTTTACCACGATGTAAATTAAAATCGAACAGTATTAACAACAAAATAATAATTTTCCAATAAAAGCAGAGAAATAAATTTTCATTTTGTAAATCCAACGATTTGGAAAAAGTTCTTCCTTGAAAATCATCGAAAAGTATTAAATTTGTGATTCGTTATTTGAAAGAAGTCAGACTTTTTAAGATTATTGCATTAATTATTGCAGAATTAGTGCAATAATTAAATTAATTTATTATTATCGAAAAATCCAATTTGCAAATTTGTTTTTTACAAAATTCAAGAATTGTCAAAATTATTTCACAATAATTCGATTTTGTGAGTCAGTAGAAAAGTATAAGTAGAAAAATCTCCTTCAATGTTTTCGTGGGATGAGAATTGATGTTTCTCTGACGCAATTCGTAGCCACCGATCGCGTTGACAAAACTGTTCGTGGCAAAGTAAACAAGGACTTTGTGATATACGTTTGTATTAAATCGTCGTATATATCATGCGCGAGTAGGAAAGGAAAGGGTAACGAAAAGTTTTGAAAACTTTAGCACGTGTGCGATACGAGAGAGTATGACCAGTTTGTACTTTATGTTTTTCGCTCTGTTTCTTCGACAAAGAGAGAAGAAATAAAATAGAGAAGAAAACACTTTTCTCGAATCCATTCGTTTTATTACGTCGACACAGTGGGATTTTCTGGATTTTGGAAAACGGAAGTAAGAGCTTTTTCTCTCTGATTTTAGTTTTGGACAGGAAAGCTCGGGATTCTCGCTAACCTGGCGCCTGTTACGTTGCCGCATATGATGGGTTCCTCATCCTCATTGAACGCCCAGTTGGATGAGTTCCAACTCCACCTGTTGGCAATAAAGGAGAATCGGTTAAGTGTCTTCCTTCTCTCTCTCTCTCTCACCCTCCTACTTTAGTTTTTGAACGTTTGGCTTCGCTAATTTATCTCTGTCTTTCTCTCGTTTCTTACAAGACAGACGTATGTGCAACAAAGACTTTGGGTCGGGTGAGCTTAATGATCACGAAAGGTTATCTACGTCAGCTGACGTCAAGAGGGATGAACAAGACTTCGACTCTCTTGACTCAATTAGGCTTAATACATTTAGTCTCGTTTTGTCAGCTTTTCTAACTAAGCTGTCAATATGAATAAGTTTATTTCTATCAATAATTATTGTTTGTTTTTATTTTTTTCCAATTTAAAAAAAAAATGTTTTTCATTAAACGAAAAAAAGAATCGTTAAAATTGTTTTTTTTTAAACATTGAATTGTGTTATTTACAAAATTTGAAAAATATCTCAAGATTTTTACGTTGTTTCCCAGTCTTGCTAGATAATTTTATTTAAAAAATGTTTTTATGTATTTTTTTAAAACACGAATGAAAAGGAATTTAATAAATATGTGATTTATTAAAAAAGAATTGACTTTTTTTTCAATAAAATTAAATTATGCGATAACGATAAAATGAATAAAATCCAAACTCACTCCATCCAATCGACTTGAGTGATGTTTGGCTCCTGATGTCTAACGCACTTGTTCCTCAACTCGCCCATGTAGACTTGCAGGGCGAAAAGCGCGAACACCATTAGGCAGAATATCGTCAAGGTCATGACCTCAGCGAGTTGTTTGAAGCTGTGCAGTAACGCGTTTATGATGGTCTTAAGGCCTGTGACAAAACAGCCAATCAAGAAATTTGATTAAATCCAAACAAACAAGTTTCCAACGTTCTAATCGTTGAAAACAAAAATTTATAAAAAAAAGTATTTTTTTAAATCGTGAAATAAATATAAAATTTCGTTGGTCATAAAAACGAACGTCCGGACGAAGAAAGGAATCGTTTTTTCGAGAACGTCATAGGTCTTTGGGACAGTTTGAAAAGGGATGACGCGTAAAAGCTTCTGGATAAAATGGGATTTGTGAAAATCCGGAAGACAGCGATAACCGGAAGTGTCCTCCTAGATTGTAACAGTTACGCCGTGGCTTAAATTGGGACAGCCAGACGAGAGTCACGCGGAGCTAGACAGCTTGAGGATATAGAAATGGAGAAATGCCGATTTGAGCCAGCGAAAAGTCGTAACACCTCGGGTTTAAAGCACCGGACGTGGTCAGCTGATAGTATAACGAGAGCGTCAGTCTGACAGCTACCGAATGAGCCTTAGGAGAGAATAATGACGCGAGTGTTCGTGACAAGTCGGAATACGACGCCCCGTTTGCTATCGCGTAATCATATAATCGTACTATTTTTGTACAAGGATCGGGAGATCGTTATCCTCGTATTATGTAACACGATGAGCGCTGGAGGAGGTAAATGAGTGAAGTAAGACGCGAGACGGGCAAAATAATGGGTAAGTTATAAGTGGATTTATTTAGCAACTGAGTCAGCAAATAAGTCGATCAGTAACTTAGTAAGTATCTTGGCAAGTAAGTCAGAGAGTAAGTAATTCTGTATATAAGTCAGCAAATAAGTCGATCAGTAACTTAGTAAGTAGCTTGAAAAATAAGTCAGTGAGTACATAAATCTATAATTAAGTTAGCAAATAAGTCAATCAGTAACTTAGTAAGTAGCTGGCAAGTAAATAATTTTGCAAATAAGTTAGCAAATGCGTCGATGAGTATGTCTACATAAATTAGCAAATAAACCGGTCAGTAACTTAGTAAGTATCTTGACAAGTAAGTCAGAGAGTAAGTAATTCTGTATATAAGTCAGCAAATAAGTCGATCAGTAACTTAGTAAGTAGCTTGAAAAATAAGTCAGTGAGTACATAAATCTATAAATAAGTTAGCAAATAAGTCGATCAGTAACTTAGTAAGTAGCTGGCAAGTAAATAATTTTGCAAATAAGTTAGCAAATAAGTCGATCAGTAACTTAGTAAGTAGCTGGCAAGTAAATAATTTTGCAAATAAGTTAGCAAATACGTCGATGAGTATGTCTACATAAATTAGCAAATAAATCGGTCAGTAACTTAGTAAGTAGGTTGACAAGTAAGTCAGTGAGTAAATAAGTCTGTAAATAAGTTAACAAATAAGCCAATAAGTAAATTTGTAAGTAAGTTAGTCAGTGAATAAATAAGTCTGTAAGTAAGTTAGCAAATAAGTCGATAAGTAAGTCTGTAAATAAGTTAGCAAGTAAGTGGTTCAGTAACTTCATAATTAGCTTGACAAGTAAGTCAATAAATAAGTAAATCTTTAAGTAAGTTAGTCTTTAAGTAATCTTAAGTAAGTTAGAAAACACAAAGTACGTCTATAAATTAGTTACTAAAGAAGTTAGTAAGTACCTACTTATAACCGTACGTACGCCAATCGTTAGATAACTAAATGGAGTTGATAATTTTAGATAAAAATATATGAATAGAACGACGTTTTCATGCCTCACAAGGGTAGCAATGATCGAAAGTATACAACATTAGAATTCATAGAAGCGAACGCTGTACATAAAAATAAAAATGGTGATAGTAGAAACGAGAAACGTCTTCTCACGTATTCGGCGCACTAAAGCTTCTCACCAGTTCATATTTTTCGTCTGTACGTGGCTTGCATTACCGAGCATTACGTTATTAGAACAACGAAGCTCTTATTCTTAAACCCTTACCGCACTTGTCCTCGCAATACATTTCTTTAAAATTTAATTAGTCCATTCTTGTCTACGATAACGAATGTGATAATTATACTTCGTCTCAAGTGGCGAACAATTTATAAACCGAGTTATTCGTTATTTCGAATTTCTTTACAGACATTACGAAATATTTCTTTGATTAATTTTTTGTTTTCGTTGCTTTAATCGAGTCTGGCTGACATCGTCCTTGCGTGAATATCCTGATAAACCCTACCGAAGTCACGTAAACTTTAACCACGAATCGTTGGCCCTTTCAATCTACCGAGCTTCGCGACTCGGCAATGGAAAGGGTGAGCGGTGTCGTACACTTGTTTCCGGTAGATAAGAGAACTCGCTCGTTAGGCAATTTCGTCCTTTTCCTTTTGACCGTTGATGAGAGTCCGATAGCCAAGAATTTCTACCGTTCGTACAAACGTCCGTTACAAAGAAAAAAAAATCGACAGAGCTGCAAGTTCCGAAGATTTTTTTTTACTTGACAATTTTTATAATGACAATAATAATAATAATAATAATAATAATAATAATAATACAAACAATTAAAAATTTACTTAATTCAGATTTAATAAATTTAAATAAAAGAGACGAAAGTTCTAAACATTTTCAAATTTTCCATTTGGTTTTGCTACGAGAAGAAAAAGTAGATCGAGGCCAGAAATATTTCGAGTGAAAAGATCAGTTTGTGTCTTACAACCCGATATCTTATCGACACCCTCGAGAAAGTCGAGGGGTAATGTACGATCTTGAGGAAAAAAAATCGTCTTGCTGTGACGAAGAGATCGATAGTGTTTGGTACATCGAGTCGTTCGTTGATACTCGTAGGAAGAGCAAGAGATGAGGTCTAACAATGGTAACACGTGGTTGAAGAATCCACTCGAGGATTCTTCCGATCTCGGTCACCTTAAACGTTCCCCAGGTTTGAATGAATACCCTTCTAACGACTTCGTTCGAGAGTACCTACGATACTCATCGTCGTTCGACTTTTGCCAGGGCAGTCTCTCTCTCTCTCTCTCTCTCTCTCTCTCTCTCTCTCTCTCTCTCTCTCTCTCTCTGTCTTATACGTTCTTGTGCGAACGAGCTACTAGGTCAATAGTGCAAACCCATGTTTTCTACCCTATATTTAGGCCGCGAGATCGAACAAAAATATCCTTGTACTCGTGTCCATAAATTAATTAAAAAAAAAAAAAATTAATTAAGCCGTCCATCAAAATTTTCCAAGTCAATCAAGAATTGAATGAAAGGTTTGAAAAACAATATCACTTTTAATACGACCGTAACGCTTTGTGAAATTTTATGGAAATTGTGCGAATTAAAAAGAATGCTGGGAATGCACGACTTGAAAATAAAGTATGGTTGTTAGCTTTTTTTGTTATCGTGCCTAATTGTAAGTGTCGAAGATTTCGTGCTTTCTTGAATGTTACGCGTTTTATCTTGAACACATCTGTGAGTTTGTATTCTTGAATGTACATTGTATATATGTATATATATGTATGGTTTGGTGTAAAAATATCTTTACACGTATAGGGAGAAAAAAAATTACCAACTGCAGTGCGCTTCCTGCCGCGGTCTCATGCATATGCTAATGCAATACGAGCCTCACTGGTTCATAGGCAAGATGCAAACTCTCCTCGCCGTCGCTCCGATGATTTCAAATTGAGATCCTTTCGTAAGTTCGCAGTTCTCATTACCTGCGCAGTCGTCTAGATATATATCTTTCCGGAAAAATAGCATGTTTTCATCGTAAATAGAATTTTTTTTTATTCACCAATCTTGGTTCAAGTTTAATCTACGAAAAGAGCGAGGAATACTCGGAGTGTCTTGTCCTTCGGTGAATTTAATCTCTCAACGGAGGTGCTCGAGGATCTTGAGTATATTTTTATTCTTCGATTATACTTATTTTTTTTTACATAGAATTGAGCGAGAAAGATTTGAAGGTCGAGGTATACATTTTGCTTGTGTGGGGTACGTGTTATGTTTTGAGTACTTTAAGTACGAGGTATTTTTAGTACTCGAAGCATTTTCTGTTTTGATTTGCGAACTTAGTACTTGGGCAAACTTGTGCTCTGTCCTTTTAGTACTCAAACTTCTGAATAATTTTCTGATCGTCCTCTGCACTTGGTAGGAAATACAGAAAACTTAGTACTTGGTATTTAGAAATGTCAACGACTTGGTACTTAGATTGCAAACTCGGATATGTTTTTCTTATGTGGGGTACGTGTTACATTTTGAGTAGTTTAAGTATGAGGTATTTTTAGTACTCGAAGTATTTCCTATATTGATCTGCGAATTTAGTACTTGGGCAGACTTGTGCTCTGTCCTTTTTGTACTCAAAGCTTTGAATAATTTTCCAATCGTTCTCTGCACTTAGTAAGAAATACAGAAAACTTGGTACTTGGTATTTAGAAATTTCAACGGCTTGGTACTCAGATTGTAAACTGAGATACATTTTGCTTATGTGGGGTACGTGTTATGTTTTAAATACTTTAAGTACGAGGTCTTTTTAGTACTCGAAGTATTTTCTGTATTGATCTGCGAATTTAGTACTTGGACAGACTTGTGCTCTGTCCTTTTTGTACTCAAAGTTCTGAATAATTTTCCAATCGTTCTCTGCACTTGGTAGGAAATAGAAAACTTGATACTTGGTATTTACAAATTTCAATGATTTGATACTTGGATCGTAAGCTCAGAATTCAAGTGCTACAAACTTAGTACTTATTGTTTAGATTGAATCTTCGTATAATCTCCCTGATGCTTCCAACCACCTACTTAGACCTATCTACCCCCTCTGCACGATATAAAATAAATATAAAAATCTGTAAAAAACAATCCAGCCTACATTGTAATTGAAAATCGTCCTACATCTTTACGATCCTGAACGTCGAGTTAAGTTCCAGACGAGAGAATTTTCGAGCCATCGAGAGCCCGGAGCTCAACGAGCATTTGCTTCTCATCCTCTTGGCTATCTCCTTCGACGAAAAGCTCGAAAATTGGTGCAGCAAAGCCTGGAAGCAATTGCTCGTATACAAGATCCCCAGGGCATATATAATATATATATAGAGAGAGAGAGACAGACTCGGTGCCAAGTGGTTCGGAAATCGGTTGGGTTGTCGATTCTCGTCGAATGTCGAACGAGCGTTCTAATTTCACGCTGGGGGATCCGTAAAAGCTGAAACCATATTGTATTGTACGATATCGAGAGAGAGACAAGAATCTATTTTTCTTCTCCTATGCTTTACTGTGGGTACTTAAGGCCAAGGTATAGAATCATTGGTGTTCTTGAGTACAGTTACTCTATCATATATTTATATTTAACATCGTAAACATATATATATGTATGTGTGTGTGTGTATATTTATGTTTATATGTATGTATAGATATTCCGTACAATATCGATTTTTATATATTTGTGTCCGGTTTGGTAGGTTCTTTGGATAAATATAAGGTTGTACGGCGCTATAGAATTAATTTGTGAGGATAGGATGAAAATAGATTCGTACGTTCGTACTTATAGCACAGTGATAAAAAAATAATCATCGAACTCACCGGGCATGATAGACACGGTCTTGAGAGCTCGTAGCACCCTGAAAGTTCTGAGACCCGCGAGATTGCCAACCTCCATACCGATCGTGGCATAACCACTCGTTATTACGACAAAGTCCAGCCAATTCCACGGATTTCTCAAGTACGTGTACTTGTTTAGTATGAAACCCTTCGCTATGGACTTTATCACCATTTCCGCCGTGTAGATAGCCAGGAAGATATATCTGCGATCAGAAAGGAAAGACACAAACATCACTAGTGATTTTGAGTTTTGATATTCACTTTAAGAATATTAAAAATAAGTTAAATAAATAAATAAACTAATAAATAAACTAATAAATTAATGAATTAATAATTTAATAAGTTAATAAGTTTATAAGTTAATAAATTAATAAATTAATAAATTTATAAATTAATAAATTAATAAATTAATAAATTAATAAATTAATAAATTAATAAATTAATAAATTAATAAATTAATAAATTAATAAATTTATAAATTAGTAAATTAATAAATTGATAAATTAATAAATTAATAAAATTTCAATTTAAAATATTTCAATTGTAAAAATTACTTTTTGCTAATTAACGTTAATTAAATGATATCGTTTCTATGAATTCGTGTAACGATTTAATCGAGTAATTAGTCAAACTGGTGGTAGATATGTGATATTGGCACGTATTTTATGGGTCACTGTAATACGTACTGACATACCTCTGTCCTTCGATCAATTAGGCCGTGGAATTAATTGCACATGGGACATCAAGTTGGCACGTCAAGGATACCAATTCTCATAGGACCCTTGACGACGATTAACCCTAAATCGGCAATATTATTGCGGTCTAGCACCTCCCAAATTACAGCCATCAAACACTGATTTCTATCTCATCAAATAAGAATTATAAAATATTCACCAATCGAAGTGTTTTTGTCCAGAAAACGTCGCGAATTAATTCGTCTTTTTATTTTTAAAGAATAGTAACAAAACTGATTAAACTAAAGAGTAGAACTTCGAACAAAAATTGCCTACCTAAAAATACAAAATTAAAAAACAAAAGCGTTTTTTAATTTTTATCCTTCAAAGGATCTATAACAATCTCGTGGCCTCGGGAGAGTCGGGAAAACGTGGAATGAGGATTAAACGGGATGCGAAATAGTTTACGATTTATGCAGATCTCTGGCAGATAGCAACGCCGCTCGGTGGTCGCTAAATTCCACCGTCGAGGAAATTCCTTTCCCCTATACGTTCTGGTGTGGAAAGAGATGAAGCGAGGAGAATGGTTGTTCGGGAACGTGCAAAAGGGATGCAAGGAGTGATAAAGAGACAGTGAGGGAGGGTGTGTGTGTGAGAGAGAGAGAGAGATAGGAAAAGGAAAGAGAAGGAGAGAATGAGAGAATGAAAGAGAGAGAGAGGGAGGGGGGAGGATAACTGGCACGAGCTTAACGAGGAATCCCACCCCTTGAATGAATATCCGTCCCACGGGTAAGCCGAGGCAAGTGATGAAGGAAGAGGCTTGGTTGAGTGAGCGAGAACCGCGAATTTCCGCAAGCTCTTCTCGTTTTCCAGGCACAAGAGATTTTCGCAATAACATGTATATAGCTTACATTAGACGTTCGAATTTCGAGCATCGTGTTTCTTCGCATGCTCGAAAAACGAACGTTTTCTCATAATTGTAGGCATTTGAAAATCAGAAGATCGTGTTCGTATTTTCCAATTACTTTGTCGAAGAAGTTTGCTTTAAACTCAAAATTATCAGCAAGAATGTACAATATTGAAAAAAAATGCAGCCTTTTTTCTCAACGAAGCGAAAATTTTGGAATTTTGACATTTTGTTTTAATAAAAAATATTCGACGATTTTATAAAATAAGTTTTATTTTCGAGTAATAAAAACTTTCTTTGTTATCAATAGTTCGATCTTTCCTCCTGAAAAATAAAATTTTCTTTCTGTTGAGGAAAAGAGACGGGAATATTAAGTTTGTTTTACTTTTAAAAAAAAGTATGCAAAAAATTGGGAACACCATTAGAAACGATTGCTGACTTCGGATTTGTCATAACAAAATAAAAAACACGTTGTACCCGACGAACTCTTAAAATAAACCAATAAGAAAATATTTATATTTCTACAAGTGAGCTATCGGGTCTCTCTTGACTTTCGTGCCTGAAGTGTTTCAAAGTTGTTTCTGTTGAAATGGACTTTAACGACCGGACGAACGGACTAGAATTTTATTTCACACTGACACAGAAGAGGGCGAGAGGTAGAGCACGTATTTTTTATGGTTTTCATTGTTTTTTCTTTTTAATGTTTACTTTGCTCTTCGTGGTTCGAGTGAAAAAGTTCGCGTGAACTCGTCACACGATTGCGCCGAGGAAAAAGAGAGAGAGAGAGAGGGAGAGAGAGAGAGAGAGAGAGAGAGAGAGAGAGAAAGAGCACTCTTCGGTGACGTTATCGTTCGAGGAAATATTGATTCGCTTCTAGAAGTCCGGTGGTATGAAAAAACAGCGCCAAGAACCTCAGCCACCACGAACATGTAGCAGCCATTTTGACTTTGCATTAATTTCTAACCCACAAAAAGAATAATGATGAAAAAAATCGAATACGACGAAAATGAATAATAATTGTTGCATATATTAAATTCTTTTATTTATTTTTCTCTTCTTGCATAGAAATGCAGGCCTTGATCATTTTTTAAATTGCTAGAGAACGGATGAGAAATTTTTTGTCTTTTCACAGTATAATTTAAGATGCTTTATATCACATTTGGATGAACCAACTGTATTAAAAGTTGATCGGTTAATTAATATCTTCTATTTAATATCCTCAATGAGGAAGCATCGTGTGAACACAAGAGCGAGTCTGGATAGACGCAGCTGTCCGCGCACACGTACGCTCATTCGCGCATGCGCGTACCGTCGCATACCACCGCGCAGGCGCGCGTGCTCTGGCTTGCCAACGCGCAGGCGCGCGCCCCATGCGCATGCCTACGCGCAGGCGCGCGTCCGTATACACATTGCGCGCGTAACTTGAAAATGACAAACCAAATAATGTTTCCCGAGCACGAAACAAAAATTACGACAAACCATAGTGCGAATCCACCTTGCATTTCGAACAATATTTTCAAACGATAATAAGGAAACTTAGTATTCGCTTAATTACCGCAAGTTCAACATTTCCAATTGGTGCACACCAAGCCCATAGTTATTAGAGGAAAGCCCAGTTGTCCTATTTCTGTTCCACTGTGTTTTAGTGCGACTAAGAAAATTAGAAAATAGCGGGAATATTTGTCGGGTAGGTAAACCGAGCGTGCGGAGCTCTCCGTTAATTATACCGTACACGTATTACATACATCTCCGAGTTCGTGTGTCTAGCCGAACAGTACGTAGTATGTAGATTGGAGAACGTGCAGTTTAGTCTCTGGAAGCCGCGACCAATTAATGTCGCACCTCGTCGAATTAACGGAAACTCTCTGGAAGTCCGTTCGTGTGTGTCCACTAGCGAATGTGTGTGTGTGTGTGTGTGTGCATTTACTAAGGACAGCATTTAAATTAGTTCGCTTTACATCGGATGTTCCCGACTGTTTTCACCATACGTCTGTCAATGACTCGATTCTTCGACTACCTCGATCCTCCGATAACGCCTCTCGCTCCAATCTAATTTTTCATCAATAATCAAACCGTAACTACCGGTGATATCTCCTTCTTGTCAATTCACGTAAAAAAAATAACTTTTCTTTTTACCAAATTTTACAATTTTATAATTTGATACACTAAAATCAATATAATTAATTTAACTCAATTCTTCGTCAAATAATACACAACAAATCGTCGTCAAAACTTTTTCCAACGAAACGATTCAATTTTCATAAAAATATCTTCTTCTTTTTTTTTTTTTGTCAAAAACAATTTGATTCGCATCGAGCTCGATTGTTCCATTCATACATTTTTCATCCCTCTGTCACTTCAGCGTCGCGTACAAAATTCCTCCAGGCGAACCGCGCGTTTCTTGAAGCTATTATCTGTGTCGGAAGTCGTTAGCGAGAATGCTGAGAACAAAAAAAAACCGTAAGAGAAATGTAAAACCGAACCGGGGAAAATGCAGTCGAAAAACACGTTCATCAAAATCGTTCGGCGAAAAAAGAAAAAAATGACGTCAAGGTATTATATAGTACCAGTTATTATGGAATGTGTCTGTGATTTTCACATCGTACATGTATCGTTGACGTACGTGTGTGTGTGTGTTTTCTATACAAGACGAGGGATGAGTACGAGTACAAAAGATACCTACGTACCGAGGCTTGTTTCGAAGAGACGAGGACGAGCTCGATATATATATATATATATACGTATATATGTGTGTATGTGTGTGTGTGTGTGTGTGTGTGTGTGTGTGTGTGTGTGTGTGTGTGTGTATATGTATATAGATGTATATTTATTTCGCTCGCTCTCTGTGAGGGCGTGAAATGGGCCGTGGGAGCAATTTTTAAAGCTGCGAGGGAACAACTTTTTTACAACGGGAGAAAAGAGACTTCGGCGAGTCGCGAATGTGCAACACATTTCGCGTGGCGAAAGTTTTGCAAAGACATTTCTACGTGGCGTGAAATATATTATAAAGAGCTATGTAAAACGTGAAGCGTGGGAGAAGAAATTGGTGCGAATCGTCGCGAGTCGAATTCCTCCACGAGTGATAAAAATTGCGGAAAGATATAAATAAATAAATAGAAATAAGGAGAAACGATAATGGCTAATGTTATTGACAACTGTTGAAAGAGGAAGAAGATAATTTTTAAAATTATTTCTAATTTTTAAAATTATTTTTAATTTTTTAAATATTTCGGAGTTTTTTTTGGGAGAAGTTCACAAAAATTGTGAGAATTCATTTAAAAAATTCGGAAATTTGCAAAATTTGCAAAAATTTATAAATAAATAGAAATAATGAGAAAGGAAAATGGCTAATATTATTGACAAAAATTGCAAAAGGAAGAAGATAATTTAAAAAATTATGTTTAATTGTAAAAATGAAATTTAGGAATTTTTAGGAAGGTGTTCACAAAAATTGTAGAAAAAAACGTAAATAAATAGAAATAATAAGAATCGAAAATGGTTCCCAAAATTGATAAAAATTGTAAAAGAAAGAAGATAATTAAAAAAGTAATTTTTAATTACAAAAATAAAATGTAGGGCGTGTTTAGGGAGGAGTTTAAGTTAGGTCGTTTGAATTCTGACTTTGGTGATTGTTGGCTTGTGAAAGTCGACGCATAACGATACCCGTTGCTTTTGGTGTCCCGAGTTACATGAATGTCCACTTGGGGGAAGAGAACCCCACGTGGCGCGTCACGCGAGCTTATTTCGACCGATTACACATCACGAAGCTCGTTGGGCACCCACGGCACAACGAGCCCTCCAGCCTCGTTGCACTTTTGTGCACGAGTGACTCTCTCCCTATCGCTTTCTCCCTTTCTCGATCTCGATTTCTTTCTCCCCTTCTAGCTTACACGATAAAAAAAAACATAGTAGTAAAGACAAATCGTCGATGCAATTGCTCAAAAACCGTTAAACGATAAGACCATTGTTATCGTATAATTCAGATCGAAAGTTTGAGCAAAGATCAATTTTGATTCATTTTCTTCAATTATTGTTAATTATTATTCATTGGGGTCGAAGGAAAAGTGATTTTTTACTCATTTTTAGATCTGAATTTTTTGTTTATTTATTAATGGGGTTAATTATTTAATTAGCTTCGATTAGCAACAATAATGTGAAAAATACTTACTCGGCTTCCTCCACGGTCTCGGTCATGGCTAGGAAGACACAATTTAGTAGTATGGTCGTCATGACCACGTAATCGAAGTACTGATTGGTACTGAGGAAGATGCAGCAACGTCTTACTGGATTCCATGGTGAGAATATGAACCAGCTTTTCGTAGCTGTGAAACGATGAATGTAATTTTTGCGAAACCTCTTCGACACCACGCAGAAAGTCTGTAACAACAAAAGCAAAATCAAACATTAATTATTTTGGTAAAAAGAAAATTTGTTATTTCGCATCGTTTGATTTCATAATTTAAAAAAAAACACTGTGTGTCAATTAAAGTTTGTTTATAAATTATAATTAATTAGAAATATAATTTATTAATTTTCGGATTTATTTTATTCGAAAACGTGGATAACGTAATGGGGAAATTAAAAAAAAAGACAGAAAATCGTGGTTTAGTTATTAATACGAAGTTAAAGTGCGTCAAGCATCCTTGAACGTGTCAGTAAAAGTGTGTGGTCTCGGATGTGAAAAAGTGTGCAATCGATATGAGTTAAAAATTCATCAACCGAATAACTGGAAGTTTCGTTTGGATTTAGCGAATATTGGTCGTACCTATATTCAGCCATCTTTTTGTAGCTTCGTCTCCTTGACCTCGTACATTTTTTAAATCGTGACGGGTGCACGAGAGCAGATATGGACGACTCGAGGAGACAAAGAAAGACGAAAGAGGCCGAATTCACGCGAGAGAACATAAGTCGACGAAAAGTACTCGCCATAGAATTTTCAGACGTTGCGTATATACCAGGTCTAAAGAACTGTCGAGCTGCGAACGTCTCTGGAGGTTTTTCCCTCTCACCGAGCGACTAAGTAGATCCGCGAACTTTTTCCAACGAACTCTCGTAGCTCTTCGCTGCAGCCGCATGTATAATGTAATGTAATGAATTTGATCGGACTTTTTTATACCGCAGTTTCACTGTCGCAGTCACCAGTTTCACGAGTCATTGAAAAATATTCGCGAGTTCTCAAAAGCCATATAGCACGTGTGCATGGCTAAGAATAGAAGGCAGCGCCTCTGGTGGTGGGAATTGGAACTAATGCGGTGAAACCAATATGGCCGCTCACGGGCGGCTTGCCTACACCTCGAATTTTTATTCTTCGATTGTGACTCGAGTTTTTGATGAATCGTAGTGAAATTTCTTGAGGATACGTATCAAAGTGGCAGGAATCTGTTTCCGGTTTGAAAAATGGGGATTACTGTGTATAGAATTTGTGATAAGGGGTATTTAGCGACTAATTTCAAATCCATCATGGCGGCTCGAATCCACCTCCGCAATTTGACCATTAATTACATAAAAATGACGAGATTTCAGCGATATATAAGCGTAGAAATTTATGATAGATGGTTGAACACAAATTGCTGTCAGATTACCAGTGCGATCTTTCAATAAAACTTGCCAGCTCGTATTTTCGTCAGGTGGCGCTTTATACACATTCGCCCAATTGCTGATACTTCTCCTCCTTCTAGGAAATGCTTTTGTAAGGCGAATAAATATTATTTCTGGATACCTGCCAATCATATGTAGCCGAAATAGAAGTTGGCAACATTGTGATAAATACGAGATGGACTAAAAGCGAAAATACTTCCGTGCAACAATGGAGCCAGGGATGCCTGACGAAAAAAAAATCGATTACCAATTCATCATTTATAAGAATACTGGATAACTCGCTTTTATCGAAAGCTAATGGAGTAATGGACTTTCCCAACAGAATATTATACGAGCGGGAAAAGAGCTTTTTTTAAATTGAAAATGTGATTTATTGATCTTCCTGTGGAGGTATTACTTGGCGAACCATGGAAGATTGGGAAAATGAGTAATAAATATCAAACCTGTTGGAGAGAAAGAAGATAAGTACCATTTCTAGGACACAATGAAGCTAATCCGAGACGAGTATAAGTATCGAGCCAATGATAATCGAGATAAGCCTGACAATGAGTGCTAAACCTATGGGAGACTAAACGGGTACAAATATAAAATTTATATAAATCAAAGTTCTTCTTTTGTTAACAAAACATTTTTCCCAATAACAAATAGATAACATTTTCTTTTTTCAATTTAAATACATTTTTTAATATAAATAGTTTTCGACATTTTCCAAACTAAGAACACATACCATTCTCCACCGAATAAAACAAAAATAAAATATTTTCAATTATTTATAACGAATTGAACGATCGCTGTGAACAATTTTTTTTACATGTCTAAATACAATTTTATTAAATCGCACGAAATAAAGAAAGATGGTTTGGAAAAAAATCACTAAAAAAAATAGCACTTTTTTTTTCTCGATTGTACACGCCAGTATTATTCTTAAGTCGGTTTCTGAGCATTCTCTGGGTAATATTGAATTGTCCGTTGATGACACCCACGTGAATTGACAAAGAAGAGGGTTGAGGGTTGATGCATATAGTTATTATCGATGCTGTCGCTCATCATATTCGCATCGGGTGCAATTGTTATTTAGTAACTCCATTTCTCCATTTCCTGACGGAGAAAGTAGGACAGACGCCAATAAAAACCATCCTTTCAGACGTTGGGTTCGATCTACCTTTACCTCCCCTCCAATATCATTCGACCTCACTACGCCGGTGCATATATGTTCCACGAGCAGAAGAAAACATGCAATGTAGTTCAAGCACGATCCGTACAACGTGAATTTCAGGGAGCATAAGAGCTTGGGCACATAACCGAGAGATGGAACAACATTTGTCCTTCTTATAAAGATCGTTCACAGATTTCTTGAAATATTTCACGAAATCCGCTGGAAACTAAATCCGTGGAAAATCCAAAGTATGGCAAACATCTTTTTTTATCTTCGCTTTATTATTTTTTTTAAGATAAACGAGATATTTCGTCGACTTTATTAAAAATATTTTACGATAAAAATAAAATATAAATAAAATTTATGACACTTTCTTAATTTTCTAGCCTATACTTGTTTTTCGCTTAGTTCTAAAATCCAAATTCAGAATTAGATCAAGTTGCCAATTGGAAAAAATCAGTTTTTTTAAATCAATAACTCTTCATCAATTTGAATAATTCATGAAAAAAATCATTTGTTAATTCCAATTTCGTATATTTTTTATTAATATGTCACATAATATCACTTTAGTCCAACTGTCATTTATGAAAATAAATTTTTTATTCGATTCGAATAAAAAATTCACGAACAATTCCACAATGTCAAACACTGATAAAAAAATTTTTTTTTTCAAGTTATAACAAATATCGAATCGAACATAAAAATCAATCAAATATATTTGTTTCATCGCGTACAAAATTTAGTTTATCCGGCACTCGCAATAAATCTCCGGACTTACAGACGGCGTTTCCAAATCCTCGATTTTTATAATTTCAACAGGCTTCTCATCCCTTATATCCGGTATCGTCAATTCCTCGACATACCACATGTAAATTTCACGATTCTCACTAGTCTCGACATTATGAGACCAAATATTTCGTTGCAGTCTGTTCATTCGTTGTATCCTCCTTCTCCTGAGCGCGCGAACCGTCTGCGCAGTGTTCTGTCCATTCGAATTGGGATAAATTTTTTTATACTCGTGATAAAGCGTATCGCGTAAACCCAATTTTTCCAAACGCGTCATCGAACATTTTTTCGTCCTACTCGTTTCTTTTTCATTTTTATATCGTTCGTCGGGAATGAAAAATATTTTCGCGCTCTCCGACGCGCCCTCCATGGTGCTCGGCGATTGGCGAAGAACTGAGGATTTATTGGCCTACATAACACACATGATTGCTCTTTAGTAAGCCTGTGGGTAGTCCCGTCTCGTCTGAAGTGTATCAAACGAGGTAGTTACCATCAAAGTGGGAGCTAAGCGGTGGACAGTTATTAACAGTTTAGGCAACGACCGATAAACTTGGATATATTGGCTATTTAGGGGTAGTAGGGGGTGAGATCGAGGGGTGGGGAAAATTAGCTACCTCATATTTCTACTATTCCGCTTCTTGCAATTCTCTCTTCTACTTATACATTCCATTGCTCCTGTCAAAATATTCAGCATTTTCCCTCTTCATTTTCCCCTTCTTTATCCTGCAGTTTTTCCTCCCCACAGGCCACTCAGATTTCTACTAATTTAGTGCATACGTTTCGTGGTCGAAAATCTGGAGAGGGAGGACCTATTTAAAAAAAAAAAACGACCTCACATGGGTAAAAAAAAGTAGAATGAAAAATCAAAATCGAATCAACTGGATGGAGGACGATCTATGATTGGCTGGTAATTGATGTGAGAGTGTGCATTTGCTCCCTTGTCTCTGTGAACCTTCGCACGGTTCCATCATTTTTAATCATTATTAGTCGTTGACATCAAAAGCAATGACCGAGTGCTTCGTAAGTGATAAATTGCTTATAACGCCTGTATCACGGCTCGAGCTCATACGCCCGACATAAATAAGCTCCTGGCAGTCTTTGTGAAAGGTGGGGATCACCAAATTGTTGCATGATGTTGTGGTGGATTATGAATTCTATTAGATATATGTGGTCTTCACCTTGATTTTCAAATGTGCCTGGGAGATTATTGTAGCTGGGAAACGTTAGTGACAAATTGTTTACAAAGATAGAATAACGATGAACAGTTTTTATGTGGCAAAAACAGTTTTGAGGTAAAAAAAAATAGTAGCACCTGTTAATTATTAGCTTTTTTCACTTTTGACTCGGAAATTGCGAGCCATTGACAGAAAATTTGTGCGGGAGATATTATTTTCACTATTTTTAAGCTCTTGTAAAGTGAGCGAATTTTGAAAATTTGTTTGCACTTGAACCAATTTTATCAAGGACTTATAAAATCGCAAATTTCTCGCTGATCACGAATATCGTGGTTATTTTCCTGTCGCATGAAAATTGATAGGCAAAATGTCGAAAAATCATGAAATTTCACAGTTTTTTTGGTGATTTTGCCTAGTAATTTTGAACTATCAAAGGAATAATTATGATTTTCGTGATGTGCGGGAAATTTCCTATCAAAATATGTCAGTTTTTAATCATTTTTAAGGAAATTTTTTTTTTTTTCAAAATCCCTTCGAAAATTTTGATAATTTCTTTTTCGATTCGAATTAACATTTTTCGAGGTTTATAACATCGCTAATTTTCCAATCATTACGAATATCGTACTCGTTTTTACCAAGCACAATCATTTATAGGTCAAAAGGTGAAAAATTGTGAAATTTTACAGTTTTTTCGAGAGTTTTTTTTTCAATCAATAGACAAGCACCGGTGGTATACCTATGATTTTTGTGTTGTACACGAAACTTCCAATGTAAACATGCCCTATTAAAGTCATATTCGGGAAAAAACGATATTTCACCCTCCGATGGCACTAACCATCCCCTTGAGGGTTTCAAACCTGCAAGAAATACAATTTCTTTATCCACCAAAAAACTTAAGAAGTGGTTTCCAAATCGCAATTTTCCCCCAGAATACAAACATGACATGCTTATATCCGTTTTTCCAAAATTCATTGCCGAAAAATCAAAAAATCATCCAAGTTTTCAGGTTTTTCACTCTTCAACCACCAAACCCTCAAAATTCCAAAACAAAATTATCATAAATTTAATTCCTATAAGAAAAATAATCGCACCCATTCTCCCACGACCTCAATCCCCCAAATCTCAATCTCTTCCTCAACGGAATTAAACATATAATTTTCGTTAAAAACGCCTGTGCGCGATTAGTCGTTTACGTCATCCGGAAATTTCCCGTAGAATATGTCCCAGTTGAATCGGTGATGAGCCAAATAGATGGGAGTAAGACCAGAAATGGTTTCCGACCTGAGATAGACACGAGGAAACCTGGAGGATCGAACCATCGGCACGTGAATGAAGAGCCCGATAGAAACCTAATTATGATAGAGCTGTCGCCGTCAACCAAGATTATCGACAGATTCGACCAGCGATCAGAAACGCATCTTACCCTTCGTGGAACAAAATTATTTAAAAAAAAGATCAAACACGTTAGACAATAAAAGAAAGTGTTCTTGTATTCCCAACGTCTTTTGAGTCAACATTCATTTCGTTTCTTTTTTGCAGGATCTCTCGAGACCCAAGCGAGCTTTGATCGCGATCCTATCCCCGATCGGACATGTACAACCGTCTCAGTGTGGTAAGTACATAGTGCCTCGCATAATAGACCAGAGGGCACTGTAAAAGCTTCGAAAGAGCACGGAGAGTCAAGCACGACCTCGACTACTATCAATGTTTCCTCGCTATCGACCGTTTTTCCAACTGACTCTGTCTAACTACCGATGGCTCGCAAACACACACGTCTCTTTCGTTCGATCGGCCTGCCTGTTACGAGAAACTCACACGCCGATATGTACGTGGTGAAAAAAAAAGAAAAAAAAAACAGAGAGAGAGAGAGAGAGAGAGAGAGAGAAGACAATCTAGCGACCGTTTCGCGCGCTTCTGACCGCGGAACATCGCGTTTGCTATTTTTATCGACCGCAATGTCGACCAAACACGACCATGTGAACAGTGTGGGAACTCCTGTGACGAGGAGAAGACGAAGAAAAAAAAAGAGAGAACGTTCGTCCCGTGACACCATAAAAATAAAATGTGTACGGGCTACAATAATGGTCGCGTGTCGCACTGTGATATTGAACGCTGACCTATCAATTCGTTCGTGTTTATACAGGAGGGGTCGAAATAAGTGGCCAGTTAGTGTGGCTCGTATCACTTCTTTTGGGACGTTGGATTGATCACCTTCGTGAATTAGATATTGGGTGATTAATTCGATTCTAGAGATAAGGAAAATAGAGGCTCGAGATTCTTTTTCACACTATTTTACCTCGAACGGTTTTTTTATTCATAAATAGGGTTAGCCCAAAATCACCGATAAATTTGTGACAATGATGGCTGGGGCGTTGAAACGTTTAATATCGTATGGGCAGAAAATTGATTGAGTGATTGAGGTTAGAAATTTTTTTATTTTTTTTTGAAAATTCGTTTTTTATGATTTTCGCTCTTCTAGAAGGGCGCAAAAGTTAGAAAAGGTAGATAGGTAGAAGGGGATGTTACTAATAGCAGTTTGTACCCCTTTTTAGATTTCTTTTCTTGAAAAACTAAAAAAACACAGATTTTTCGAAATTTTACTGAATTTTCAGGTTTTATGAGGGTTTTCAAGTTCATTGTAATTTGGCTCTTTTGACTATCTGTTTATCCAAAAAGTTTGATGAATTTAAATCATCAATTTTCAGTTTTTCTAGAAAATTTCCTAAAAAATCGTTTTTTTTTTATTGATTTCCAGAGAATTTTAAGGATTATTGTGTAAGCATGCTCGAATAAAATTGGAATTAACTAGATATAGGTACCGTGCTGCTGACCAATAAATTTTCCCTCGAACACCCCCCCCCCCCCTTTCACACAGAGATTTACTGCAATAAAACAAAAATCGTATGCCCCGAGCTCTCGGACGCACTTTTCGTCGAAATTCTTTCTCGAATACGCGATACGATTGAAACTCGTTCGCACGCACAGTAAATTCATTTTCCAGTACGCGCTTTGATGTATTAAACTCCTAAACCATTTGTTTAATTTGCACCGTGTGCCGAGGCTAAAAATGAATGTTAAACGCATGCAAATTCCAACAATCGTGCATGCAATCAAAAGATTTCGCCGCCTTGTTCAAGAACCAAAATATACCGGATATCCGAATGAAAACGGTTAAAACACATACCGAGTGTCCCATTGTAAAGATTGGAAGCTTATACCGGGTGTTCTATTTGAAAGAAACAATAGAAAAAAATCAACAAAAAAAAATCGTGTAAACAATCGTAAATTTTCTCGACAATAAAAAGTTTACCCAAATCGGAAAACGACGTGGATAAATTGTAGCGATATGTCGATGCGGTAGTTAACGAACGTACGCAAATTTTCGGGGCTGATAATGTAATCTGTCGTTTTTCGAATGAATACAAATATCGCTATAAAACCACATTGCACTCGCGTCGTTTTATTCGATTTTATGCGTTGTTCGAGACCTCGAATTGACCGAACGTAAATAATTCGATGCCCCTCGCGTATCAGTGATTATGCGATGGAAAATAGGAAATTTGTTATCGCGATACGACTTTATTATTGGATTAATGATGATTGATCATTAATTAAATTTTCGCCGGTTTAAACTTCATGGCTAACATTCCAAACGATGACGCAGGAATAGGAAAATCGATAGGTAGAATATTATATCGGTGCGATGGTTATAAATGTATATCATCGTTTTTCGTACGGGCGGTAAAATGATAGATACGAGACTCGATGTGTGTATCGCATTACTCAACGTTGAATAATTCGCGAAATTTTGAAAATTCCATTTCGATATAGACTTTATCTATTTCATCCATATTTTAAAACCTATAAAGAAAAACGTAAAATGAAAAAATCTATCATGTTTTTTTACCACGAAAAATAATACAATAATGTAACTAAAAATAATGAAAAATTACAAAAATTTATTCAGTTTTGTCATAATAATAAATAAATTCTATTTTTTTTTATATTAAATATTATTTAAATATTTTGTTCACGTAAAAAAATTATTGATTTGTTATTATGACAAAACTGGATAAATTTTTGTAAATTTTCCTTATAAAGATATGACAATTTAATTAACGAATTGTTCTTTTTATGATTTGTTTCAAAATTGATTAACGTCATGAATTAATAAAAGCTGAAAAACAGGGTTTGAAAAAAAAACGACGAAAATGTTGAAAACTTTCTGAGTCTCTGAATATCACACATGTTCGCGAGTGATCGTCGAGGGAAAAAAGCTTCGACTCGATATGCACACTCGCTTTTCAGACCAAACGAGATTTCCCGTTGAATGGGGTGTATCCGCCGACTGAGCTTCACGGGTGTTTCCGTTAATTTCAGTTTTCACGTTCCATAAGGTAGACGTACACAGAATACGTACCTATATACATATAGATTTATTTATGTATAGACATGCGAACTGCCATCTCATACATAATGCTCTATAGTTTTCCCGTTCTGTATACATATTTATTACATATGGGCCATTCCAGACCACGACATTCACATGAAAACCAAAACTTCTTAAAAATTTTCCAAAAATTGAATTCCACGAAAAGATTCGATTTGCGAAGCATTAAAACTACCCTGGTTCATACAATATGTTTTTGAACATCCAGTTATTTATGTTTTAGGACAAAAAATTGATACCAATTTTTTTTTAAAGAATGGAAAAAAAGGTAAAAATTTATTTTTCCCAATTAATTGTAGGGGTAAAATTCTATCAGCTGATTATTTATGATATTTTCAGCAATAGGGCAGTATTTTTTTGGGAAATGTAAATCATAGAACTTGTATTTCAGATTTCTAAAATTTTGATGAATTTTTGAAATTGGAAAATCGATGTAACTTTCGATCCACGAGGAGTTCCATGATAAAACTTGGCGAAGACCTTGCTGTTTGTTGACAGAATGTGAAAAATAAATATAAAGCTGATCGAGCATCGCCATCTAGAGTTAAAAATAATTTTTTTTTAATTTTCCTTCAAATCTTCTTTGAAATTTTCTAATTTTCCCTGAAACAAAATATATAAAAAAATCGTTCGAATCGTTCAATTTTGATAAGAAATTTCGAGATAAAAATGTTCTTCTAGCTGTAATTGGCACAGAACGCCCCCTATATTTTTATACACGCCTTGTATGGACCGGACGAGATCGATGGGAGCGTCATACAACGGCCACGTGTCGCAAAACTGGAAAGCAGAGCAGTCGAGAAAGCATATTCGAATCCTCGAAGACAAAAAAAAGAGCATATTCGAAAATACGAACGAAAAAAAAAAATACAGGAAAATAGAAACTGGCATGGGAGTACACAGGATGGAGAAAGTAACGTGAGCCAAGCTGTGAATTTTTCGTGATTGCGGAATGCAGAGGGAGGTTACTGGCTACTTGCCAAATCCCGATAGTGCTGAGATTTACATACCGGATACTGTACCCCTCTCCCACCTCCCTTTTCCAACCCCTAGCGAAGCAGAAACCTCTCGATCGTTTCGCAGGGTTGACAATCCGGTTTTCCGTTTGCATAGGACAGAGACCTGGGTTCTACATTATTCTTCAAGATTTGCTGACCTGTTGTCCAAAATTTGATGCGTTGGTCGAAATATTATTTTTACTACCCTTGGTCATAATTCAATTCTATTTACATACATTCGATATTAGAGACCCCAGTAAGGAAATCGAAGTAAAACCATTTTTGAAAAATATCTATGAGAAAAAAAAATAATATCTAGAAATTTAATTATTTATTGACAATATTTGTTGAATTTTTGGAAAATGTGATACGAATCTTGAATATATTTCAGTAATTGAAAGAGGTTGAAGAAACTCGGATCGTTTTCAGGATATGATCGAGCAAACGAGCCAAGAAATAAAGCCAAATATTTGATTGTACTCCACGAAGCTTCAAGGGATGAAAATTCGACGATAAGGGTTGTATCGGAATCTAGCGATGAATCTTCAAGCAGTTGATCGTTAATCGTGCCAAGTATGCGAAAGCCTGACTCGAATATAGCGCAATGAGCATTCAACAGGGGTGAAATACCCTTCCGGCTGTATTGCTGAACCTTGAAGGCTCTCTAGTCTAGGTTGTTGATGGACGAGGTATCAGCTGTTTATATACCATTAGTATCAACGAGCTACCAGCGACCTGCTACTTGACCGAAATTCGACGAGAAATTATGGTACTACTCCAATTAAATTTCCCAGTATTTTAACGATAGGATTTTTAAAAAATTCAATTAACGAAAGAAAAATAATTATAAACATTTTTAAGATTCCCCTCATGCTTGAGTTAAAACTGCTTGGTCGAAAAATAATCAAACTTAAGTTGAGACTTAAATTAAGTTTAAGCTTGATTTATTTTCAATTTGGAATTCCAAGATTGAATTTAGATGCAAGCTTAAGAAATAAGTCGTGATTTAACTTGTGGCGAGCTTGTATTGAGATGCAAACTTAAGTTTAATTCTAAGTTATTAATTCGATCTGAATTTAGATGAAGTTGAGGGCGAATAACAATTAAAATTCAAATTTGTTTCCAGTTATTTCAGTTTTCATTCACGTTATTGTTGTATTTTCACTCACGCTACGTTATATAACTCTTCACTCACGTTAAGTTACTTGAGTTAATACTTACTTTCTTAAATTTATTTTATTCTTAAATTCTCCTCATAATTTTCGTTTCAAAGTCGTATTTCACACCCTTCTAAAGCAAAATGATCGTAAAATCATAAAAATATTCAAAAATCTTTCTTGAAAAATCTCACAGAAAAAAACTGAAAATAAAGTAGTAACAGCGAACGAATCCGACTCTCGATTTAATCCAGCAATAATTTTCAGAAATGGATGATTCTCGTGTGAAGAAAAACTGGAACAATTGTAAATCAAGCAGCGCAGCTTTCGCAGTTTTAAAAATATTCGCGATGGATCGTAAGAATTCAAAAAAAAAAAAGTTCTCGTTTGAGTTATTAAATATCGTCGAACGAGAGTGGATGATGCGTCTAGCTTTAGCACTGATTCGGTGCAAGAAACGACGTCTCTTGGATAATTCATCCCGGGATATTCTACTCGGTCTTGAGAGAGTGAGACTCACTTTACCGTCTCGGCACACACCGAGCTTAACTTCCGCTTTAAGTAATCCGAGAGTACAGCATGAGCAAGGGGTGGAATGTTGAGAGACTGAGAGAGAGAGAGAGATAGAGAGACAGAGAGAGACGAGGTGTATCGTCGACGAGGTAACTAGTCGTAACATTGAAAAATTAAAGTGCGAACGTTGCTCAAGTGGCTGAGCTCCATAAATTTAGAGAGTCCTTAATAATAATACGCTGCAACGAACTTGAGAAAAAAATGGTGTCCCATGGATGTCGGTGCCAATACTCGGAGCGGTGTACACGGTTTTGTTGTACACGAATTAGTCCACTGTCTTGTTAAAAAAATACACCGATTTCTATCTTTATACGATAATTAAAACAAAAAACTATATAAAAATAAAAGGAACAAAAATAGAAATTTAAAAAGAATTTTGTTGAGAAAATAAAAAGTTAGAGAAATTTTAATAAATTTGATATAAATCCTTTGAGAAATAATTATAAAGAAAAATGGAGAAAATAAAGAAAATTCTTTTCTTATTTTCTAAATTCTAAATTCTAAATTCTAAAATACTAAAATTCTTTTTCTAAAAATTTTATCGAAGTATCAAAAAGTTAGAAAAATTTTAATAATTTCGATATAAATGAAACAAATCCGTAAAGAAAATGGGCAATTATTTAAAAAATCTAAAATGGAGGAAAGTTGAACGATTGAAAAGTTAATTCAGGAAACGAAAGGCTAGTAAGAACTGACTATATATGGAATGACATTTCCCAAATTTCCTCGTGTTCCACCCACGTTTGGTGCAGCCTATCGACTAAGTCGTCCGTGGCTATGTTAGGTTAGTACAGTAAGGATACGATAGTGTTATAGCGGCGAATAATAGTGTAGGATTGGTCGTAATAACGGCGAGACATAATCCCACCCAGCTGCTACAATCCCATTATAATTATAACGAGGGGATTGTACAGGCTGGCTTGTTTCGCCTATTTCCAACAATTTTGGCTCGCCACGTCATACATAATGCACCAAGTCCTAAGGACTTCTTGAGCTTGCAGTTAAAACATGGTGGAATGATTGAACTTGGACGAGACGTTGGTGTTCATCAAAAGGCTAAAAAACAAGAATCTAAAAAAGTGGGAGTAAAAAAATCCAGTATATCACTCAAGAAACGTCATGACTTGGACCATTTATAATCCTTCGTATCTCGTCGAGTAAAAACAACTGCAGTGACCTTCTCCTGACCTTTGGGTCATTTAATAGAACGAGCTTCATTTTTCAAAATGAGACATGCTCGAGTACTACGAGCTTCCTGGTTCGATAGATACGAGTGCAAGTGTTCATTAGGATGAATCGTCAAGTGTTGATGAATGAGTGGAGGGGAATCGGTTAAATGGACCCCACGGGATGTTAAGAAAAGACACCTCACATTTATGATCTTCAAGTCGATCGCATGACGCTTCTTGGGGGCTTGGCTGAGTTTTTATTAAGTCAGAAGTTTAATATTTTATGTCGAAGGAACTTATCCTTGTCGACCTTCGTCCCTTACGAAGGGCGATACGTTCCAGCCAGAATGTAGAAGGTTAGGGTGCGAGAGCGTCGAACGTGTGGCTAGGAAAAAAGCGTAAAACGTCTCGGTGGACATCGATAAAAGAGATTTATGCTCATCGAACACAAGTCGCATGGGTTATTTGAGGTTGAAATCCCAGAGGATCGAAAAAGATTGTATTGACTACAAATTCGTGCCAAAGTATCTTATCGAGAAATGTACCAGGAAGAGGAATGTGGACGATCCGTACGTGGGTATCGAATGATAAATTCGGACATAAAACGTCATTTATATTCGGCAGGACTTGATTTAGATTCAAAGACAAAATCTTGATATCGGTTTGAAGGTAAAATCTTGATATCGGTTCTTGCGAGATAAAATTTGGCGTAGGTTCAAAAATCAAACTCTTCATTTAAATTCGAAGCAATTTGATTTAGGTTTGAGGATGAAGGTTGATTTAGGAATCTCCATAAGATTTGAGATTGAGGTTAGGAAATTAAACTCTCGATTTTAATTGGAAAATAAGAATTGATTCGGGTGAATATATTAGATGCAATTTAGCTTCAAACTCTGATTTGAACTTGAATCAAACGTAAATCGAACTTAACCTTAAATGCAAATTCTGATATCGGTTTGAAGGTAAAATCTTGATATCGGTTCTTGCGAGATCAAATTTGGCTTAGGCTCAAAAATCAAATTCTTCATTTAGATTCGAAGCAATTTGATTTAGGTTTAAGGATGAAGGTTGATTTAGGAATCTCGATAAGATTTGAGATTGAGGTTAGGAAATTAAACTCTCGATTTTAATTGGAAAATAAGAATTGGTTGGGGTGAACATATGAGATGCAATTTAGCTTCAAACTCTGATTTGAACTTGAATCAAACGTAAATCGAACTTAACCTTAAATGCAAATTCTGATATCGGTTTGAAGGTAAAATCTTGATATCGGTTCAACGAGATAAAATTTGGCTTAAGGTCAAAAATTAAACTCTTCATTTAGATTCGAAGCAATTTGAGTTAGGTTTAAGGATGAAGGTTGATTCAGGAATCTCCATAAGATTTGAGATTGAGGTTAAGAGATTAAACTGTCGATTTAAATTCGAACACGACAATTGATTCGGGTGAATACCTATATGAGATGCAATGTAGCTTCAAACTCTAATTTGAACTTGAATCAAACGTAAATCGAACTTAACCTCAAATGCAAATTCCGACCACGATTATACCTCGAGTATCAGACTTGGCTCTCATCCGGCTTGTTGAAATTCTAAATCCAATTTTTATAATTATTCTCAATTAGACCCACGTACCAACAATGATCCGTAATTACACGACCAGGAAAACAGAATTATTTTTCACCGCGCCATTTCTAGACCACCTGTGTTTGCCGCCCATACGAGGAGGACCTTTTTCCGTTCTTGCTCGCATATATTTAAATCTAAATGCACATTCCAGTAGTAATAATGTAGGTCGCTGGAATTTTTCTCGTTCCTGGCAACAATTTTTTCGCCTTTTTCGTAACCGAGCAAGAGAGAGAGAGAGAGAGAGAGAGAGAGAGAGAGAGAGAGAGAGAGAGAGAGAGAGAGAGAGAGAGAGAGAGAGAGAGAGGAGAGAGAGAGAGAGAGAGAGAGAAAGAGAGAGAGAGGGAGAGAGAGAGAGAGAGAGCATGAGTGGGAGAGAGAGAGCATGAGTGGGAGAGGGTGAGAACGAGGAAAGGGGAGTTTGCCGGAGTGAGGGAAGGGTGGAGGTCGAGTAGTTTTCACACACCCTCGAATATGACCGGGATATATGGTATGGTGGGTGGTACAAGGTTCGTATTAAAATATTGAGGGTGAGTGTGCTCGGGCGAGGGTGAAAGCGAGACAGAGGGAAAATGAGAGAAAGAGAGAGGGAGTCATCTCATCCTCGCCACGAGCAAAGAGAGCAAGAGGGAAAATTGGAGAAAGCAAAGTATAGAAGCAAGGGCACGTGAAAAATCCGTAACGCGATGGTATACGTACTGCGAGAACCCAACTCTTGATCCGGCTCTCTTTAACCTTCCTTCAACCCTCTTGGAACACCACGAATGCGAACTATGCTGATTCTGCGCTGGTTTTTTTTCTCTCTCTCTCTCTCTCTCTCCCTATGACCAGCAACATCGCTCCGTATCGTAAGGGTAGTACTCCGGGGGTTGACATGGCCGCCATACTTAATGCGGCACGAAAGTGTGACGTCACGTCCGCATGTCGAGCCTTGCTATAGCTCCATTCGTGTTTTGTAATACCGTATGGATATGACATGTACAAGGTGGCATATAATTTTGTAAAAATCTAGTTTACAACGTTTTTTTTTGGCAATGCGGACATTGTTCGTGCAACCGACTTCGACACTTTGACAGTTTTATGTAAAGCTTGATGACGCAAGGAAGAGAAGAAAGGATGGATATCTGTTGATTTCTGGAAAGGATTTAAATCGAAATTGGGAAAGATATTTTTGAAAATTTATAGGAATTTGTGTCGTGGAGAAGATAAATTTGAACTTGGATGAAACTTGAGTCAAATTCAAATTCGAACCAGAGTCAATGTTCAACTTAAATTAAGTTTAAACTTATTTCAAACATACAAGTTCGTGCTTAAGTCAAATTTGAGTTAGATTTTTAGTAAAAAATGAGTCAAATATTTGAGTCCAAACTTTAGTCGCAAGTTAGTCAAAGTTGAGTTGGAAGCTTCAGTCAAATTTTGATTCAAACTTAGCTTGACCCTTTGGTCACGTGTAAACTTGAACTTTTAACCTACTAAATAAAAAATCGTCCTCGTTCACACTCTACTCGATAGATCCGAAAATTCCAAATGCTAAAACTTGCAAAAAAATAACAATTTTCCCATTTCGAATATTTCTCGAGTTGACACTTTGGTCCCATGTAAAATGAACTTTTTTTAGCTTACTAAATAAAAAATCGTCCTCGTTCACACCCTACTCGATAGATACAACAAATTTCAAATCCCAAAAATTGATCAAAAAAACACAAAAAAAAACAACAATTTTCCCATTTGAGTTTTTCCCGAGTTGACACTTTGGTCGCATGTAAATCGAAACTTTTAGCCTACTAAATAAAAAATCGTCCTCGTTTACGTCCTACTCGACAGATACGACAAATTTCAAATCTCAAAAACTCATAAAAAAAAAAATACAAAAAAAGCAACAATTTTCTCATTTCGAGTATTTTCCCGAGTTCAGAATCACTGGGTATGTAACGTACTCTATACACGCTCCCTCTTTCTTTCCTTCCGATAGCGCGTATATGAAATATCAATATTTTTACGCTCGGTGTGCTCGCCTCGTTCCAGTATAGAGTCGAGCGAGGTGAAAAAAAAGAAAGAAAGAAAAAAAAATAAACGAGACCATGGAAGGTAACTCTGGTCGTCCAGAACGAGGTTCCAGCATTTTCTCACTCTCTCTCTCTCTCTTTTTCTCTCGCTCTCACGAAACGACGACGAAAAATTCGGCAACGCGCTACTGGACTTTCCTCGTTCTTGACGTTTATTCCAATTTCAACCGTACACGCTTCTCTGAAGCAGCGAGAAACTATTGAAGCTTCGTCTCTCTCTTTCTCATACACACACCCTTGGCCCAATATGCATACATATATATATATATATATATGCTCGTGCCTAGAGCGTGCTTTACGTACGTTCACGATTTTTATAACCACCTTTATATACAGTTATTTCGTTCGTTAGACCAGCTAAAAAATCGATTGCTCGCTGCTCGAGCGCGAAACTTATTTCCAGAGACAGTATTATATATATATATATATATATATAATATAATATAAATCCATCCCCGAAGCTCGCGAGGAAATCATACACCGACAAATGTAATCACAAATAACTTTGCTGAACGCAGTGAAAAAATTTAAACTGAAAAAATGTACTACTACATTTTTTTTCCAAGCTACCGAACAATTCTGTGTTAATTAATTAGAGAATTAATATTTTTACGAATTTTAGTCAGTTTCGTTTGTTTTATTTGAAATTAATTGTATCGAATTTCAACGAAATAAAAATTGCCACGACGAGGGTTGTTTTTTTTAAATTCTGTTTGTGATATTGCTAAAAGCTTTTCTAATTATGATATTAAGTGACAAAAAACTGGCGGTAAATTTGAATTGTTCTGACGTAAGAAAAATAGGAAAGAAAAAAAAAACATTGTAACTGGGAAATTTGCGAATTGTTATTTTATCTTGTTCGTGGTGTTTTGAGGCTAAGGATGTTGTAATTTATAAAAAGCAAAGTGAGCTAGAAAAGAGAGCTAGACAAAATTTAAAGTGAAAAAATGAATATTTTTTTGAAGCTATCGACCAATTCTGTATTAATTCATTAGAGAATTAATATTTTTCCGAATTCTAGTCAGTTTCGTTTGTTTTATTTGAAATTAATTCTATTGAATTTCATCGAAATAAAAATTGCAACGAGGAGGGTTGTTTTTTTTAAATTCTGGTTGTAATATTGCTAAAAGCTTTTCTAATTATGATATTAAGTGACAAAAAACTGGCGGTAAATTTGAATTGTTCTGACGTAAGAAAAACAAGAAAGAAAATGAACATTGCAAATGGGAAATTTGCGAATTGTTATTTTATCTTGTTCGTGGTGTTTTGTTGATAAAGATGTTATAATTTATTAAAAAAAACAGCTGCCACTCACTCACCAACCGAGGCGACACGAGTGAAATAAAATATTGCGAAAGCTAAATTTTAAGCTTGTTATTTGTACTGTTTTCTTTATTTCTAAATTATGAATATTTCGTTGCTCGTTTCGTTCATGGAAAAAAGCGACCGAGATAAATATTTTGTGTATCGGAAAAATTGGGCCAAGCCTAGCGAAGCATCGGTTCGAAATCGAAATGAAAAACAGAGAGGAACATCCGAAAGTTACATAGGAAACATTGCACAACGGTCTAATTTATCGGTGGCGATCGTGAGAAAACCATTGTTTCGGGTTCCTGCCGTAATCCGATATTGATGAAATTCGCCTCTTCCCACGTACGGCTGGATGTTTGTATGTATATATGTGTGCAGAGCGCAATGCGAAATCGCTATTTTCCTCACCCTTCTTCCTACCTGGAAGAAGGGTGAGGGAGATCGCCATCTCACTTTATCGCTCTCTCTCTCTCTCTCTCTCTCTCTCTCTCTCTCTCTCTCTCTCTCTCTCTCTCGCTGTCTTACTTTCATTCTCTCTCTCTCTCTCTCTCTTTCGCCTCTCCGCATCTAGATCGATACACAAGAAAACCGTGTGCAGAGTTCATCCCAGTAACTGAAAGCATAAGACGTTACATACTCGTATCGACACTGACGGAATATAAATTTGTACTCAAAAGATGCACCCGGATCCTTTCGCCAGACTTTACATTGACAGGCACGAAAATACGAGGGAAAAAGTAAGATAGAGACGAAGGAAAAAGCGAGAAAAGCCGAAAAGCTATCTTTGGTGTGGGAGAACCGTTACTCATTGCAATTCATTGAACCGCGATGCGCGTTACTTTGCTTTCAGCAAAACTACGAGCAGATAAATTTCAGAGAGTCGTTTCTTCCAGTCCTCTCATTCTTCACTACCCCTATTATTGCCCGAACTCAGTGAGAGATTGCGATAAGGAAGACTGCGAGAAATGGCTACTAAAAAGTTTTGTTCGAGAAGCTCGAAGAACGGTTTAGAGCACGGGATAGCTTGTTAGTACGAAAGGAAGATAAGAATTTGGGACTAAAAAGAGGTTAAAGGATTGGAACCACGTGGTACACAAACTTGGATGTAACTCGACACATAACCTCGAAAATATTTGGCTAAGGTTCTTTGGTGGATGCGTCAAAGTAAATTTGAATAAAATGTTGAACAATCGATATCGGAAATGAGATACCAAACTCTTCTACGTTTTTTCCATATAAATGGAACGAAGTGAAAAAAAAATCGTTGCAAAACTCTGTCGATGAACATAGCCGTTCACTTATCAACGGAAGGTAATTCTCTATAATTTGAAGTACCACGGAGAAAAGTATATAAATACATTGCTGCCATCATTTTGTACCAGCTGTCAAATTTTCATGCAATTTCATCCAGTCATCTCCGAGAAAATCGATTTTTAAATTTCGAGGTGGAGATCTCTGCGTATGATTAATGGCGGTATTAGCGGTACTACTGATGCGCTGCGCGCGCATCCCGTTACTCTTTTTTGGTGAGAGTAGGTAAATAAGAAAGATGTTCTTTCAGTCCTCGGTATATCGTTGTTTGACATAGAGAAAAGGTGGGCTGAGTTCGAGTGGAAAACACAATAAGAATTATTGCGTCCCCAAAGTGTGGACATGGCGTAACAAATTTCATTCTTTTACCACTGCACTCTTTGTAACGCAAAAAACGCTTCAACGGAGTTGAGCATAGAGCGAAAGAGGAAGAGAGAGAGAGAGAGAGAGAGAGAGAGAGAGAGAGAGAGAGAGAGAGAGAGAGAGAGAGAGAGAGAGAGAGAGAGACAGACAGAGAGAGAGAGACAGAGAGAGACAGAGAGAGAGATTGGAGAGTGGAGAGGCAAACAACACTGCTACTATACAGAGGCATTGCCTTTTTTATGACCGCAGACGCGTTCGCGTAACGATCGTGTGCTCGACTCGTTAGGTATGCCGTGTAGTGTTATAGATCAATGTTACCGCGAAACTCGTCTCGAGGTTTTGTGTCTTGGAGTTTTACAACACTGGAGAGAGAGACGTCAGCTGAGTGAAAGAAAATAAACAACAAAAATCCCACTCGAGGTTTTTTGAAACTACTCTCTCTTATTTTCTTTCACCCTCTTTCTCCATCGCAATTCGTCCTTTTCTTTCCCTCTCGCTTGAGTACTCTCTCTTTCTATAGCCGTATTAGTTCAGGAACGACCGAGAGATGTCTCTCTTGATGTTCCTCTCTGTCGTCAGAGCTTGTCCAGCTTCGAGCCATCGTCGTCGTCGTCGGCTTTAACTAGAAACAGGCCATCCGGAGTTAAACGAAAGGGTGGCAGGAGGGGGGGGGGGGGGGAGTCGCAAAGGTGGAAAGTAGCAGAGAGCGAGAGATAGGCGAAATGGGAAAGAGGTAGAGGAAGAACAAAGTAGATTATCCGTCCAACGGTCTATTTTATCACGAACGAGGATATCCACTTATCGCTGCTGCTGATGCGCTCTAGGCCTCCACAGCGTATATAATGCCTACCTATAGCACACTCTTCTTCTCCCATTGGTAGCTGCTGCACTATGCAGCATTTCTGCCTGTGGGCAAGAAAAATCGTCAGGAATACATGCATACCCCAGCTCTTCGAGGCTTTCGCATTAAGGTCACATAGGAGTAACGACAGTAGTCCCTATGTTCGACATTTTCCAACGGTTCTACCATCTGGACTGCACAACCGAAAAACTTTATGTTCGTAATATCAACATGTGCATATTGTTATCATTATTATAGCTGCTGTTTTATTAATGCTGTTTGTGTCATCATTATTATTATTATTGCAGATTTTGACATTTTCCAAAGATTCCTGAACACGTGGCTCCTCCAGCTAAGACACATCTTTGTCTATGTTCCATCGATGTGTCTATGATGTTATTCGTCTTGCAGAATGTTCCTGACCATTGTCATTATTTTGATGACGACTAATTTTTGAATAATCGTGCATGTATGTTCATCGATGTCCAGTTTTTGAGGTGTTTTGTGAGGCTGCATGACGTGGTTCCCATGGTGACTATGACAATTGGTACTTTCGAGATCGTTCCTGTTTACCAGAACTCATTTAGTTCTCTTGCCAATCATGAACGTTTCTTTATTTTTTCCTGCTCTTGATGTACAATATTATTGTCATTGAGTGATGTCGTTGAGGTACATGGGCTTTTCTTTGTCTTCGTCACCGGTAATGTCCAGTCTGTTGTCAACAACTCCTCGGTCCGCTGGGATCGTTTTGCCCAAGTACAGTTTGTAATTCTGGTCTTCAAGTATGTCTTCCTAAGTGTATCTGCAGTAAGGAGTGTTGTTTCGAATCAGTTTGAAGCCAAGTGCCTAGTACTTTGTGTGTTATCTTTGGTGTTGTATCACGTTAGTAGGTTCCTGCTAGTAGTTGGCATCCTCCCTGTTAGGTGTTCTATCGTTTCTTGGACTAGGTAGCATCTTCTTCAGCTATTCATGTCTATAGTTTCTTTTATTATTATACGTTTCCTATTGTTTCTCGTGGCTATGGGTCTATTTCGTATTGCCTGGATAAATCGTTCTGTTTCTAGAAAGAATTGTCCTGTTATGAGCCATTCGATAGATGTCCATGTTTGGGTCCAGTCTAGTGTTGTAGCGAGTGCTGTGCAGTACTTTTACGACCAATCTTTCCATCTTCTGTTTCGTTATGAGTAGATGTACGTGCCAATCTACATATTCTGGTTGTAGATCGAAGGAACCGTATTTTTTATCTACCTCGACTATTGATGGCTGTAGTGGCGAGATGTTGGTTCTGAAAAGGTCCTCGAGTACAAGGCCTCTTCCTTCTTCAACCCTGCAAGTCACTGACTGTTCATTTGATTATTCCAAGTAACTAGGTGAGTACATAGGCTTGCACGTGTCCTTGTCGCTTTAATGGCTTTTTTCAGGTTGAATTAGGTTTTCATGAAGGTACAGGTGAGACGATTGATTTTTCTGTGGTATGTGACTTGTTCCAATTCCAGGTGTTCATAGGCTTCGTAGGGTTCCAAATTCTTTAGGTTTTCATTCTTGAGTGTTTCTTCTAGCGATTATGTTTTAATACTGTCTCGTTCAATATCAAGTTGTTTAAGTTGTCAATTCCATTTTTGTATCGTTTATCAATTCTTTGGTAATACTCAAGAGTGCTACATTTGTGTAGTAATTGGTGGACAAATCTTGATGTCATGCATCCACCTTAAGTGGCTGATGGTGGATTAAATAACTATTTAGTGCTAGCTTTGCAGTAATTTTTTTATGCAAAACCACGAATATGGTTCTATTGATTTTTACTATTATTATTATTATTTCTCCCAACCTTTCCCAGATTTCGAAATTCTCCACGTTAAAAAAAATCAACAAATGCACCAAACCATCTGACACATCAAATTATCTGAATTCAAATTTATATATAACTACATGAAAAAAATATAATTTAAACGCCCATTATTTATCAAGAAAATTAAAAAACCGAAATTGCCTAGCTCGTAATGTACAAAAAAGACTCGACCCTTGTACTCGTATCACTCCCGTGGTCTCCGAGCCTCGGTTAATGGTGTCAATGGTACGATCCACGATTATGCCACTCTCCTGTCGCGAGATAAATGCTCCTATATATACATACGTACATCGGCGCATGATATTTAAGTGTACATTTACGTAGTGTTTATATATATATATAGTATATTAGCCTCGTTCTCACGGAGTCGTCCTGGGGAGGGTGGGGTATTTCGAGGAGATGTATATAATCCATGCGCTATATAAAACGGTGTCAGTAGGCGCAGTGCGGTAGCACGCACATTTCTCGAGTCGAAACATTTGCATTGCAGCGCTTTGATGCAGTTGTGCAGGGAACATTTTGCCCGAGGTTGCACACACGTATACGAAGGGGAAAACCCTCTACCTCGTTCATGAGATCCTCTGCGGATCCTCCCCTAGCCAATGGCTAACGATGATTTATCCCGCGCTTTTTTTCTTCTATTTTTTTTTGCTACCCTTATACCATGCGGGCTCTTCGTCTCTGTCGAGCACTTTGGTATTTTTTTCACGAAAAATCGTAAATTTCGTACGGAACAAAAATGTAAATGTTTTTTTATTGCATTTTCGTGCGTAATTTTTGTATTTCGGATTTCATCTGCACCCGACTTGCGATAAGGGCTGGAAAAAATGTCGAGAAGAAAAATTGCGAAAATTAAATGATTTTGAAATAAATAATAAGAAGAGGGTGTAAAAAAATGAAGGAATTCGTAAATTTTCGATTCGTTACAATTGTTTCAACCACCGGACTTATTTAAGTTCGGGGGTAGTTTTCTCGATTAAAAATTGAACAAAAATTTCAAACTCAAATTAGGGGTTGTCGAGCCACACAATTCAATCTAAAATAAAAATTATCGTATTTGTTTCGCCCATACAAGAGGATCGATCGATCGAACAAATGTTGGTTTCCCTCGACCCGTATTTCCCTTCAACCAAAAGCTACCCCCCTCGTACCGTCGCAAGTACACGAAAACTACCCTCGACGAAAGAAAAATGCGTTTATTCAACTCCAGGAAACATTTCAATTCGCTCCTCGATCAAATTGACGAGAGTTCCGGAATGAGAACCGGAAATGAAAAATCGTTCGATACCCACCCCCGGAACTATGCTCGAACGTTCCCACCCCCACTCTTCTGCTCCTCTCATATCGAAAACGTATCGTAGCGTAAACATTGACGAGTATTTATAACCTATATCTATATCGTTCCCAAACACACATACACACACATATACAGGGTGAATTTCATAAGGTGTAACAGGCTTTATTCTAAGGTAGATGGGATCATTACAAACAAAAGTTGCAAATTGTACATGGGGGATATTTTCAATAGTTTACGAGATATAAATGTTTACAGTTGGTCCAATCAGAGCGCGCCGAGAAGCATTGGAGCCGCCCACTCTCGCCCTAACCATAGAGATAGCACAGTGTAGGGCGTTACATTTGGGGTTGCAAAATTCAGAACAGTCAATTTTATTTATTATATTATTACCCAGTCATTTTTATTTCTCGCACATTGGCTACTAGGGCGGGAAGTGGGCGGCCCCAACGCTTCTCGGTGCGCTCTGATTGGACCAACTTTAAACATTTATATCTCGTAAACTATTAAAAATATCCCCAATGTATATTTGCAACTTTTGTTTGTAATGATCCTACCTACCTCAAAATAAAGTCTGCTACACCTTATGAAATGCACCCTGTATATAAAACGTCGTTTGGGAGTTTCGAACAAGCAGACGGATTTCGATTGAATAATCGAAGGATTCACTAATGTGTGCGCGTTCATTTACAAATCATTTCTCCCCACCCCTTCAACCCCTCGGTATCCTGGTTATAATTAACGCAACCAACGTGGCGTGGGACGGTAAAAGATTCAACCGGCTAATTACGACGATACGTATCGAATTTCCGATTTTACTTCGGCACACTCGTTCGTCGGGACGGAAAACGTTATTCTATCCCCCGTCCAACCTCCCCTCTCGTATCACCAACCCCGATCGTTTTCCTAATTCGTGTAAATGACGAACGATTATTTCCCAACGTCGACAATTTATCGTTTCTCTAAAAATCGATAGAGTCGTTATCCTTGAAACGTTCGATGTGAATAAAAAATTATATTTATATTAATTTCCTCATATTTTGAAATTTGAAACGATAATCGCTGCCAACTTCTACGGGGTAGATTCGAGACGGAACAATTCAACACGTGTCACAAATAAAACACGATCCGAGTAAATTCGAGGGAAATCGTGGAGAGAAATAGCTAGAGAAAAAAAGGAAAAACAAACTAAAGAAAGGAGAAAGGCTTTCATTGGCAACGAGCCCCAGTCGAGAGTTTCGAGTTTTTGGAGCTCTTGTTTGTGACTTGTGTATGTGTGTGCGGGAACGAGCCAAAAGTCGAAACGTGTCTTGCGAGCGTGGAGCATTATTGTCGTCGCGGCAAATGTTCCGACGCGAAAAGTCTGCGAGGATCGTCAACGTTGATGGATAAACTCGTCTCGTCGTGCGACACGTGCATTTATATATATATATATGCTTGTGGGTTTGTGTGTTTGCATTAGCATGTTACGGTAGTTCGCAAAGCAAACTCCTTTCTCTCGTTGAAAAGTGAAAAAAAAAAACAAAAAAAAAAGTAAAAATTTTACGATTTAAGTTTCTACGTGAATTGTTTCAGCATGTTCTTTCTCTCAAAGTTGATATAATCTGCAAGAAATTGAAAATTCTCGAGTGGATTAAATTTGAACGAGATAATGAGTTCATGAAAATAAAATGAAATTCCATTTTGGACGTGGCCGAAAAATCGAGGAAAAGTGCAATTTTCCAGTAGTGAAAATTTTGTAGAATTATGAAAATGCAGTTTCAAACGGAATTTCATATTTTGTAGTTGAATTGGATGAAGAGTAGAAGCGAATCGCAAGTATTTCGTAGAAACTCGAGACTTTGCAAACAAATTGTACAATTTTTCATCATTGTTTCCAATTGATTTTTTTTTTTTTTTTTGGAAAAATTCTATAAAACGTTGTTGAACTCGTAATTTTCTTTTTTATGTACTTAAAGTTCTTCGTATATGACAGAAAGTTTCTTTTCCAGAGGGAAAGGTACGGTGAAGAGGTCAGAATTGAGAGAAAATGTTCATTGTCGTCGATGGACGTCGTCATTTCCTCTCTTACTTTCTTTCTCTCTTCGTGTCTCGTTCTCTCTCTCTCTCTCTCTCTCTCTCTCTCTCTCTCTCTCTCTCTCTCTCTCTCTCTCTCTCTCTCTCTCTCTATTTCTTACTCGGATCCTCATCGGCCTCGAAACGATATAAGACGATCGGATTCGCGACAGAGAGAAGAACCTTGCAGCGATTCATTTCTTTTATTCCTGGTGAGGTATTGAAGAAGAATTTTCTGTGAAGAGGCGATAGGAAAGTAGAGATAAGAGCATCGGGAGATACGGCAGATCGGCTTTTGGTCATATAGACGAATCTCTAGAACGTGGAAAATCGATAGTGCTCTTGCATAGTTGCAGTCTGTTGCTTCTATTCCTCTCCAATTCCGCGCGTGTAGGTCGATGGCAAAATGCTTTTGAACGCGTTCGAGCGAAAATTGACTTACAAGATCTTCGAATAAATGAAATAAGATCAAAATTTGCAAAAATGACAAAAAAAAAATCACAAATTATTATAAACTTTTATAATAAATAAATTCACGTAACGAATCAAATAACGTCTGACAATTTCTCACTCTCTGGAAAATAGTTACCATAAATAAAATATTGCAACGTATAAAACTCGATTACCCTCAAATTTTTATTTCAACAATAAAATTGTAAAAAATAAAATCAATAAATAAAACAAAATAAACATAGTTCAATTACCGTAAACAACGTAACGACGAAAAAGAGAAGAATAATGAAATAAAAATATCCCAAAAAAAACAAAAAAAAATAGAAAATAAATATTGGTTCGATTACTTTCCTTTCGGCTACCGATTGCAATGAGCAGAATTTATACAAGAGTTGCGATGTATTCGTACGAATGGTACGTTAACGTTGCGATACGAGCAACATGTGCCCATTGGAAAGCCAGGCACCGCGTAGTGTGACTGTGTGCGGGATTCAGGCCTCGCAGTGGCTGACCAATGGTCAAGCCTGACCACTGAGCTCTTCCGATAATCGCTTCTCGCTCATATATACATATATGTATATCCTTCAAATATGGATCAGCCCTACTGTGTACATGCCACTTTCATCCTCGGTTTTCAATGGTTTGCCAAAGCCCAGAGAATGTGTACAACCCATCAACGATCATGATAGATGCATAGCTACATATGTATATATAGCGATACATGTCTCTCTCTCTCTCTCTCTCTATATATATATATATATATAGAGAGAGAGAGTATATATACTCTCTCTCTCTCTATATATATATATAGAGAGAGAGAGTATATATATATATATATATATATATATATATATATATATATATATATATATATATAGATAGAGAGAGAGAGAGAGAGAGAGGGGTACATATATGTATATGTGTGTGTGTGTGTGTATACATAGGTTTTAGGATCAAAAATATACATACGATCCATTCCAGTTGGGACCGTTATCGGACGTTTGTTTTCGGGATGATACATGATGGGAGGAGGGGAGGGCTAGGGATAGGAGAGGAGAGGGGGAAGTAGCAATGAATCGTCCCGGGAATGCAAAGCCTTTTTTTTCACGGATCGATGAGAATAAAAAAAAATAGATCGATAAAACGAGGCGAACAAAATAAAATGCGATTTTTCAAATTTAGATCCAACGCGCAACTTCCCAATCGGGGAATAAAATTACTCCTGGGTGTCTGGATACGAGAGTTACTTTTTATTGTTATTATTATTATTATTATACGAGAATAAAATCGATATCGCGTTGATATGGATAATTTTAGATTCTTTTTTTTTTTTGAGAAAGCGAGGACGACATGTGACAGAGTAATTCAGGAAAAAGTTAGTAACATAGGAGAATGGAAATTTCGTCAAGAGAAATGGAAAGAATTGAATATAAATGAGGGGAAAAAAATGGATGAATTATAAAATAAACTTCGTGGCCATCGAGCTATGGATTAAAACCTTATTTCCTCTTTTTTTTCTTTTACCATGCGCATGGAAACTCTCGCGACGGAGCACGCGATTTCTGTTATATTAACGTACATAAGCAGATACCTATGTGGGTGAAGGATCTTCATTATTACATCGTGTGAAAAGCTCTCTCCCCCTCTTTTCTCTCCCTCTTCTCCTCCCCCCTCTTCTCCATCATCCCCTCACTCCCTCTTTCGTCTCTCCTACCCGACGGATCAGAATGGACCTCATCTATGCAACCGCAAAACTACACGTAGTCAGACAAGCTGTGGAAAACCGAGTGGCACAGAAGCGAACGTTCTGGTCTCTTTTCAGGAGCGTTTCCGATACGCCACGTATAGCATCATTTTTCCCTATCTCCCTCTTTCTCATCCCCACCCCCTCCCACCCCGCTTCACCGTTCTACCACCCGTTCCCACCAGCCCTAGAGGCGAAAGCTTGCATGACGTGACGTTATAGCGCATGTGTATCGCGTCGCGGTGCCTGTTGGACCTTTGCCGCAAATCTATGGGCTTGGCCCAACTCACGCCTGTCGCACCGAGTCAATCGGCCAGTAACGCAACTGCCAGAAAAATCTGTTTTTCTTTTTGTCTTATTTTTCTTTTTCTCCTGGTTTTTATTACACCAATAAAAATCGTCGTTATTTTTATCGGACGAATGAAAATCGACGTTAGTTAACATTGTTCGAATAAAAATTGGACGATGATTCGAGATATTCTCGGGTTTTTATTCAAAATTTTGATTTTTGGATTTTCGAGGATTTTTGGAATTTGGATTTTGGAAGGTGGAGTCAAAATCGACTCTCGTTTAGAATTGTTTAAATGTGGAGTAGCTTTAAGTGTAAAACTAAAAGAAAATAAAGAATAAAAATTGTTGAGTCGGTTTTTGATTTTTTAGAAGAATTTCAATTTTCGAATTTTAATTCGAAGATTTTTCAATAGTTACATCGAAGCTACGGTAGATTTCCAATCCCATTTTCCTTCGATTTGACGACAACTCGAGCAAAGTTTTTCCTTTTTCAAAAATATTTCCCAAATACGTTCGAAATTGTGTTTTTTTTTCTTTAATCAAAAAAATTTGATACGTAAGGCATTGCAATTCCTCGATCTACTTTCCTTATATTTAATGAATCGGTTTATAATTCCATCGCTGTCTCGTGATCGAGCCTCGTGAGCCGGATATTTGTGCAAACGAAAAAAAAATGGAAAAGTCGATCGTACTCACACAACGGTTTGGAAGAACGTGTTTCGTAAAGTCTTCTCCCCAAACCGAAGGATCGTTCGAGTCTGCGAAGCAAGAAATTGGGGATGAAATTTGTTTCTTGAGATTTTCGTTCGGCTCGCCGAGATTGAGAGAGCGAGAGAGAGAGAGAGAGAGAGAGAGAAAAAAACAAATTATGTTCGCCAAGCGCGCGAGTTTTCGAACATTGTGCAAAAGCTTACACACCAGTATAGAACGAGTGAATAAATAACCGAAATGACAAAGAAGATAAGACCTGGTATCTCGTCTTTCGATCGAAATACGAAATACGAGATACAACCAGTCGATAGAAAAAGTAGGGGGTAGCTCGAAGGAAAAGTTTTGCGAACACGAGATGGAGAACCGAAAGAGTGCCATCGTCTATTTCAAAGAAACTTATAGCATTACGTCACTTTCCTCCGAGAATTCTCTCTTCCTACGAGCTTTCCCAAGAAACTGCAGACTTTGCACTCGTAAAGAAAATCGAATTTACTCACTCCCGAAGAAAAGAAAAAGCCAAAAAACAGAGGAAATTTTCAACCCTGCTGTTTTTTGGTTTTTATCGAGTGAAAAAAAATCAAAATCTCAGCGTTTCGATCTCCCAGTGACGATACGGATACTTAATTTTCATTATTGACTATTTTATCCGCTGGATGACATTAATTTCGAAATGTTTCTTTGTTTAAATCCGAGTTTTCTGACCTATGAGAAAAAAGGTCATTGATAAAGACGCGTAAAAAATTTTCTGGGGATGAAGCAAAAAAAGAGGGATGGAAAATCCGTTTGTCGGCTGGTTAAGTGAGTGAGAAGCGAGCGAAGGGAGAGCAAAAAAAAGCTGTACCATGTTTTCGTCCCCTTGGTACAACGGGGTCGTAATGAAAAATTGAGTAATTCCACCTTCCCTTTCCCCAGAAACAGCTTCTCGTGTACCGAGGCTTGAGAAAAAGTCTCTGGGTTCATCCGGAAGAAACAGCAGTGCCGTTAAAATCCGGACGACCAAAGAAACAAAAAAAAAATGAAAACACTGAAATTTTCCTAAAGTGAGTCCTGTTTCCTTTTTTTCCACTTTTCGTCGTTTCTTTTCCCTTTCCTCGAGTCTAATTGTCCCATTTTCAAAGTCGATTCGAAATTATCGATTTGATTAAAAATGAGTAAACTGATAACGCTGTCCATCCTTTGTTTCGTCGGGAAAATTATTTTTACCTCTTTTCTTTGCTTCCCCCTTAAGAGTGTTCGTTAATGCAAAGGCTTGATGCGGATGCTCCGAGGAAGAATATACGAGGTTTTCCAGGGTGTCTAAAATCATGACGTAGTCGAGTGTTCTCGTTTCCCCTTGATTCACTTAAGGTATTCGATACCGGTAATTAAAAGTCTTCGAGCTCTTACCGACGTATGGTGGTAGCCGAGGCTACTTAAAACGATGTTCGAGCAGTGAAAGTGTCTGGACGACATAGATATGCAGCCGTAGTTCGCGTGCTACTTACGAGAATGGACGTTAAAGTCCGATAAATTTTATCTACCTCCAACTACTGGACACTTCGTCTACAGACTAGTGTACTATGTCTCGCTCTTGCTTGGTTGTCAGTTTCTAAGAGCCAGCTTTTGTAAGAAAATAAAAGTCAGCCATGACATTTGATGATCAACCTCACTACGGTCACGTTCAAAGATAAAGATGGATATGCTATTTTAGGCTTTTACTTAAAAAGATCAAATCCATCGAACGTCTCATTGCTTCGATCATAATGAACAATTTTTCATTCCAATTTAAACTGAATGAGAATTGTTCATAAAATGGAAATTATTCCATCGTAATTAGAAGAAATGGAACATTTGATAAAATGATTCCATGGAAAATGATGTTGATCATTTTCCTAGCACGTGCAGTATCTTTAGTAGTAAACATGTACAAGCTTGACGAATCATTCACTTTCGACATCTAGGGACAGAAATTTCCGTACGAAGAAACATTCGAACAGCCTGGATCGGATTTAATGGTTGGCCCTCGACATGCGAAGCATCCCCTCAAAATCCGCTAAAGTGGATAATCCGATAACCAGTGGACCCGTATGGAACGCGAACATCGTGGAACGTCAGAAGACAAGGACTCACCTCGTCATAGATGAAATTATCGATCTCTTCGAGTGGTCTGCCGTAGAGATCGGATGGAAATGGCTCGAACTTGTTTGGAAGAACAGCCCCGTCCTCGACCGAGGTCTTTCTCCTCGGTTGAAAGCCGTATTCTCTGACAAGCTGTACCGTACGATTCTCGAGCCTGTCTAGGCTCTCCTTAGTGAACGGTTTTACGGTCTGTTTGCCTCCTTTAGCACCTGGTGTCTTGGTGCTGTCACCGGGTGAACGCCCCTCGGTGCTCGACTTCGTCTCGGTTTCATCAGCCTGTGGCTGACCACCGATCGGATCTGCCTGTATTTCGGCGCTGCCCGAATCTCCGGTGCCCGAATCCGCGGAGGTACCAGCTGTGCAGACCAGAGGTGGCCTTAACCTCGTGCTGTCCTGGGAGCGTAACCTCGTTGAGCCCTTCTTAATTTCCTCGGGATCGCGATCGTCGCCCTGTCCAGTTGGAGTGCAACCATCGACGGTAGGACTCTGAGGGTTCGTACCAGGTGGACTTGGACAGTTGTCGGCCACGCTCGATTCGTTCGAGTCCGCATCATCGTTGCCGGTCTCTCGAAGACTCTGCCTCGTTTCATAAGTCACGAAGCCCGGTATCACATCACCGGTTGGCTTGGCCTCGCCGTACTGCGAGCCAACGCCATACGATCTAGGACATCTTGGAAAGAGCGGCGACAGCGAATCACCGATCTCGTATTCCGGTGGATTCAGGGATGTCGCAGCCGCCGCGCCGCTCGGTGAATAAGACGGCGGCGAACGATCGGCCTGACGTCCGTCCTCCATCTCTCGCTCGTCGTCGACGAGTGTATGCGACGACGATAAATCGTCGCGTTCCATGTGCTCGTCGGAATCCTCAAAAGTGTCATCACCGTAATTCCTTGGTCCTGGTTTACCGATCGTCGATCTGTCCGGACTGTCCTCCTGGTCGAAGGCCTCGTAGCCAGTTGGTGAGAGCCTCGACGAATCGTCGTCCGACTGCCTCGAGGTGCTCCTATCCTCGTATTCCGGTGAACTCCTTGCCGAATCCTCGCGAACTGGTAGATCCTCCGAGCGTCTTACCACGCTGGTTAGACTACCCCTAGTCTCGGGTGGGAACGGAATACGAAAATCGCTTCGTCTGCCACTGACGTAACTGGAGAACCCATAGGGCTCGCCCGCTGATTCGTCCAATTGGAAAAATCTCCTACCAGCGCCTGTCGTTTCCTGCTGATAAATTCGACCAGAGGACCTTCTCGCTGGTTGTGGCGTCCTCGACGCCTGGACCCTCTGATACTGCGAGCCAAAACCGATCTCATAATCCCGACTCGTGCCCGGTAGGTTCAAACTTCTCTGGCTGCCACCTACGACGTCCCGACAATCAAGATCACGTGGATCACCCTTCGAACCATAAATACCCTCAGCGGCCAAACTGTCCAGCTCCTCGCGACTCAGATTCTTCACGTACAGACCGGCAACGCGTGGACGATTCACAAAACCATTGTCCTCCGAACCGCTGCTCGAGGGACTCGGAGGACCTTTGCTCGAGGACCCCTCGATTCCCCCGCTACGTCGAGATGTCATTGGCACCTGATGGATTCGTTCGTCCCGATCACCGGCTTGGTTTGCTCCGTTCTCAAGCTACGAGCGCGATTTTCACCAAGATACATGATCACTTCAGCGAATGAACGATTACCACACTTCCACCCAACCCTCTCCACTATCCTGGCTACTTCCGATTTGGTCCTCGTTTCCCGACTCGATCTCGTCGACCCCTTCGTATCCGAGGAGGTCGACCTCGCTACCGTAACTTCTCCCGAAACCGATACGATACTCGGCGTTGCTCTCGTGCCGATTTTTTTATCACTCGCCTCGCCGAACAACGTCGGCGTTTTATCTCGAGGGGACGAGCGATCCGAACTCATCGCACGTCCACGGCCGTTTTCTCAGAACATCCCCCTCGTGATGTTGTTTTTTGTCTGTGATCTTTTAGGCCTCTCCGGCGACCTATCTCGTTCTCCTTCCTCTCGACAATGAATTTTCCTCGAAATTTTCGTCGTGATGTTTCTTTTACTTTTTCCTCTACCTCGAGCTTATCATCGCTTCGACTTCGATCCGTGAAAACTGATGGAACGGACTTCGATTCCTACCTTCGAAACGACTTGATTCGTGCAAGTTGGGAGTGGATGTTTCGTTATATTCTTTTTTTAAATACTTTACGACTATTATTTCTCTTCCTCGCCCTTTCTACACTGCCGATTAATCCGCGGGATAGCCGATGGTGATAACGTTTTACTTCAACGTACTCGGTTAATAGCAGGCTCGTGGATTACACGAGGCAGATAAGGCGAGTCTTGGAGCGGGCGCGCTTCTATTTGTGAATCGAATCAGCCCGTAAGAAGTGAGTTACTCGTTCGAGTCACGCGTTTTTTCTTCTCCCTTCCTCCTCGTTCCTTTCGTCGACCATTTCTCGCCCTTTCGGCTCTTTCACCCTTGTTACGACCAATCGCAATGATTTTCCTTCCTCCTTCCTATTCGTTATGCCTCGCTTTTTTTTGTCTCCAAAACAAATCGACGACGAGGCAAACTTCCTTGTAACGACGTTGCTCCCGAGCTTGTTATTCAAACGCGTGGACCCCACCGAGTTCCAATAATCGTAAAGCCGATTTGCATCGACGCGCTTTTCTACCCGAGGTTTCTTTCCATTTGTTCCCCCTGTTTTCCTTCCCAGCTCCTTCAACGATTCAACGAGAAACGTTTAACGATTAAATCCTGTGATTTTATTCCGTTATTCACCCGCGATAACGCGACCCGTCTCCATCTCCCATTTGAAAGATCGTTATTCGTGTACGTTTTATCCCTTACTTTTCATTCTTTTAATTCCTGTTTCTTGATTTTTATTTATTTTTTTCTTTGCTTTTGGTTTTTAGTTTGTTTTATTATTTTTTTTTTTGCTTTTTAGTTTGTTTTGTTTATTTAATCGACGAGAGACGTCAGGCTAACTACGAGTCACAGTCATCGGATGAGCATCTCCTTACAGTTATACGAAATATTTAAGATTGCTGAGAATTGGCTAGTCGGTGGTTTCTTCTTCTTCTTCTTCTTTCGTTTCTTAACGAGGAATCGCGATGGTGCTTTGGAAACAAATCTCGAACAGTCCTGGCACGTCGTTCCCTCCGCTTTTAATCCTACAATATTATATTTATCCAATCACTGCACGAACTTTATTTAAAATTATTAATCACCTTCCCATGTCTCAAAATCTTTTTAACAATCTCCTCGTGAACAAAAAAAAAACAAAGTTCTTTCTCACAAGTTTGCCCTCTTTCGTCACTTATCGTAGGTATTCCTCGTCTCTTTCTTTTCTTTTTTGTTTGTTTCTTTTATTTGCTCGGTCGTATCCGCGCGCCGTTATCACCGGAATTCTCAAGCTTTTCCTCCGTTTACAACGATCCGTTTACCGGGTCAAACACACACACACACACACATACACACGCGCGCGCACAATTTTCTTTTCTCTCGCGGAAAAATACGGTTTTGTGATCGTCGATTTAAATCTTTATATTTACACTTAATTCATTATCGTATACGAAACTTCACTTCCGGCTTGTCCAACACAACGCCCTGAAATCCACGTTATCATTCGATACAATTAGCTTAACCCCCGAATAAAAGTCTCTTCGTAATCGTCGATCATAAACAAAAGAAAAAAAACCCAACCGAATAATAAAAATCACAAAAGAGGAAGAAAATTTAAAAACAAAAACCGTTCACGCCACCTTAGGTGATAAGAAGCGTCGTGTCTCTCGCATTCTTCTCATCATCGCGACGTTCTCGGTGTAAGAAAAAGAGGGTGGCTGAGGGGTTGAAAAATAAAAAAAAATACGATCGCTATTTATTCGTTCTCCAACTTGGATATCACATTTCCGTTGTTTGGGGTCGCTTTGTCGCTCGTTTGTGTCAACGAAGGGTGGACGGTGCGAACGGGGGGAGGGGGTTAAAGTTGAACGAGCCTCGTGGATGTTAAGAAAAAAAAGAGAGAAAGAAAAAAATACAAAAAAAAAGGGAAGCAACAACCGCCAACGATCGTCCCGAGAGTCGAGAACGAGACGAAACGATGGGGCGAGGGATGAGAAGGGGTGGGCAGCGAAAGAAGCGAAGCGAAGATGCGATAAGATTGAGAGCGTTCGTGGGGATCCGCGAACGACGTCTCGCTCGAATTCTTCACCCTGACCCCTCCTAACACGATCGACGTAGCGGTTGTCGCGAATTTTACTCGACGTTTACCCTCTTCTCACCCCCACCCCTCTCGTCGCGACCAAAATTCAACGACACTTTTCCTTCTCCTTCTTCGTCCATGACAAACGCCACATTCCAATGTTTTCTTTCTTTCTTGTTTCTTTTTTTTTTATTTTTTCTTTTGCTTCTTTTTTATGAAAATTTATCCACCCTTATTTTCGTTTTCGTTATTATCGTTCGACACGTCGAGGTTTGTAAACTTGGCGACTTATATGCGGTCGATGACACGACGAATAAAAAATCGTCGAATCACATTTTCAGCGAGGAGAGTGTCCGAACGTCACTGGGTCAATCGTACTCGAGGAGAGTAGACGGCGGCGGCGGCGGGGTGGGGGGCGAATGAGGGTAGTCGCACAAGGGTGTCCTCGTTTTAATGACCGTTAATATTGCTTCGTAGCAATTTTTCTTTCTTCTTCTTTTTTGTTTTATAAATTATCGTTTTCAAAATAAGTTGCGTTTAAAAAAGAAAAAATGATTCGCATTCGCGAGCCTCCCGTTGGGCTTTTATGGCACTTCCGGTCGCACTTCCCGTGCCCTCCGACAATATTATTCTCCTCGTTCCACGTCGTCCCGGAAATTAGCCCGTGTTTTTTTTGTTTCGACCTCGAGCCGAGGAAAGGACGACGGCAATGAAATCAAAAATTCAATTTCGCTTTGTTCTTTGTTGTTGTTGTTGTTTTTTTACACTCGTATACGAAGAGGGTTGGGGAAATTTTCTTTTTGTTTTCTCTCTTTCCCCCCTCGTTTTGCCTCTAGTTCTTTCGACGAAGTGTGAGAAAAAGTTCAACGTCGGCTACGAGGGCAAAAGGTCGAATCCTCGTTTCGAGCGTAATTTCAAAAAAAAATTTCAAAATTTTTCTCTCACACTTCTCTCTATTTTTTATTTTGTCTCGTACCCACTTCCTCGGCTCTCGTTTACCACAGATTTTTTTACCTCGTTTCGCGTCGTTCGCACGACGACTCTCGGTTTCGTCAACGATTTCACCAGGTTTTATACGCTCGCCTTACGATCTCACGAACGTTTCGACACGGTGATAAAACCATCACGATATAAACATTCTCTCGCCACGATCTTCTTCGATCCTGACGTCGCGAGGCCACCGAAATTTTGTCAAAATAAATCTTTGCGTTCTCAAGAACGAGAACTGGATTTTCTTGTTTCGCGTGTCAGCCCGAAATCCCGTATTATTCGTGTCGTGCGTGTGTTTTCGCACGTTGAACGAGCGAGCCAGCGGCGAGAGACGATCGACGCGACGAGGGAAAAAAAAAAAAATCTCTCCCCGCGTACGAACAACGATGACCTGGACTGACGGTCGTAAATTTTACAATTTCTTGTTGTTGTTGTTGTTGTTGTTGTTTGTATTATTATTGTTGTTATTATTTGTTCGCTGTCTCTTATACGTGCGTTGTTGTTGTTGTTGTTATTGTTGTTCTTCTTGTCGTTACTGTCGTTATTATTGTTATTGCTGTTGTTGTTGTTGTTGTTGTTGTTGTTGTCGTCGTTTATTTTGTCCTTTATGAAACCCTGTTGAAAACGCGGGAGGGAGGAAGAGGGCGCGCGCGCACGGCAGGGAATTAAAATCACGGGTGTCTCTCTCGCGAGAGCTGTGGCGGCACTGGGGGGTAAGATCGTCTAGGAGAAGGTGGCGGTGGTGGAGAAGGACGCGAGATTTTCCTGGGGTAGGAAACGCGCGGGCGCGTATCGAACGAGCTTTCACTGAGGTGGGGTGGGGGGGGAGCAGTCGAGTCACGGAGAAGGGGAAAGAAGTATAGAGAGGGGATTTAGTTCAGTCGTGTGGGTTTTGGAATCGCCGTGAAAACGACGCGCGCAACTTTCTATCTTACCACCCACATGCACCTTCCAACCCCCCAGTCCACCACCTGCAGCAGTGAGCCAGCAATTTTGCGAGGGTAGAACTGATGCTTTGGGTTTAGCGCGAGGACAACGAAAAATAACCTCTGACCGACCTCATGCCCTCCCCCCTCCTCCTCCTCCTCCTCCCTCCCCTCCTTGCTCTTTCTCACTCTTTCTCTCTCTCTCACTCTCTCTCTTTCGCACACACGTTCTCTCTCACTCTCTATGACGTAGCTATACGCCAGCAAACGCTCGTGCGAAGGGTGAAAAGACATGCGATATGAGAATCGTGAGACTCGTTACTTGTTTACGTGAGAAAAGTGGTGAATTTTTTTTTACATTGTTCCTACGGTAGGAATTAACCGGGGTGGAGGGAAGAATGTGGTTTGGGGGTTGGTTTTTATTGAATTAGGTGAATGATAATGATTGGGGTGGGGAAGGAACTATCGAGTGGGTTTATGGGGTTGAAATCTAGTTTTGGAAAGAGAATGGGATTGATTCGAGAGTTGGATCAAAGAGCTGTTCGAATGGATGGAAAGAATTTAGATGAGTTAGGGAAATTAATGAGGAGTAACAAATATTTTATTTATCATGAATTTATGAGTCATTTGGGAGATTGAGGTTTGGATTAATCTAAAAAGTATTGAGAAATTAGTATCGATCGATAATGTATCGAGATGATTTTAATCGATAATGTCAAATATTTAGAAATTTTGATAATTTATTAGAAAATAATGACGAAAATGTAGAAATAATCATTTTATTGGATATTACGACGTTTATTTTACATTAGCTAGTAACTTTTAATTCTTGAATTTAATTAATTTATAATAAGATGGAAACATTCTTAAATAAGGTCGAAGGAACATCACAGGTCAGAGGTCACTTCTCATTGGAGAGAAAACAGTGATCACATAGGAACAAAGATTATTATTAGTTTTTGGGTTACATCAATCTCGTGCTAAAAACCTGATCGAGTGTCGCAATTTATTTCCACAAACAGGAAAGTTCGCAGTTTTTTGAAGAAGTATGAGGATCGAGGAATTTGTTCGAAGAGCAACATCCTTCTCGCGATACAAATCATGGATAATTTTCTAAAGTGGTTCGAACTAGGAAAACCGGGTTGGGTCGAAGTAAGGTCAAAAGTGGCTGCGAAGTTGTTCTCGAAGGACAGTTTACGTTCGAGACAAAAATTTCCAAATAAAAAAAAAGTGCCCTAAAAACATGTTTTTCAAGCTAAAATCGTTATCGTGAAGGTTCGTGGGTTAACTGCGTTGCACTAGTATTTACCCCAAGAGTAGCTGGGTCGAAGAAAAATTGGGGGCTCGGGGGAGTTGGTTAATTGGAAAACAAAAAAAAATCGTTTTCGTGTAATGCAGAGCGCTTAATTTGTCAAAAAATTTTATTTTTCGTTGGAAAAATAGATAATTCAGCAGATTGAAAAAAAAGCTAATGGCTCAGAAGTAAAGTTTCGCGATACAAAAACGAGAGAAAGGCTGGATAAAACAGGGAGAAAGAGACGATGAGGGATTTGAAACGAAATTAATTTCCATCCTGTAGAACGAGGTCAATTTTTAAAGTAGCTCGAGCGAGAACGTTTTATAGCTGGGCAAAAGGAAAATTCTGGTATGAAAAGTAACGTTGCAATGTAAAAAAAAAAAAAGAAAAGCAATAACACGTAGATACCAATGTCAGAGTAAACAATGAGCGACGAAGAGAATTTTGTCCTTTTTTTCGTACCACGGATCGCTCTACCTCTGTGAAACCGGAGTTAACTTACCCAAAGTGGCTTAAGCGAGGAAAAATGTAACAACGAGCTAAATAAAAATATGAATGAAAAATTGTAGGTACACAACGAAAAGTAGAATTTGCGAAGCGGTCATAACGCGACGATGAAACGTTTCTTCGTAACTTCGTTTCTTCTTCATCGGGAACGAGGCATTAATTTTACAAAGTAGTCCACGAACTAAGAAAATTGTTCAGGAAACAAGAAAAAAGTTGACTGGTAGCGTCGAAGTTCCAGCGAATAGAATTTACGATCGTGAGCAAAAATGGAAAGAATCTTTTTCATAAAAAACAAAGTATTGCCAATGAGGCAGCAAACAAAAAGAACAATCGGATTTAGGGGTAGTTTTCCAATAAGTGACATCTAGTGACATTGAGGGATTCCTTTACCTAAAATCATTCGGTTGAAATTGCTTCTTGTTGATTACATAGCTTCACTCCTCGTCTTGTCACTTTGTCAAGGAAGAAGACAGTGACAACAAAAAAAGTATGGAATAATTCAACCCCCTTCCCACCCTCGTTGTTTGTCTCGCTTGCTCTGACTCCGACTAAGTCATAATTTAATCCTCGCCTAGTCAATCACTTAATTTATGAATCTCGTATTTTATCACGCCTGACATCAAACCAGCTCGAAAACTCAACCCCCCGCCGGTACGACCAAACCGGGCCAAAGTTTGTTTTGCTCGAGGTGGCCCAAGCCGGCGGGACGAAACGGCGCCGAACTGCAACCAACTGTACTTTTACCGCCTGGGCTACTCCTCGAAAGTCGAAAGTCGATGTTCCCCAAACCCCCACGGGCTCGTGTCGAGCATCCCTTCCAACCTGACGTCAACGCTCGTATTCCGCGTTTCCATACACTTCCACTAGTCGGTGATTGTACATTTCACCTCTAGCATGACAAGAAGGTTCGGGGCTCACGTTGCACCGGTCGATACAAGTTTCCCCTACCCCTTAATGCTCGAAACGACCCTTTCTATCTTCGTCTTATCACCCTTCCACTTCGAGCTACTTTGTAAACGAGCTCTTTTCCACTCGGTTTTGTTCCGTCCTTTCTCTGTCTCTCTCTGTCTCCGTCTCTTTCTCTCTGGCAAGGGCTCAGTCGTCAAACCTCGCGTATGAAAAACCACGCGCAAGAAAAAAAAACGAAAGTTTCGTGCGTTTTAGCCACTTCCGGCTCACTCCCGCCTATTGTTCCGCCGTCCCTTCGACAATTAAGGGGTAGATCAAACCGATAAAGGTAGGCTCGGTTCACGTATTTTTCCAAGGGAAATCTTTCTCCCTTAATCTAGCTTCGCGTCGTGAAAGAATGGACGGATAATGGAAATGGAAAATTCCAAATCAACATGGTTACCATGATTACGTTTGCGTTCGTCATTCTTGCCTTAAATGTTCCATGAAGTAACAGTCTCGAAAAATAAAGAGAATAAAAGTGCCAAAAAAATCGATATTTGAATTATCACGGTGGGACAAGAAATTGCGATATTTTTTTGTGAAGGTGTATGGGGAGAAAGGGGCTGACTCGATTCAGTTTCTGGACGAGGATATCGCGTGTCTCTCCAGTTTCAACAGTCCGATGACACGGTGCATCGACCGAGAGAGACCTCCCGGCCTCCGTCAGGACGGTGCCACGTATATCACGAGTTATACCCTCGATTCTTTTTTTCCTCTTTGTGACAGGATGAGTCGTTCGACTTGGTAATCTTGCTGCCAAAGTCATTGACGATAATCTGAAAGAATGTTGGAAATCCTGGTAGGAAATAATTCCCTGTATAAACAAAAGAAGCAAATGAAAAAAATCATTCCCAAGTCCCATTGGAATTGCTCGAGCTCGTAGCTTTTAGGAAAGCAGCTTTGCAGGAAAGTTTAGCTTGCAGGAAATCTTTAGTCACATCTTCAACCTCGAGCTGGGAATACAAAAAAATGACAGACAAGTTATACGGTGGACTCTTTTTTTCCTGTTTGTGACAAGACGAGTCGTTCGACTTGGTAATCTTGTTGCCAAAGTCATTGACGATAATCTGAAAGAATGTTGGAAATCTTGGTAGGAAATAATTTCCTGTATAAACAAAAGAAGCAAATGAAAAGAATCATTCCCAAGTCCCATTGGAATTGCTCGAGCTCGTAGCTTTTAGGAAAGCAGCTTTGCAGGAAAGTTTAGCTTGCAGGAAATCTTTAGTCACATCTTCAATCTCGAGCTGAGAATCAAAAAAACAATGACAGACAAGTTTTACGGTGGACTCTTTTTTTTCCTCTTTGTAACAGGACGAGTTGTTCGACTTGGTAATCTTGCTGCCAAAGTCATCGACGATAATCTGAAAGAATGTTGGAAATCCTGGTAGGAAATAATTTCCTGTATAAACAAAAGAAGCAAAAGAAAAAATCACTCCCAAGTCCCATTGGAATTGCTCGAGCTCGTAGTTTTTAGGAAATTTTTGGTCACGTCACCAACTTTGAACTAGGACCTAAAAAACAATGGCAGACAAGTTATACGGTGAACTCTTTTTTTCCTCTTTGTGACAGAACGAGTCGTTCGACTTGGTAATCTTGCTGCCAAAGTCATCGACGATAATCTGAAAGAATGTTCCAAATCTTGGTAGGAAATAATTTCCTGTGAAAACAAAAGAAGCAAAAGAAAAAATCATTCCCAAGTCCCATTGGAATTGCTCGATCTCGTAGCTTTTAGGAAATCTTTAGGCACATCTTAAACCTCGAGCTGGGAATCAAAAAAACAATGACAGACAAGTTTTACGGTGGACTCTTTTTTTCCTCTTTGTGACAGGATGAGTCGTTCGATTTGGTAATCTTGCTGCCAAAGTCATCGACGATAATCTGAAAGAATGTTGGAAGTTCTGGTAGGAAATAATTTCCTGTGAAAACAAAAGAAGCAAAAGAAAAAATCATTCCCAAGTCCCATTGGAATTGCTCGAGCTCGTAGCTTTTAGGAAATCTTTAGTCACATCTTCAACCTCGAGCTAGGAATCAAAAAAACAATGACAGACAAGTTATACGGTGGACTCTTTTTTCCTCTTTGTGACAGGACGAGTCGTTCGACTTGGTAATCTTGCTACCAAAGTCATCGACGATAATCTGAAAGAATGTTGAAAATCCTGGTAGGAAATAATTTCCTGTATAAACAAAAGAAGCAAAAGAAAAAACCATTCCCAAGTCCTATAGGAATTGCTCGAGCTCGTAGCTTTTAGGAAATCTTTAGTCACATCTTCAACCTCGAGCTGGGAATCAAAAAAAAAGAATGTCAGGTCTGTGGGTCCAAGTTCCAGCTGGTATGTGCCATTAACAAATTAATATCGTGCACCCCATGTCTCTTCGTCCGTTACGGTTCGTACCTACTGTTGTTTATTCTCGAGGGATTTCCCACTATGTCAGCACCGCTCCATTTCACCTATTTCCCAAGAGCGATCACCGGACAAACCTTATCATTAGTGATCTTGGCTTCCTTCGATTAGATTCATTTTTTCTTTCACGAGGTGACGGCTGCGCCCAGTTTTTTTGGTTTATCGTTGGTCATTGTTAGTTCTAGTTAAAATATGTAGGGTAAAAGAATCAACGAAGAAGATTTATTTTAAAAAAATGCTTGATTTTTTCATATTTTATCAAGGACATTGTATAAATCGGAAGTGTCGCGAATCGTCGAACAACCTTAGTCACGACGTACTTATAAAGAGAGTACAACGAACAGCGAACTTTTGATCTCGAAGGCTTGCTTGATTGCGAGAAAAAGGTAGTTCCAAGCCACGAAGATCACGGTAGGATGATGAAGAGGGTCTGCGACAACTCTGCACGTGGCTCTCGTCTCGAGCAAGAGTGCAATCACGCCCGAGGCGCAACCGCGGTTCTCTCTCTAGTTCTAACAGTTGGTTACTTTCGTGTATAGCGATGATATGTACACATGCATTATGAAATTCGCGAGAAGCGAGACGGTGGTGAAAGCTGAAGGAGAATAGACTTGTCCCGAGTAACCTGGATTTTGTTCGCCATTTTTTTTTCTTAGGTATGGGCTATAAGCAGCCTTTGATGGGCCAAAACATTCGCCAGGCTCGTCAGTTATGAAGTAAAAATGAACTTTCTATTTTTGTAACGCAAAAAACTATGGTAATATTAACGGTTATTGATCAGTTGGCCAATGGACGAATTCATGGGGCGCGGGCATGGGAGAGCGCATGCGCGCAACCACGCGCGCATGCGCAGCTGCCCCCACGCGCCGAGTCAAGCACGCGCGCCTGCGCCAGCGCGTATCGTTGCGCATGCGCACCTACGGGCACGCATGACTACGCCCATATGCGCATGCGCGAACTGTCTCATATGCGCATGCGCGAACTGTCACATATGCGCATGAGCGTTTATACATCGATACAATTATACTCAAAAGAGCATCAAGTTTTACAGAAAACAACATTTCATCTTTACTTAAAAACTCCTCGACGATTCAACATATCGTAACAACAAAGAAACAATATCTCGAATAATATTATAATAATGTATGAGCCCATAATCGATCTTTTCGTTCGAATATTTACATTCACTGTCACAAATGTAATCTAAAAATTAGAATTAAAGGAGTTAAACGAGTGTATGTGCGGAGCGAAATACGGCGCATAGAAAAACTTCTCGCGTTAATCTACAGCACGCCTGTACCAAGTTAAATTAATACATAGTCCCGACCTGGATATTATTTCTCCAATTATAAAATCAAAAGGAAAAAACAAATTCTTTCTCATCTTGTTTCTTTTTTTTTCTTCTTTTTTTCCTATTATAGGTATAACCAACGGTCTCCGATGCACTCGAGCGCGATGTCCCGAGCTCTCATTTCGCACTTTCTCCTGCGGGCTATTCCAGCGAGAACGAAGCACTGATTCATTAGCAGGTGGTGTACGAAGTGTTGCGAGTGCACTCGAGAATCCCATATATATAAGAGCTAAAGGTAGACACGGAAATGCATCCCCCGACCAGACGTACAAGCTTCTGCTTCAGAAAAGTTACTGCCTGCGATATAACGCATTAGTGTTAATGAGATATAATTCGTGCATTTGAACTTTTTATAATAATTTTAACGAAACAAAAATAGGGAAAACATTTGTTTCGTTTCCTTGTGGAGGAAAAAGCTCTGAGTTTTTGAATTATTCTTTCCATTCTTCGATTTTGTTGTGCTTAAAAGTTGTAGAATCAATTTTTAAATAATATTAAATATGTGAATGGAAATAAGAATCGAAATAGTTTTCTTTTATTGACATTCGACTCCTGGGAATTAAAATATAAATAATAGACGAGTGTTAATAATAATTAATAATTATATTAATTTCTAATTGGTTTATGTAGTTTTTCACTCTTTATTACAATTGTCCAACAACAACACCCTTTTTGAAAAATTCTTTGTCGACAATGTGTCAGGAAATGCAAAATACGAACTTTCTGAAAATATTAAATTTCTTCCATCGATAAGAGAATAGATACGCTCCGGGGCGATGGAGATATAGTTGGGAGGTGACTCGTTCAATTTTGTGGGAAAAGGGGTCGAATGTATTAGAGGAAAATGGATAGAGATAGGTGAATTTTCGCTTCTACCCTGACTCGTCTCGGATGTTGATAACAGCCAGGTACCTAAATAAAAAATATTTCGCGAAACGATCCGCATGAATATGAAAAAGTAAATATAAATATCAACAAATTTGTAATCAACAGCAATATCGTAAATAAAAAAAACCCTGACTCCTAAAAAAAATATATATTGGAAACGTGCTGTTTGTAAAAAAACTTTTGTAAAAAGTTATGTAAATACAACTGATTTATAATAATATTGAAAACGTGCACAAAATCGAAAGAAATTTTTTTTTTAAATATATATTTTTATTCATTTATTTTTATCCCTTTTTTTTCAATTTTATTTCATTCGTTTGCTGTACAGTGAAAAATACGTCCTTAATAAAATTGTAAACAAAAAACTTTGACTATGATAAAAAACATTAATTAAAAACCTGCGCAAAACGAAAATAAAATTAAAAGTGTATACATATTATTTTTATTCGTTTATTTTTATTTCTATTTTGTAAATTTTATTTCATTCGTTTTTTATACAAGTAACAAATACAGAAATAATTATAGCTACGTGGTGTAACTTGCGTCGATGACGTTCCAATGACGCTGTTCTTCCGGGCTCATTTTTTTTTGTTACCTCTAAAGTGTCATCGATGTATCGATACTCAATGGTAATGCGAAGAAAAGAGGAACGAGAGATGAAACTCTTTGTCCACGATGCTGCGGAAACTGTGCTGGCGAACGAAATGGCATGATGAGAGAAACGAGGAGCGAGCATTATTTCGAAGCACAGTATACTCGATCGATAACGAATGATCGAAAAAAAAATCACGAATTCGATCGATAATTAGTGAAATTATTAATTAATTAATTAAACAATTATTATCAACCAATTGTTACCTTAATTTTTAATTCAACTCAAAATTGCAGGTAAACTACATAAAACATTTACTTCAAAAAAACAATAAATAAATCGTCAATTCGAAAAATAAAAAAAAAAATTATCGATCACGATCGTCGATTCTCTCGATTTTATTGAATAATAATACATATTTATCAGTTAACACGATTATATCGAATCGAATGAAAAAGTTTTGTTGATTGGTGAGAAAAAATTAATGAAAAAAAAGACGAATTGACAAATCGATTGAAAAAATATGTAAACAATAATCATTCACGATCTATGAGATATTACTGCAATACATCTTGCAAGTTTCGGGTTCACGAGTACCATGGTCCAACCGCCGAATTAATGTTCAAGCCATGACGTGACAGCGACGACAGATGGGCCAGAATTATGATGATTAGGAATTCAATTTAGCAACAGGAATTCAAACAGGCCGTAGGGGCATGTATGTATGTGTATGTTAATCATTCCTCGAAATACAGAGATCGCGTTGGTCATACCTGCGTGCAACACTGCCTGGAAATTAATTCAAAATGGATTTCCGTATTTTCATCAAGATTCAAGATTCTTAAATGTCAAGATGTGTTCTAGGATTATTTTCGTTATCAGGATACGATGATGGCCACGAGGGACATGCTCGTGAATTCTTATTCGAGAATTTAATAAATCATTTTTTTTTTTCATTCAAAAAGACTTTGTAGGGTGTTTATGGAATAAAAAAAATTGTAGAATTCTGTGTAGATTTCATGAAATACTAATTTTTGTTTGTTAATAATGTCACAAATAACAATTACGTTTTGGATCCTTAATATAAATTTGCATTTTAATATCTTACGAAAGAAAATCCTCGTGATTAATTTGAGACTTTTTAAAAATTTATAGCCAAAAATTGTTCTATTAGAGCAAAAACAAAAGTTGAAATTTAGTAATTTAAAAAAATGTTAGTTGCAAAAAACTTCCAAAGTTAATTCAAAGTAATCGTTTGACTGTAAATTTTTTGAGTAGGAGTGAGTGTCGTTTGAGTGTTTGAGTATCCGGTGATATTATCGAGTGCTTGAGTGTCTAACAATATTTTTGAGTGTGTCGACGTGTTTTCGAATATCTGTTCGCGTTTTTGAGTGATTCAATGTTTTTGAGTGATCTCCCTTTTTTTTTATTGACCACGAGGATATTTGAGTGTCCAAAGGTCACGTGTACATATCCAAAGGTCACATGGATGTTTACAAAAGATTATGAAACTAGGGATTTTCTCGACGAGACGCCATCTATCGTTACGTACCGTATGCACGTATCGACCGTTGCATCGTGGCATTAGCCTAACGAGTCGTACGAATGCAATTCTGCAACGAGCGTGCAACCGCAGCTGAAATGGTTGTAACTTTTCCACGTCGATAGTGGCTTATCTACCGCTGAGAAAGGAAACAGCTGATTTCTACGGTCGATATCGTGGCAACTTATACGTGCCTATCAAGAAACAATCGTTATCATAAACGATCATATCAGATCTTAACCGTAATGATTATCTGCCCTTTCGAATTATTGCAGCAACTCCATCTTCGACAAGTCTCTCGCCAGCTTCTATGATCGAAAAAAATGCTTATTATTATTTTTTAATAACCATCATATTAGTAATAATAATTTTGATCATGATAATAATAATAATAATAATAATAATAATAACTAAAAATAATAAATAATAATTTATTTATTATTATTTATTATTTATATTATTATTAGTATAATACATTAATATATAATATAACAATAATAATAATAAATAAAAATAATAAATAATAATTTATTTATTATTATTTATTATTTATATTATTATTAGTATAATACATTAATATATAATATAACCATAATAATAATAACTAAAAATAATAAATAATAATTTATTTATTATTATTTATTATTTATATTATTATTAGTATAATATATTAATATATAATATAACCATAATAATAATAACTAAAAATAATAAATAATAATGTATTTATTATTATTATTTATTATTTATATTATTATTAGTATAATATATTAATATATAATATAACCATAATAATAATAACTAAAAATAATAAATAATAATTTATTTATTATTATTTATTATTTATATTATTATTAGTATAATATATTAATATATAATATAACCATAATAATAATAACTGAAAATAATAAATAATAATTTATTTATTATTATTTATTATTTATATTATTATTAGTATAATATATTAATATATAATATAGCCATAATAATAATAACTAAAAATAATAAATAATAATTTATTTATTATTATTTATTATTGATATTATTATTAATATAATATATTAATATATAATATAACTATAATAATAATAATAATAATAATAATAATAACTAAAATAATATATGATAATAAATAGTAATTTATTTATTCTTATTTCTTATTATTATTAATATCATAAATTATTATTATTATGAAAAATAACGATGATAATAAATATAACTCACTAGCATATTTGTTTTCGCACACTTCGTCTTGTCTACTGAGATTGCATGCAACACTCTCAATGCATGAACGAATTTTTTTATAGCCGATTGTCTCGTGGGATATATGGAGATGAGGCAGATGGAACGAAAATCTGGGTCTATCGGGCACAGAATACAGCCACGTTTTTCCTTTTGAAACGATACACAAATATAAAAGAAGCGAGACCAAAGTTTGATTCCCCTTGGTTGATTCTAAAATTTACATTTTTTTTTCACTTTCTACCCCAAAAAGCATACCATAGAGATATCTTTATGGTTCTTAGGTACATATTTTATACAAATGCAATTTTGTAACGTACTATGCGATCGTAAAACACACGACGATCCTTGCACAACTTGACCAAATTATTTCCAGAATATCGGGAAAGTCCATCGCTTCGTAACTTTCCACTGACGACTGTATATCGATTCGAATTTTTCGTCACCTGGCCCATTATCCGCTGCCTGCTTGGAGACTTTTCCCGAAAGTTTTCTCGTGTTACAACACGCTCCATCGAACTGCGAGAGATTTTCAAGCGGCTCATGTTTAAATGTATAAGCTGCTTGGAAGTTCAAGCTAGCTTACCAAAAAAGAAATAGTCTTGAACTACCTCCATGAATACAATTTATATCTATACGACGGATTTCCTGTGAATTCAGCCACGTTTTGCCGATTTTTTTCATTTTTCTCAATTATTAATCAGTTGTTTTGACAGTATTTAATGGATTCTAAGTTTCTCAAAGGACTTATAATTTTATCATGGATGTTACATTTTTACGTTATGAATGTTACAATTTGTTGGGCGATAATTTAAAAAAAAATGAAAATTTTCTATTTTTTCAAATTTTGACAGGTATATTTTTGACAATCAGTTGTCAGGGTAAGATATTTGTAATCTTCGGAAAATTTCCGATCTTTCGAGTACCATGTCAAGCTCTTTTGGATAAACAGAAAACTGGTCCCTTTTAAGGGTTCGGAAAAAAAACGAACGTCCAACATTTCAACAGAAAAATCTATTTTTTTATTAAAACGAGCTTCCAAACGTCCTTATAAGATTGGAAATTTCCCGTAGATCACGAATACGACACTCTCGTTTTTGGTTTTTCATTATTTGTCTGTCAAAAATTCAAAAATCAGAATTATTTTTGGATTTTTCAACTTTTGAGTGATAAATTGATAAAAACAAGGGAAAAAAAACTTCATATTCGTTTTCTACAGAAAATTTCCGATGTCCTAAGTGCGTTTATAAATCTTTTCAGATAAAAAAAAGTCATCCCATAAAAAGTTCCATATGTCCCATAAGACTACCTATACCTCGAGGGTGTTCAATTTTTGTTTACAAAAAAGACTTCATACACAAGTATACCTGATACCATCGCAAGATTCTTCAGATCCTAAACAAAAATTGATCCACTCGTTGAAGGCATGAAGATTCGTATAATGAGGATCCATGTCGACGATCCATAATTCTTGCATCTAAAAAATTTCAAATCCACTGGTGATTAAACACGTCATTATCACTTCTCACGAATCATATTTATTGCAAAAAAATCCAGGCATCAAGATCTTGCAAAATAATATTGTAGCAAAACCCCAAATTTATTTCTGAGCATATTATAATAAATAATCGTCAATTTATTGATTAAAATTCACAGTAATTTCCATTGTAAGATTGCAATTCGACTCACCTTCGATTTGTTTGTAAATAAAACAAGATCAATTCCAAAAAATCCGACCATTCCTTCCCTTCGCAAAGCGATACCGATTTTTTCCGTCAATTCTCTCAAAGTTTCAATCTTCACGATTTCTTGTGGTATAATGTACCCAACGTCGTTTCTAACGTCACTTTTAAAATTTACAACTTCCGCCGCGATGAGAAGATTCGGCGACGCTGTATCATGCTCAAGAATGATTGCGAGTGTTAACGTTTTATAATCGCAACTAGGACAAACCTGAATTAATCCACCTGGAACGTTCCAATTTAATTAACTCGCAAAAATTTCACTCTACTATTTCGAAAATTATTTGTTTTCTTTACAAATAAGCTTCTCCAAACTTACCATGAAATTCCAGGTCTCTCATAAAATATTCGTATCCTTTGTACACTTCGGAATTTAATTCGAGTTTCTCTGGCAATATTTTCATTAACAGTCCAGCTAATTCCTCTTCTTCGTTACACTTGCACTAAAAAAAAAAGATTGTAAATAATTTTATTTTTTTTTGTTTTGGGATGTAATTATTATCAGTAGGGTTCACTTTATCGACGATATTATTAGATTTGAAAATCGCGGTGTGATATCCACCGAAGCCGATATTAATTTTCGCTAGCCACGTGTCGTGGTCAGGAAATTTGATCATCATCTTCGCCAAACCTCTACACAGCTGTGAACATCGGAACGAGATTATTATTATGATTATTTTATTACTATTTTATTATTATTATTATGTATGGAGTGTACGATGTTGTTATTATTATTATTATTATATACCTCATCAAAATTGTTCACGTCCAACAATGATGGGGGATGATCGACGTTGAATTCCCTCATAAGTTTTATGAATTCTGACTTGACAGCAAGACGCATTTGACAACTCAACGAGAGTCCTGTAAACATGTAAATTTATTAATTTAGAATCAAGATTATATATGTAATATATTTTTATATAGTTTGTGGTTGGTTGAAAAACAATAATAAAGAATTTTGTTCTTACTCAGAATAATTTTTGACAGATAAATTACGAAAAAATGAAAACCAGAGTGTCATATTCGTCATCTACGAAAAATTTCCATTTTCATAAGCTTGTTTTAATAAAAAAAAAAAGATTTTTCTTTTGAGATCTTGGACTTTCGTTTTTTTCTGAACCCTTAAAAGCGGCCATTTTTTTGTTTATCCAAAAGAGCTTGACATGGTACTCAAAAGATGGGAAATTTTCCGAAGATAACAAATATCTTATTCTGATAACTGATTTTCAAAAATTTACCTGTCAAATTGTAAAAATCTTATAAAATAAAAATTAAATTTAACATTCAATTGCAATGGACCAACCCATAATCGGTATTTTTAACTCGCAAGCAACAAAAACATCCGTTTCCTGCATGACACCTGGTATTACAAATGCCTGTCGTCCGGCTGATAAATTTCTTAATCTTCGGTACGTGCGCGGACTTGAAAAAAGATTCTCGATGCCAGAAGAACAAGATTTTATTTTATAATCATTCGCTGACGAAGAATCGTTGCAATTCATGATCCAAAGATTGTTTAGGCTGATATCAGGTCTGACGCGACGTAGAAGTTCTAGAAGAAAATTTGTTAGCCGTTTGCTATTGGCGTTGGGACATACGTAAATCACTTGAGTATTTTTGTTGGCGAGCCAAGCCAAACGACCGAACTAAAAAAAAAAGAAAAAAGTCAATCGTATTTCATTAAATATTCACAAATTGATCGATGTTTATAATTTCGCAATTTTTTGTTTATAATTAACTTGAATATTCTGCAAACTTTGATAAGCTAGTCTCGCACGTAATCTCAAATTCTTCGGATAACTGAACGATGGCACGTGAATCACAATGTGAGGATGTTGTCGTATCTTGCACAAAGTTTTCGTCACAAAATGTGTCCTAGAAGTGTAATTAATATTTTTTTTATATTTATGTTTGTCTTAATTGGCAAAGTTATCGTTTGGGCAACAGATTTTTATTAAAATTAATTTATCTGGTACTTTCAAAAATAAAATAATCAATTAATATTAATAATAATCAAAAAGTGATTGAAAAATTGACTTTTAATTTTTTTTTATTTTGACCTTTGGTTTTCGTTGTTTTTAAACGCATTTTTAAATACTAAAATCGGTAATTCGAATTTGATAAATCGCCTTTCAATTTCCTGAAAAGGCTGTGGAAAAGTTTAAACAAAAAATTGAAAAAACTTTCAAATAATAAATAAACTGACCATCTCGTGAGGTTTCTGCAGAGCGAAGCAACTCCACGATTACCGATTTTCTCAAATCTCGTCAAATCATCGAAATTATCAGTAGCAACGACGCAAACACCGTCAAAAACTTCGCGACAACGTTTTCCCTCGTCCTCGTCGCATTTAGCCCCTTTGATCTCGCTTTTGCACAATTTACCCGCCAGATGGCGCTGAATGTCAATTCCCGAATAAACGATCGGTAAACATTCTTCCTCGTCGTATCGAATGCAGGACAGCGTTTTCTCGTCCGTCAGGTCGTGCAACTTCTCGTGCGTGCTCAAAATTTGATTGGAAATGTTAATATCGGTCGTGTCGCGTTGAGAAAGTACTTGATCGACTAATTCGAAACATCGACCCCATTTGCCGATAAGATCGGATTTCCCCTGGTGGCCAATCACGAAATCTCCCACCTCCTCGCATGTTAAGTCATTCGTGTATTTATTGAAATAACTCAAAATCGTAGAATCTCGATTTTTACAATTTTCCCTCGGTAAACCACATAATTTCCCTTCCAAAATCGTTTTACAAAATAATTTTTGGTTTTTCTCCATCTCTGGAAAATCGAAAAATTCTTCGTATTCGTCGTAGAAATCGTTCTCATACTCCTCCTCCTTGTATGACATCTCACAAATTGACTCATCTTGATAGTTTGTGGAGCTTTGATTATCGAGATAAGATTCTTCGCTGTCTGAAATTTTTTGGCATGGGAAATCGTCGGTGGACGATCGAGAAGAGTCTGGAGACAATTTAGCTCCATATTCCTTGATCAAGGAATATTGATGTAGTACCAAAGATCTAATGTCGCAAAGTGAGTAATCATCGTCGCATTGGCAAAAATTGTTTTTATGAAAATACAGCTGACGTGTAATTTTTGACGTTTTTTTCGAATCAGATTTTTTTGACAATGTTTTTTCACGTGATATTTCTTCGTTTAGGGCATTTTCGATGATTCGCTTGAATTCATTTATTTCTTTTTCCGTGTATGGGGATTTGAAATTTTGATAAATCAAATTTTTTGAACTGCTTTTGGTTGTATCGATCGATGAATTTTTGGAATTTGTAGAAAAATTTTCTCGAGCACACACTATTTGTGTGACACTTTTGTGATTAAGATCTCGAAATTCTCCGTTGGACTTCATCGTGGAATTTAAATGTTCTCGAAAAAAAACATTTTTATGACATTTTTGGATTTTTATTTTTTTCTTGACAGGGTTAATTTTGAACGAAATATTCAAAGTGACATGGCGTTTTGACATGGGAAAGAAAACAAGAAACAATAATTGATTACTATTTTACATCTTTCCTGAAACAAAAAACAATCTGTTCATAAATTACAATGTCATTTGCATAGGAATCAAATAAAAACTGTAAAACTATTTTAATTAATAAATGAATGAATACCTAATTTGTTATTTTCTAATCGCAGAATACTGAAAAGTTCGAAGTGTACTTGAATAACTGTTCTTTTTCTTTTTTTTTTTATTACTAATAATCGTTTTTTGATTTCACCAACTATCAGATTTTCGTTGATTTTTAGAAAACTATTTGTCTTATATTGATAAAAAAAATCTTCTTTAAGAAATGAAATAATAAAAAGTATGAATTTGCCATGTAGCCAAATTACAATTTTATTTTCAAACGATTGAATTGAGACAGATAACAGTTTTGATAATTTAAATAATATCATTGAGATCCAAGGGTTGGTTATTAAGACTTTCCTTCGTAATTGCCGAACCTACAGACATCTGTTCCGCCGTTGATAGTTGGGAAAAAACTTTTTTGCCAAGAGAATTATGAAAATACTCGATAAACATAACGAGGATTGAAAATCCTAATCCCAGAAGGAGCAAAAATATAGCAGGACTAAACTCTTCCACTTGCACTGGTGAGGGTCGCGAGCTATGACTCTCAGGACACTGAGGACGTGAAGTCAACCAAGTTTGTCGCAATCCATGAGCCAGACCGTGTTGTACTATACGACGTAATCTTAAAGAGTAAGATTATGATTCTTGTTATAAAGACAATTTCTAAATATTAATCAATTTTTCAAATATTTTATACAAAAAATATCGTTACAAACCCATATATGATCATTTTTTTGAACGGAGATTTTTTGGCTGTGACCAGCGTGACTACTCTGGAAGGGACCATTTCTACTTCTTGAAGGTCGCATATTTCATCATCATCAAACGTATCCTGAAATAAATGTATAAATTTTCGTTTTTTTTTTTAGAAAAATTCCAAAGTTTTTTTTACCACAATTCAATTGAAGCTTAAAGCCAAATAGAAAGAATGACATTAAACAAATCAAATAAAATGGAATTAAATTTAATTTTGTATCGAAAAACAAAGAACTCAGGTCAAAATAAACTGAATTGGACAAAATCAAAATTAACAAAATTTATTCTAATTGAGTGAAATTTAATGGATGTAAGTTTATTTGTAAGTGAGTTGATTTAGGTTGAATAAACTTGGATCAAAATGAGGAAACTATGAGTAAATACCATAATAATTTTGTAGGCAGTCGCTGTATCAACGTGGAAAGCGTAACCACCTTTCCTTATCCGTTCCATTCCTTCACTTACAGTTGTGAACGAACCGTTTGGTCTCTGTTTCGTAGGTTTCATTTTCTTTTCGTAAAGTTCAATAATATCTGCATTAGTCATATGCTACAACAAAGATTTAAAATAATTATAAAAAATTATAAAAAATATTATTAATTAATTATTTAATTTTTGACAATTCTTTTAGTGATAACAGTTATTACAATATTTTTGTAATATTGTTTAGGTCCAGTTTGTCAGTCGACATCTCAAAAAACTAAATTTTCAGATTGTTTTCGTTTTTTCATAGACAATTTACGTGTTGTGTGGAAAATTTTCAATTTTTTTATCTCGACATTTTGTTATTCAAATCAATTAATTCACCCTAAAAATGTCATAAGTGTAAGGAATATCCTCCGCCCATGTTTCAAGATTACTTTCCGCCAGATCTTTCACCGTCGTGATAAATCTCGGTGGTTCGGCCAATAGCTCACCCACGATGGAGGCCGAATAAAATTGATAAAGCAAAAGTCCCCATAACAAAAGTGACAAAAAGACTATTCGTCCGGAAACAAATTTTGGAGTTTCCATCAAACCTGCAAAAATCACGAACGAATCATTTATTTTTTGCTGCATAAAAATGAAAATCAAGTCAAAATAACGAATTTAAACAAAAAAAAACGATTTTTAAACAATGAACCTTGTTGGAAAACAGAGGCCATAGTTGACAACCCGATCTCCGAAGCTAGTTGACAATAATTATTCGTTTCTTCATCGTCGAAAGTTCTTTCATATTTTGACGTTATTAATAAAACAAAAAAATACAATAATCCAGTCAAGACGACCACGTACCAAACCTCGCGTACGAAAGGCTTCAAAAAGGCATTTCGTACGGTATTCTTCTTGGGATGTCGAAATATGAAACGTACCCTGAAACACGTGCGTCATAACCGAGCAAATTTGATAAAAAAAAGACAGTTTTTTAATTAACAGATTAAAATATAGACTCTGCGGTTCCCTGAATTTTTTTCAAATAAATTTTTATAAATTAACAATGGCTTGTTTCACAAAGTTCAGAAAATTTTGACAATTATCAAAATTTTTGATAATTGATTTGGATTTTTTTTAAATTTGACTTTCTTGGCCAAAAAAAGCCTTTTTTTATTTGAAAAAAACTTTAAAATTCCGCAAATCTGAGGTTAAACTTGTCGAAATCTTTGTCTTTTTTACTTCACTACGTAAGATTCCACAGTGAATTCACAAACGTCCATTCTTTCTGACTTGTACTGAAAAGGCGCTGCGCTTATATCGACAACACCCTCGATCATTTCTGCTAAAATTCCATTCCAGGTGCCGTTGATGAGGTAACCCCAATCTTTAGCTTGTCGCAAATTAATTCTAACGAATCAAAAAAAATAAAAAAATAAAACAGAAAATGGGCGATTAAGGATTGTTGCAAAAAATACTTTCTTACTACTCGTTTATAAAAATTATTACGTAAAATTATAGGTATCTCTCAGCTGCAAAACCAAAGCATAATGGTAACGCATCATCGTATCCAAATGACGATTTATCGGAGTCGTGATGTAAGTCTCGAAATCGGGTAAAGCTGGATTCATCAACTGAAAAATATTAAAGGAATTTGGCTTATCAACAATTAATTAATTTACAAAAAAAATTTTTAATTAATTTGCTTTAATCAATTAATTAATTAATTAATTTTATTAATTTTATTTAATTAAAAATTCTAAAAACTAAAAATTTTACTTCCGGTTTCCAATGGAGGAAAATAAATTCGTACCACGATTGAAAAATTCAACGGTAATCCATGAAAATTGCCTCGTCGAATATATTTGTATTGCGTCAATTCGTCCTTCAAACCATCTCGGGGCGTCCATACACCCTTGAAGGTCACATTGAGAGGTCCGTTATGTCGATAGCTAGGATTATAAACGTCGTGTAGTACGTAAGAAAAATTTTCTCTACGCTTGGCGAAGGTCATCTCTGTCTCCACACTGAGAGGCAAATGACGGAAAATACTGTTTGGTATCGTTGAGAAATTTGCAAGAACGAGCCAGTGGTAAGACTCGTTAAAAGGCAATCGATGTTGAGAAAATTGCTCGAAAACGATTTCACTCCGTGGACAATCGTAATCCAGGACAACACCGATGTGATAATAATTAACTCGCAATATATTGGTCATGTCTAGATCGAGATTTATTTTGACATAAGATATTCTCGTATCGAGCTGCATAACATCACGAGCAAATCCGAATCGATCTGTAGAAATTTGAAAAATTTTTCATTAATTCAAATTTGACAAAATTTATAAATTTACTAAATCTTCTTATTATTTCTCTTACTCCAAACACTTTTCGACTAAAATAAACAATTTGCACAATCGCTGTCAAATTTCTTGAAAACAAATCAATTGTTTTTGATTATTTATATTTTTTGTGGGAAATTAATTTTTTAGAATGACTTAAAAAAGTGTTTTCATCAAACGATGAATGAGTAATTTGTTCAATATTAATGTTTTCATAGAAAAAATTGTATGGAAAAAATAAATAGGAAAAAATATGCAATTTTGAGTTTCCAGTTTTTTTCATGTCCATTTCGAGTGTTCGCTTTAATAAATTATAAATAAACACAGAGTACGTACAATCTGCATCCCAACAAGCAAAAACAACGATCTGTTGTATGTGACGATCGTTAAAATAATTCCTGACGAATTTCGAGCTTGTTGTATCAAAGCTCGAAGCTTTTGAAATAGCAACAATAACAATGGTGAAAAATAGCACGAACATCTTTATGTTTCACACCGAATGACAAAGAACGACGTTTCCTTCCAGTCCATTGTCTTCCTCGAATCTGACGAAATGCTGAAATTATTAGACAAAGGAATATCCTCTTTTTCGTTAGTCCCTTCATTTCCGCCATGAATATATAAACCTTCGACTACTCACTATTGCAAATCATAGTAATGGTATATAATATTCTATACAACGTTTATCGATCCTTCCTCGCAATATCTTAAGCTTCGTGACTGGACGAATAATGATATAGTTCTGGGATGCGTTTCACGAATGGCATATAATTTTTGTAATATTAAATTATTCTAGCTTCATTGTTTAAACATAGAAATCGAGAAAACCCGATAGACAATTCTAGAAATTATCTCGCCGTTGGTTCCTGAAGGAAATTGCATCGAGGGAAACAAAAGGGCCAACCTGCGAATCGAAAGACAGAAATGCACGAACTTGCGTTTTAACTCTTGTTCGAACTCAACTTCGAGCTGTTAAACTTAATTTTGAATTTACGTTGAAGATTGAGCTCGAACTTGAATACAAGCGTAAGTTTAGAGTTGAGTTCAGACGAAGGGTCAAATTCAAGTTCAAGGTCACATTAAAATTATATTTGAACTCAAGTTCGAATCAAATTTAAATTTAAAAGTTATTTTTGAGAAATATAAGTTTTTTTTTGGAGTAGATTAATATGTTTAGGAGCTTATAAAGTCGCAAATTTCTCGCTGATCACGAATATCTTAATTGTATTTCCCTGGTACAAAAATTGATAAGTGAAAAGTCCAAAAAACGTTAAATTTTTGAGTTTTCTCGAGATTTTGGCTATTAATTTCAAGATATCGAAGAAACAACTATGATTTTCGCATTGTACGGAAGATGTTTGATAAAAGTTCATGCTTTTAAAATCATTTTTGAAAGAAAATTTTGTTTCCACAGTTTTAATGCCTTTTTTTATTTCCTCCAAAATTTTGGTAAATTTTGATTCCACTTGAACCAAGTTCATGAGGGACTTATAAAGTGGCAAATTTCTCCCTGATCACAAATATCACTATGGTATTTCTCTCACATCAAAATTGATAGGTGAAAAATCGAAAAAACGTGATTTTTCACCGTTTTTTGGGGTTTTCTCCTATTAATTTCAAAGTTCCTAAGGAACGACTATGATTTTCACTATATACGGTAACTTGCCTATGGAATTGTACCCTTTAATCTCAAAAGGAAGTCCAAACTGAAATTTCAAATTAATTTTAAACTTGAGATCACGCGCAAAGTCAAACGCAAGGTCAAACACAACTGGGAATTGAAGGTCATGTCCGCGATACTCAAGTTCAAGATAGTTTACAATTTTCAAGAGACTTTCTTTCATAATAATACCCCTTTTACAATGCCTTAATCGTATTATTCCCTGGCGAATTCCGATGTAATCGCCGAGCGTATTACAAAATCCATTTTTTAAGTTAATGAACTATAAAAATATAAGAAATATTGGCAGAGCACGGAAATGTTGCGTGACGCGTGCTCGCAACAATCGTTTAGTACATTACGCAAAAGTGAAAAGACGCACCGGCGACTTGTTGTCAATGTTTAGATCTGGTATATATGTATATTATAGCATAATCCTTTGGCACGTCAAATGATCGTTAGCACGCAAATAATAGCCGACCGTTTAAAATCCTGAGCTGAGCAATATCCTACACAGCTGGAACTCTCGATTCTTCGAATAAAACATAATATCAAACACAAAGCTTTCATTAACCCATTGACGTTTTTTTATAAATTCGAATATCCGACTCGATCGTGTTAAAAATCTAAATCACTTTTGAAAATGCATGCTAATTTGTTCAATTAACACAAAAATGAATTGTGTTTAAATTCGTATGCAAAAAATTATTTTTTTTATTTTATGGAAAATCATGTACTCGTGGTTTTTTCAAAATCCGTTAATTTAAGAATAATTGACTTTTGGACATAACCATAGAATAAAATAAAAAATTATCTACAATGAATAGATATTCATTGTAGATAATTTTTTATTTTTTATTTTATTCTATGGTTTGTTTAAAAATCGTTTAATAACCAAAAAAAAAAGGATGAATTTTTGTTTTCGGTTAAAAATGGTGTGTACAAATCAAAATAAAAAATATCAACTATCCCAACTTGAAAATGGACTGACAATTTAAAGGGTTTGCTCGTCACTGCTTTCCATTTACCCTTTTCAAAATTAAATTTGGAAATGGAGGGATACAAAATTTTTTAATTTATGTAATTTTTTAACGTTACCGTGTTTTTGGAAATATATATGAAGTTTTGGAAGATTGCAAAGTTACGAAGAATCCTTGATAAGAATTACCAAAATCTTTTCATTAATAAACAACGAATGTCTTTAGTGATAAGAGAAGTGGTTTTTGCGTACGACTTGTCACAATTGGGTCACAGAACGATGTACAGTTTCAATGCGCGAAATTTCAAGACGCGTTTCACCAAGGCACACTAACCTACATTTCACTAAAATTGAGCGCAAAAAATAAAAATAATGATAAATTAGAAAATTTCTATTTAATCTTTTTAACAAAAATTATTTGTATTTTGGTTATGTCAATAACAATACCCGTACAAAAAAATGTATGCACTGGGTTGTATACACCTACAATAAAATATGTAACATTAAAAAAAAGTTTCAAATTTATGTTAACAACAAATAAAATTTTTTTAATTTCAGCAAAGATTAAAAGATATATTAAACAACGAAATAACAAAGAAATAAATAAAGACGTCACGTCATGATACTTGGACTTCTGAGACAGACGATAAAAATCATTGGGGAAGTGATTTCATTTTCACGTTAATTTCACATTGTTGTCTGTTGGAGGTTCGAAATATCGACGTCTGTAAACTCCATCAGGATCGTATTTACTCGCAAGCACATCGAATTTTTCCGGCTCGAACTCCCTAGAAATGACAAATCAATTTTCATAAATATTGACGCTTTCGTTTAACGAATTAAAAATATTTTTTTTTATAAATTTTATTCAAGAAATGTTTGTTTTTTTTTTCATTTTTTTTAAGTACACAGCAATTTCTCAATGAAAGTGACAGGTATGGCAAGATTTTTACTTTCCAAAATCTGTTGAACGAGATTTGCATCAAAATCGTGTTCCACTTTTAGTTTCATTGAAATCGAAAGTTTTTTTCAACTGGAAATTTCTACAGATTTCGACTCATTATTCATTTTATATATTAACGTAGAAATCAATTAATCAACTTATAATAATAAATTTTCTTTTTTATTGAATTGATTCAATATTTATCGTTATAAAAAATTTTAAGTAACACAAATTCTTACAATCATTTTTTAAAAACTGTTATAATTATACTTTTCCAAAAAAAAAAACAAATTATAAAATACAATTATTTCGTAATTAAATAAAGATGTCGCGATATATTTGCCATAGTGTCGAGTGTGTGTCACTCAGCAATTAAATTTCGACATTTATGATTGCGAACGATCCGATAAAAATGCACGAGTCGTACAATTCGTTTGCTAACCAAAGGAATACAAATAAGCAAACGATGTGCGTACTATTCGCTCTCTCGCAACGATTAATGAATTATTTCATGCCTATGTACTTCCGGTAAATAAACTCATCAAGAAAATCAATATGCAGGGCAATGCACTGTATATAATTTAGATTGCGTTGCTAAAATTTTATTTCGATCGTTGCAATAAAATTAATGAAAAGTAAACTTTCGATAAATTGAATCTTGACCCATGGAATTCTAATCAAGAGTGATGGAATTAATTAGGAAAAAGAGAAAGTTCATTAAAAATTCATTACTAAAACATTTATCAAAATATATTAAATTAAATGAGTTATAATAAATCTCAATCCAAGTAATTTTTAGATAATTAATTTTAAATAAATTTAATCAGCAATAATTAATAATGAACGATAAGTCGAAACACTGTGGTACAATTTACCTGAGATAACGTATCACTTTGACCGCGCCCTCGATCTGACTTTTGGTACATTTGGCGCATCCTGTAGCTAAAGCTTCCGGCAAAACTCCTAAAAAAAGGTAAATTTATTAATTCATATTCTTCACGTTACTGTCATTTACTTTTATCGTGACACGTTATAATGATTTTTTATTATTGCCATAAAGTGATTTAAAAAAAAATAAAAATTCACAGTTTTGAACATTTTTTGAATATTTTCTTATCAAATAAATTCAAAAAAACAAATTTTCCAAGCTACATTACTATTTCGAGCCGCGACAGAAAATCAACTCTGCCAAAGTGATGAAAATAAAAATAAAAATAAATGTTGACTTTCGTCGAAATAAACTCCAAAAAAAAGGTAAATTTATTAATTTACATTAATTTAAAAAAATGAAAATCCACAATTATGAACATGTTTTGAATATTTTCTTATGAAACAAATTTAATAAACCAAATTTTCCAAGCTATATTACGATTTTTAACCGTGTCAAAAATCGGAAAAAAATCAACTCTGTCAAAATGACGAAAATAAATGTTGACTTTCATCGAAATAAACAAATGTATATATATATATATATATATATATATATATATATATATATATATATATATATATATATATAATTACTCATTTCTATTCCGGATTAAGAAACGAGTGCATAATTAGTCAAACTAATTAACGTATATTTTCATTGTAGGTTTATGATTAATGCTGCCATAATCGACAAAGATAAAAATCGATCTCACGTTTGAGCTCTTGGCCGTCAGGGGGACAAGGTCCTTTGCTCATGAGACAATTGAAATAATGTTTCAAAAGTCTCTTGCTGTCGAGTATCTCGTTGAGATTAACTTTGTCCCATCGAGTTGTGTACGTATCCGGTTTCGGCCATAGATAACCATAAGTATACCTCGGTATTTCAACTACCGAGAGAACAACGAAACACCAGAGCGTCAACGATACGAGTCCGCGCACTCGACCATCCATTTCGCGCACGAGTGAGCCGTACGAAACTCACGTACGGGGCCTTTATACCGCGATTACCGTGAGACACAGGGAGTTGCAATTTCCTCCACGTCAACCGGACCATCGCAATATACCCGATTTACCTCGCATTGTGAATTAATTAAGACCGTGGATTTCACGAAGAAAGTATTCGAATTTGGAAAAGAAAAGAAAAAATACAAAAAAAAAAGCAATTTGTATAATTACGCAATAAATAATTAAAAATCGACAAATGATTGTTTAATTGATTTCAGTGATGAAGATTTTCTGGCTAATGTTGATTGTTGTATTTGTCTATTTGATTTTGGAAAATTTTTTTAATATTGAAAAATAACAAAATTATACGTATGGAAGAATCGTTAATTAGAATTCCACGAATTATCGATTGATCGATGATGATCGATCGATCAATTCTGATAATTAATATTTTTCGGTGATAATGATTGTTACATTTTAATTTTTGATTGTAAACGATCGAAAAAGAAATTAAAAAAAGAAAAAATTATTCATTGTGTATTAAATAATGGATAATTAATGAATTATTGAGAAATCGAGAGTCAATTAATTAATTCAAACCGATTAGTTCCAAATCGAAGAATTATTAATTAGAATTCCATGAATTATAGATCGATTGATTAATTCTAGTAATTAATTTGTTTTCGTTGATATTAATTGTTACATTTCAATTTTGGATTGTAAATGATCGAAAAAGAAATAAAAAAATTTGAAAAAAATCATTCTTTGTGTAATAAATAATTTATAATCAATGAATTATTGATAAATTTAGGATCAATTAATTAATTCAAGCAGTGGAAATTTTTCGTGTATAAGTAATTGTTTGCTCTGACACGCATGTCTAATTAATTTTGTCTTTTAATTGCTGTAAGATTGGGAATACTGTGCAACTGATAAACTTACTGAGAAAATAAACAATTGTACTGAGGAAGCACGTATAGTGGTTCGTGATAATGATCGTTGGGAAATTATGCAATTATGATTCACAGTGCAACGAGTGTACGTTTGATGCAAAATAACTGGTAATTTTTTACGAGGAATTTCCTCTACCAGCGTAGCCAATAATAGTCGACATCAGCTGAATGTCAAAGGAATGACAAGTATGCTGATGGAATTCTACCGCTACAAAAATTGACACTAATATCAATATATCTATATAAGTATTTATAAAATTATTACAAGCAATCTATTTCCGTCAGACATTTATAGTCAAAATAAATTTATATGTTTACTCAACGTTTACTTTGTATTTTTATAAAGAAATAAAAAAATAAAAACAAAAAATAGAGAATTAAGAAAATTGAAAATAATTTTTTTAAGTCGAGTCATTCGTCAAACTATCTGATTATTTTTGATATCTAATAATTATCTGATTCATTTTTAAGTAATAAAGATTAATAGAAATTAATTTTGAAAATAATAAAAATTAATTGAAATTTATTTTTAAATAATAAAAATTAATTGAAATTAATTTTTAGATAATAAAAATTAACAAAAATTAATTTTTAAATAATAAAAATTAATTGAAATTAATTTTTAAATAATAAAAATTAATTGAAATTAATTTTTAAACAATAAAAATTAGTAGAAATTAATTTTTAAATAATAAAAATTAATAACAATCGTTAAGTTTTAGGCCCAAAAATGCCAGCTGTCACTAAAAATGCATTTACGATAAATTGAGTGATAAAACAAAAAGAATAAAAACCCTATTAAGGATAAATATATATACAAGGTAATTTCGCACCTTACGACCTATAAATGTCAGTTTAAAGAGTGCATGTGTAATAAGTTCCGTTACCACGTGCGTAAGGGTCACTGGACTGGTAAAACCAGCTTTGATCGACCGTGTACATCAATACTTTTTGGTAAATGAGAGCAAAACATTATTACCTTAACAGCGTTATGTCGTGACCGTTAAAACCCATTAACGGTTTCTCAAGGTGAAAACTATTTGAGAAACTGGCTACACATTTTTTACCATATAAGCGTGTATGTAAGATATATAATTATATTGTTTTCTTTATATTTACGGAAACGAACAGCCGGGACGACTCAACAAATTTCCATACCCAACATTCTTTGTGAAATCAAGAACATTATTTTCAAATTTCTCAGAAATACGTCATATTTTCTTACCAACTTGAAAAATTACTGAAATTTTACGATTAATTAAAAAAATAATATAAATTGATTCGAGCAAAGATTTTGCAATTACTATTTCATCACTCAGCTGTCGTAATCAGCCATGTTTTTGCAATATATTAATCAAAATCGTAGAGAAACAATGGAATTGATTTTATCAAAAGAGCAACATAACCTCAAAAAGTACAAAGAAACGACAACCGCGACGACTCAACAAATTTCCATACCCAACATTCTTTGTGAAATCAAGAACGTTATTTTCAAATTTCTCAGAAATACGTCATATTTTCTCACCAACTTGAAAAATTACTAAAATTTTACGATTAATTAAAAAAATAATATAAATTGATTCGAGCAAAGATTTTGAATTTACTGTTTTATCACTCAGCTGTCGTAATCAGCCATGTTTTTGCAATATATTAATCGTAATCGTAGAGAAACAATGGAATTGAATTTATCAAAAGAGCAACATAACCTCAAAAAGTACAAAGACAAATTAATTAAATACGTCAAACTGATTTCGATTAACCATTATAATATATTCCCAATATAAAATCTCGTATGTGTAATAACGATTCATTGAATTCTCTGCAAATCCATAATTATAATTCATAATAAATGAATATTCGTTAAATGATAATGGCGAAATTATAAATTGCACATTGACGCATGCGCAATTTTGTTTCAACGAAGCACATTCAACTTGCAATTTATGGGGACGTTGATTATATGTTCACTAAATTTTAATCCGATCAATTAATAATAAACAGGATAAATTTAATTTCCAGTCGATAACTTATCATCATCGAGCAACCGTAATCAATGGAAGATAAGTTACCGACAGATGATAAAACCGGTGATTTTTTTTTCAACTACAAGACTTTGTTTAATCCGAATAAAATTAAACCTTTGTGCAATTTTGTTATAGTTTCAACAAATTAAATAATTTTTATTTCTCTTTCGTGCAATTAAATTCATTAACATTTTTCTCGTTAAATCTATCGAGGAAAATTACCGACTGATGGTCGGAACGTTTCAATGAGACTACTGTGATTAATTACCGACGATTAAATTTCCAAGGTCGACACCTCGGTCGAATTTTCATCATCGAAAACCTCGACCGATCGCTTTACGTTCCTACGATAAATCAATTTTTCCGCCACCATAATAAACAAAGAAAATGCGATACCGAACAGAAGTAAAAAAATTGCTGGACTGAATTCTTGTATCACAACCGGAACTGGCATGGTACTGTGACTCTCGGGACATTTTGGACGCCTGTGATTCCAAACGTTGCGCAAGCGTTTAGGCGTCCCACGTTCCATTACCAACCGCAGGCTAAGTAGGAAATTTCAAAATTTCAATAAATCGACGAATTATAAGAAAAATCAATGTAATCATCGATTTAAAAAAATTAATTCGATTACTAATTTGTATTTTCTCACTGAATTTATAAATTTTCACGAATATAAAAGTATGCACACCCATAAGTCACCATTTTCTTGAACGGTGAATGTTTGCTCACGCATGTCGAAGTGTGAGTCGCCGGTAAGAGATGAACTTCGGCCAATTCACAAATTTCACGCTCCTCGAATGTTTCCTAAAAAAAAATTTAAACATAAACAATCTTTTGTCACGTAATTAAAACAAAAAACTCTAATTACAATTGCAAATTCAATTTTAAACGAATTACTAAATACTTCCTGTTAATTAAACTGTTAATACAAATTTGACTAAAAATTAAATAAATTAAATTAAATTAATTGTAATTAATGCTGATTGACTTCGATAAATTTGTAAGCGGTTGCCGTATCGATGTGCAAAGCGAAACCTCCTCGTTGAACTTTTTTCAAGCCTTCCTCGGCCGGAAAAAATGAAAGTTTGTTTCGTTTTTTGCTGATGGCCATTTTTTTATGAAATAATTGACGAACGATGGGATCGTCGTTGATCTAAATTTAAAAAATCTCAAGTTTGTTCATTAACGTGAGATAATTAAAATCGTTTATGAGTAAAAATTGAAGAAAAGAACATCATTACCGTGAAAAAATCGTAATTATAAGCAATAGCTTCGGCGCCAAATTCCAAATGACTGTGCAACAAATCTTCGGGCGTATTTATGAATCTTGGCTTTTCGACGAGCAACGAGCCTACCACACTGGCTGAATAAAATTGAAAAAGCAGAAGAGCCCAAAAGAATAAAAATAAAAAAACTATGCGACCCGAGATAATTCGTGGACCATCGCTCAATCCTAAAATTTCAAATAGCGTTTATACATATAAAATGAAACACAATTTCTCTTTGTAAAAAACTTTTGTAAAAAGTTATGCAAATAAAACTGGCTTATAATATAATAATGAAACAAAATTTCTAATATTACATAAAAAAATAACTGGTGAATTAATATTATTATTATTATTATTATTATTATTAGAAAAAAGTATTATTAGTATTGTTTTTCTCATTAGTAAAACAAAATGAAAAATATTTCAGCAAATATTGATATTTCTTTATCAACAACTGTTTGTTTTTTTTTTATTTTTTTATTCATAATTATTGTTTTATTTTTTGTTTCGAGGTAAAAAAAATTGTTTTACCTCGTTGGCAATCAAATTAATATTATAAAAAAGTATTATTATTATTGTTAGTATTAAAAATCAATCAAAAATATTGCAGCAAATATTGATCTTTTCTCTATCAACGACCTTTCATTTTTTTTTATATTTTTTTTATTCATAATTATTGTTTTATTTTTTGTTTCGAGGTAAAAAAAATTGTTTTACCTCGTTGGCAATCAAATTAATATTATAAAACAGTATTATTATTATTGTTATTATTATTAAAAATCAATCAAAAATATTGCAGCAAATATCTTTTCTCTATCAACGACCTTTCATTTTTTTTTAATATTTTTTTTATTCATAATTATTGTTTTATTCTTTGTTTAGAGGTAAAAAAATTGTTTTATCTCGTTGGCAATCAAATTAATATTATAAAACAGTATTATTATTATTGTTATTATTATTGATAAAAATAAATAAAAAATATTGCAACAAATATTGATATTTCTCTATCACGACTTTTTATTTTTTTTAAATTTTTTGTATTCATAATTATTGTTTTATTTTTTGTTTCGAGGTAAAAGAAATTGTTTTACCTCATTGGCAATCAAATTAATATTATAAAAAAGTATTATTAATATTGTTATTGTTATTAATAAAAATAAATAAAAAATATTGCCACAAATATTGATATTTCTCTATCAACGACTTTTTATTTTTTTTTTATTTTTTGTATTCATAATTATTGTTTTATTGTTTTTGTTTCGAGGTAAAAGAAAACTGTTATACCTTGTTGACAAATCGAAGCTGCAGCTATAAGCGCCGTTTCCGAAGCCGGATGAGTTTCGAGAGTGTTAACAGGCTCTCGCCAATCGTAATGTACCTCGATTTTAACAGTCGTATACAACAAAAGCCAATTTATCATTCCAACAACGATTATCAATTGCCACACTTCCGTTGTAAAAGGTTTCAGAAAAACATTCGATAATTCGTTTTTTTGTGGATGACGAAATATCGTATTCAACCTGTGTTGAACCAGACAATATTAACAAATTCTCGATTTAAAACATAGAAAGAAATTTCTATTTAGAAAACAAAAATAAAAATTTTATCAATAAATACAAAATTTATTTATCGCTATTACTTCATTCGTCCCACATGATTTTAAATTACTGATAAATTTTTCTCAATGTTACAAAATTATTTTGCAATATCTCGGATGATAAAAAAAAAAGATTGTAATAAAAATTTATAGAAAATATTTCAAATGAATATTTTGAAAAAAAAAAATGTATTGATAATTAAATTGTAAATTACATGATCATCCAGGTTTGAACGGTGTAATCGGTGATCTCCAATCGATCGGCCCTATAGTACATGGGCGTTGCGCTTATATCGACTATTCCTTTTCCCATATCGCCCAATATACCGGTCCAAGATCCATTCACCTTGTATCCCCATGATGTGCCCCTCTGCAGATTCATACTGTCGTAAAAAAAGATACATTTGAATATCCCTGTATTAATTAATACAAATCGAAAAAAAAACATGAAGACACAAATCGAGGGACATTGAATCACAAGGCTGAAATCCAAATTTACATGGAAAATCAATCTTGAATATAAACATACTTTATTAAGGTTTGACCTTAATTCCTCCTCAAATTCAAACTAAAGGTTGAATTTATATTTAACCTTTTATCATAAGGTCAAACTGAAGTTCAACGTTAATGTTTAACTTTAACTTTAAACTAAAATATAAAATCGAATTCAAATCTTTGTGAGTCAAAAGTTGGGCTAGAGTTTACATTGAAAGTTAACTTAAAAAATACGTAAGTCCTAATTTCACTTTAAATTTAATATTAAAAATAACATTGAATTTAAGTGTGAACTAAATTTAATATTTAAGCTTGATATTAAGTTTGTATTGAGTCATTTTTAGATTAGAATTTTTGGAAAACATTGATTTTGATTAATTCTCGTACTCACGTGAAATTATAATAATCTCTCAGTTGAACTATAAGGCCATAATTAAAACGATGCATCGTATCGAAATGTCGATTTATCGGAGTCGTTATGTACGTCATAAAATCGACATCGGGTGATGCATGATCGATCTGTAAATCGGCCGAAAAAAATGTTGTTTATTATTATTTTATTTTATTTGTTATTATTATTTTCATATTTTACGAACCACGATGGAGACATTGATGGAAAGCCCATGAAAATTTCCACGACGTTTGTACTTATACTGAACCAATTCGATATTCAAACCATCGTCGATGGACCAGTTGCCCATGTACGTCACATTAAGACGTCCACCATGACGACTGCTAGGATTATAGACGTCGTGCATTTCATATGTATCGTAACGACGAATGGCAATCGTCATTTCCGTTGCAACGTTTAGAGGTAGATCGGCAAAAAATTCTTTCGGAACTGTCTCTTGTCTCGTGACAATCAACCACCAGTACGACTCGTTGTGTCTCAATCCTTGGTCCCAGTACTGTGCACCTCGTTTAGTTTCATTTTTTTTTATTTATTTTTTTTTTTTGTTTTTTCACGAACATTTTAATCATTTCACTTTTTATTTTTCAATAAAATAAAAAGTCAAAAATGATTTTCAATAATTTTTTGAAAAAAATATTTGTTTTTTCGTGGAATAATAAAAAGTCACGTCACGAACATTTTAATCATTTCACATTTTATTTTTCAATAAAATAAAAAGTCAAATGATTTTCAATAATTTTTTGAAAAAAATATTTTTTTTTTTCATAGAAAAAGAAAAAATCACGTCACGACCATAATATTTTCATTCCATTCATTTTTAATAAAAAAATGCTTAAATTGTTTATTTATCATTATTATTATCATTAATAATGATTTTTTGATTGATTCAATTATGGAATTTTTAGTTTTTACAACAGATTATTTAATTTTATTCCATTCATTTTTAACAAAAAAATGCTTAAATTGTTTATTTATCATTATTATTATCATTAATAATAATTTTTTGATTGATTCACTTATGAAATTTTTATTTTTTACAACAGATTATTTAATTTTTTAATAATAATAATGATAATAAATAATTGTACGATATAAATTAATTACCGTTGATTATTAACTATTAATTATTAGTCGTGACATTTTTTTTCATAAAAGTTGACCCCTTGACTCTCAACAAAAAATTAAAAAAATAAAAATTATATCAACCTGTTGAAAAATTATTTCACTCCGTGGACAATCAAAATCCAGAAATATTCCCAGCTTGTAATAATTCACTTTCAATATTCTCTCCATATCGAGGCCGTCCTTTATTTCCACATACGAAACGCTCGTATCGTAATTCATCAAGAAACGCGAAAAGTCTTCACGATCTTGATCGTTCCCAAGAAAAAAAAAGCAAATGTAACATCGAATTTTTTATTTTCATATTGCAATTTCTTTAATTAATTATCGTCGAACAACATTCTTTTATGAATCACCTCGTTCGAAATCGAGAATAAATTTTTACCCACCGTAAGGATTCCAACATGCAAACGCAACGATCTGATGACAATTACGATCGGTAAAATAATCCCTCGAAAATTTCGATTCTATCTCGTCGCACCCGACCAATGCAATCAAAAACAATTGAACGATGAAAATAAATTCCATCACGTTCATTATACGTCCACTATTAATAATTAACAATTTTTTTAAAATCATTTTTTCCAATTTTTCTTTTTAAAAATTTTTTTTTTTTTTTTTTGCTGCTTTGGTTGCAATTTTTGCTGTTTCGATTTTTGTTTTCTCACTTTTGAGTTTTAGTGACAATGGTCGATGTAAAATGAGGGAAAAATGTGGGGAAAATGTTTAACGATCGCGTACTATTATACCGTTACTCGATTGACGAAGGGTGCAGAATCTTGAATCATGCACCCTCTGGAACTATAACGGGACGTACTTTATGCATGCAAATTACATATGGCGATGACGTGCATATCGGCGAACGAAGTATAATCTTCATTCTGAAATATCCGCAGCGCTCGAAACGAACCACGTGTATAATCAACGAAATTCGAAATTGCCCTCTTATTGCATTAATGCATATTTCACGAGGCGTCTCTATGACCGGATAAAGTGGATGTAATCGGCCAACTAGAGTCCCAAAATCATCAGTTAAATATTATCATCATGGAATTCGTGCCTCGGTTTACAAGGCGATGGGCACAAAAAACTGTCGTTGGCCATTTTTAAGGGAAAAAATGTAACTGGATTTTTCAAATTTCTAATTTTGCAAATTTTTTTATGCAATGTCAACGATATTTTGTATTAATTTTATGAAACGTAATGAAAAATTAAATTAATAAAGTTAAAGAACAAGCAAAATTAGTCGTTGGCCATTTTGAAGGAAAAAAATGTAACTGGATTTTTCAAATTTCTAATTTTGCAAATTTTTTTATGCAATGTCAACGATATTTTGTATTAATTTCATGAAACGTAATGAAAAATTAAATTAATAAAGTTAAAGATCAAGCAACATTAGTCGTTGGCCATTTTGAAGGGAAAAATGTAACTGGATTTTTCAAATTTCTAATTTTGCAAATTGGTTTATGCAATGTCAACTATATTTTGTTTTAATTTCATGAAACGTAATGAAAAATTTAATTAATAAAGTTAAAGAGCAAGCAAAATTAGTCGTTGGCCATTTTGAAGGGAAAAAATGTAACTGAATTTTTCAAATTTCTAATTTTGTAAATTTTTTTATAGTGTCAATGATATTTTGTGCCAATTTTACAAAACGTATGTGAAAAATGAAATTAATAAAGTTAATAAACATTAATAAAATTTATACGATTAATAATGAGATAATAAAAAATAAATCAATTTTTGAGTGCTAAGTTGACTGAAAATTATGTATCTACGAGTGAGAGTGTGAGTGAGTAACGTTCTCGGTGAGTGATTTATGTAAATGAATCAAAAAAATGGCACGTCACTTATGAGCTGCACTTAATTTTTGTATTCTTTCTAGAATTTTAAAAAAGATCGTTATTCAATTTTTATTAATTTTTTCATCAACATTTTCCGAGACAGAAGTTATGAAGAAATCGCTTTTAAAAAATGATCGGTAATACTTAACATAAAGAAATCATTATTATGCCACTTTCTATCAGCCATTTACCATTTCCAAGATATATTTATAAAAATGCAAAATAAAATGCAAAATATCAATATTTTTAAGTAGCAAATTAAAATCGAGAAAACCTCGCATACATGAAATTGTAATCGGAACTGTGCCATTATAAGGCAAGGACGTACTTTATTGGCCATTCTGAGATGAAACATAAATTATCGACCGTCGATAAAAATGGCAATGCCGATTTTTTTATTATTAATCTACAATGTTACAATTAATCACTAATCAACAACTTGCTTATCTAAAATAAATCTCACTATTCAATATCAATCTATATTCGCGTACTAGTAGATACGTAAATAAAAAATATTAACAGCTCAAACGATTTTTTGTAATCAACGTAAGATAACATACCGACAGAGCTATGAAAACTACAAAAGGTACACTTACGTTCCCACGGTCCCATATCTCTCGAAAAATTAACTTCTCGAGCAAAAAAAATCTGCAGAATCTTTTGTTTGAGGAGAAAACGATTTATTCTTAACGATTTGTTACCGACCGAGTCCGACTCGCATCGTTTTAATTTATTTGAACCGGCAACCGATGACCTCCTTCGTCGCTTAAATGTCCTTCGGACTGAACATCGACTAAATTATCGGTATATTGTTCTTCCATGTAGTGAGAGACAAATTTTTCTATCGTCATGACGAACAAAGAAAATGCAAATCCGCATAACAAGAGAAAGAGAGCTGGGCTAAATTCTTCGATAACCACCGGAACTGGCATTGAACTGTGACTCTCGGGGCATTGAGGACGCCTGTGGGCCCAAACTTTTCGCAACCGTTCTGCCGTACCACGTTCGACAATATGTCGCATACTGCAACGAACAATTGTTCAAATATTGTTTAACATATTTATCGAACAATTTTTTTTTTTGACATATAATGAAAAAGTCTTGATTAAAAAATCAAATTAGATCCTGTTTTATCGTGAAAATTGTAAGATCGGTAATGTTTTGTTCACTTACCCATAAGTTACCATTTTTCTAAAAGGCGAATGTCTGGCGAGGCCCATCGACGTGTGCCTCGGGGGAAAGAGATGAATTTCTTGAAGTTCGCAAATTTCATGTTCCTCGAATGTTTCCTAAAAAAATAAATGGTACCTGATGGAATTAAAAATGGCCATTTTTTAAAATGAATTTAAAAAATTTATTTTCACTTCGATAATTTTGTAAGCCGTCGCTGTGTCAACTTGAAATGCGAAACCTCCTTTCTTCACCATCCGGAGACCTTCCGCAGGGCCAAAAAAGGGCCGTTTTTTTCGTTTTTTGTCGACTGCCATTTTTTCGTTAAATATTCCCTTGACCGCTGGATCGTCGGTTGTCTGCAAAGATAAAAAATTATATTTTGCAAATAGCCTGAGTTATTTTTAAATCGAATCTCAAAAACCCAAAACAATTTGAGAAAAAAATAAATAAATAAATAATAATGAAAAATGAAAATTCTCGTCCAGCTCAATGTCAAATCCTCTTGATCCGAGCTTAACGATATAAATAAAAATAATTTTTAAATTAATTAAATTTCTCATTGAAAAAAAAAACATTCTTAATTATTTATAATTTTTTATGAGAATTTACGTGAAACAATTCATGAAATAAAATTTTATGTTCTATTTTTTTATTTTTATGTTTTAATCAAGTTTTGATAATCACCGCGAAAAAATCGTGATTGTAGGCAATGTCTTCCGAACCAACTGCGAGATTGCTGTCCAAAACGTCCTGCGGTGTTAATATATAACGAGGCTTTTCTACGAGAAGAGAACCAACGATACTAGCCGAATAAAATTGGAACATCAAAAGAGCCCACAAAAATAAAAATATAAAAACAATTCGACCAGAAATAATTCGAGGTCCATCGCTGAGACCTGAAAAAAAATTAGAATTCCATCGATTTTTAAGAATTAAAAATTGCGTATAAATTTATTAAAAAAAAATAATAATAAACTAAAAATAAGACAAATATTAGCCTTGTTGACAGATTGCAGCAGCCGCAATTAAACCAACTTCCGAAGCTGCATTAGTGTCGAGTGAATTGACAGGTTCACGCCAATCGTAATGTTGTTCGATCTTAACGGTCAAGTACAATAAAAGCCAATTGACGATTCCTGCGACAGCGATCCAACCCCAAACGACTGTGTCGAAAGGTTTGAGAAAAGCGTTGCTCAATTCATTCTTCTGAGGATGACGAAAGATCAAACAAACCCTTGCCAAGATTTGAATTAATAACATTAATTAATAATAATTAAGATTAATAATAATATAATATTAGATTAATTAATATGAGAATAATTAAATTAATTAAATTAATTAATATTAGATTAATTAGATTAATAATCAATTAAATTAGATAATAATAATATTAATTATATAATTATAAACATATTTTAATCGCATGAAAAAGAAAACTGAAGAATTTATAAGTGAAAAATTACTTAGCAATCCACGTTTGAACGGTGAATTCGGCAACATCGAGTCTGTCAATTTTATATTGAAACGGTGTCACGCTTATGTCAACCAGTCCTTTGGACATATCGCCCAATATTCCAGTGTACGAACCGTTCGGCAAGAGATATCCCCATGTCGTTCCTCTCTTAATATTGAGACTTTAGACGACGAAAATATATAATTAATACAAATTTTGTTCTATTTTCTTTAAATATATTTCATTTCTTTCCGAGAACAATTATAATCGTTCAATGAAATAAAAGAGAATTTGGCTCACGTAAAATTGAAGTAATCTCTCAATTGAGTTATGAGTCCGTAATTATATCGATGCATCGTATCGAATCCTGGATTTATTGGTGTACTTAGATAAGTCTCAAAATCGGGCTTGGTAGGATGATCGAGCTATAAAATTATAAGATCTTTAAAAATTCAAAAACTTCTTTCGGTCACATTTAAAAAAATTTTTTTATGTTAATATTCTCTAATAATTTTCTCAAAGAAAAGCACACACTTTCTAGCATTAATAAAATATAGAAAAAAAATAATAATAATAAAATTTTAGTCGAATCTGAAGAATTAGAAAATTGTTTTCTTCTTTATTCAAAAACTTGTAATAATTTTTCAAAAAATTCAAAAAATTATTATAATTTTTCAAAGTTTAATATTTTTTCCTCACTTTATTTGTTTTATCACGATATTTGTTTTTAGTGATAAAAAAAATGTTGATACAAAATTATTGAAGATAAATAATTTAAAAAAAAACATAATAATCATTAATAATGTTTATTTATGTTTCCTTTACCCACCGCAACGGACGAATTGAGAGTAAGGCCAAAAAGATTTCCTCGACGAACGTACTTGTACTGATTTAGCACAATATTCAGACCATCGACGATGTTCCAGTCTCCCATAAAAGTGACGTTGAGTTTTGCACCATGCTTATAGCTCGGATTGTAAACGTCGTAAAATGTGTATCTTTCGTCATCTCGCAAGGCCACCGTCATTTCCGTCGCGATGGTCAGAGGAATTTCACCGAAGAAATCGTGGGAAACCGATTTCTGTTTCGTTACGATCAGCCACCAAAAAGACTCGTTGTATCTCATTCGTTGCTCTGAAAACTTGAAAGAAAAATAAGAAAATATGAAAACCAAAAATTATGTCACACGAGAGATCTTTTATTTATTTTTTGATAAGATATTCGATAATAAATATCAATAAAAATATACCTGATCGAAAATAATTTCGCTCTTTGGACAATCCAAATCGACGAAAATTCCTAGCCTGTAGTAATTGACTTTCAATATTCTGCTCATATCGAGTCCAAACTTTATGGGAACGTGAGACACCCTCGTCCCCTGATTCATCAAAAAACGAGAAAAATCTGCAGATTCTTGGGAAAAAATAATATTCAGATGTAAAAATAATGAAAGTTTCTGTTATTGTTTTTGATTCAATATTAAATTAAAAATTAATTATCGTTAACATTAAATCGACCAAGTTAATCACAAATAAGTCAAATAAAATATTAATAAACATTATTTATTTCAACTAATTGTAAGTAAGCCAAATAAAAATAATCATTTTAATTAACCAACGATTGTCGATTGTCTTAAACAAAAACGCTAATTTTTGTTTATGTAATAATTATTCCTAAATCAATTTAAATAAATTCAATTAAATCGAACAAATATTATTCGATTAATTTTGATTGGACAATAAATCGTATTATTATTTATTTATTTAAAAAAAATATATTTTTTAAAATGAAAAATCACGTGATCGATTTTAAAGTGAAGATTGATTGAAATAAAGGAATTTATTAAAATCGTCATACCCCAAGGGTCCCAGCATGCAAACGTGACGACCTGATAGACGATCCGATTTTTGAAATAATCTTGAGCAAATTTTGCTGCGATCTCGTTCCCCAAAATTGCCGATAAATTCAGCAAAAATCCAAAAACGATCGATCTCAGGTCCATCTCGTCTTATAACGACGATTCTAGTTTAATCGACCGATTAAATTTCCATACAGAATCGAGTATCCTCAATTTTGTCGAAGTTCGAACACGCGAAGACCGATAGAAACTTCGCGACAGTTCCTCCACTTCCGGATGAAGTTTAAAACGTCAGGTACAAACTTCGATGGCAAATCGATCGAAGACAAACAGTGCTCGGCAATTTTCCATAATTACACGTTCGATACGAAAACGCATTTCGTCGCAAATGCAGCATGAATTATTGATGGACTCGGCATGTCTCAACCCCCATCGCCCCAGTTAATTCTCTCGAGCGCAACAAAGTTACTCGAATTTTCATAGCTAATGCATTTCGAGAAAATTATTAGCCCCGAGTACAAATAACAACTCGAAACACATCGAGAGACAGCAAAACGATATTAGGTAAATTTGTATCAGTTATTTCGCTTCTTTACTCGTGCTAAAAGTGCAATTTTCATTTTTTTATTACAAAAAAATTCAAAATATTTGAAAAAATTAAATTCTTTATTAATAATTTTTTATTTACACTGTCAATCGCTCGAGTAAGGAAACAAGTGGTATTTTTCTGCACAGTGTTGTTTTTCAAAATTCGAAATCCTCGGTGGAATATTGTTAACGTGCGATTCAAAAAACTTATCAAAAATTTTAACTCGGGTCGAGAAACAATCGAAAATACAATTTTAAGAATGGAAGAACGATAAATTTTTTGTAAAAACCGATTTTTCTTGAGATTATCGGGCAATTTTTATTATCGCGAGATTGTAAACAGCTGATTATTGAGATTTTTTAAAAATTCGATCGAAAAAAGGAACGATTTATCAAAAATTTAAAAATATCGAAAATTTTTGCTTCGAATTGATGTTAAGAAATGGGATTGATGTTCGATTAATGGGAGTCGTTGATTCTATCAGTTTCATAATTAATCTCGCAATTTATACAGAATAAATTATTTTTTGGTACGATTTTTTTATCAGAAATGCGAAAAACCAGTTTACGCGAGAAGTCTGCTTGGTATTCATAGTTCTCAGCTCGTAACAGTTATGATTCATAATTTATGCAAATGCAATTTATGATTTATTCCACGAGAAAATCTTCGTGCAACGAAGCATTAACACATAAATATAAGGGTTGGCGTGACAAGTGTAGTTTGTTTTTCTGAGAATAACGAAGGGTAATTGATTTTTCGCTCACTTCCACATAAACAAAGTTGTATGAAAGCATTTCCTGATTTTTGACGATTTGTTATGAACAATTTTGTAGACTTTTTTTTTAATAATTTTAAAAATTATAATCACATCTGCTTTTTAGTTTGTTTAGCAATTTTATGGAAATATCGTTTTATTGATTGTTTACTACTCTTTAAAAAAAATATATTTAAATGTTTGTTTTTAGAAATATTTATATTTCTTTGTAAAAATGATAGAAAAGCTGTTTTTTTCTACTTGAACGTTTAATCGACGAATCAAGGTACGTTTTCTGTGGTAAATATTTCACTAATCAATCCAAAAAATGGTGAAAATACCATTTTTTTAAATCTGAATCTGATTATAAATTTTCTTTAATTACAATTTTTATAAAATTCATATTGACCGAGTAAACTCCAAATATTTTCTCATTAATCTGCAAATATTGAATGACACATCCCTAAAAATAAAATAACCAAATTTACAATAAAACAGACCTAATCGCTTTTTTTATTCAAAAATCATTTAAAAAAAATACAAAATTCAAAATCTTTCTGTGCAATCGTACAGTTGATCATAATTGAGAAAAACTATATATAAAATTTCTTCCAAAAAAAGCAAACCCAAGAACATTACAATAATTTTTTTTTCTATGATTCAAAAATAATAAAAAAAAAGAAAAAATCAAAAAATTCAAAATCTTTCTGTGGAATTATATGGTTGATCATAATTGAACAAAAAATATATAAAACATTCTTCCAAAAAGACAAACCCACGAACAGAATCACGTTCTAAAAAAACTATTTTTTTTTCAAATTTATTTTTTTCACATTTCTCAATGTTTTTGAAATGGAAGAAAAAAATCAAGAAATGAATACTATACCACGTAAGTATGAATCGAGCACAAGAGACCCTAACGTACAATTAACGTGAATAAAATCCCGCCTCGTTTCCTAATGTTATGTTTGTTTTGTTGCTTCTTTCAAATTGCACATCCTAGTCCAAATAACCTCGAGATAACCAGGCGAGATGTCAGTTTCCATCGCACATTGGCATCCAGTAATCATCCTCTCCTACGCTGACCATGCAGAAAAAAACAATTTTATTTTTGCATTCGTTCCAATAAAAAAATTCAAATTACTACGATTTATTGCAAAAATCAAATATCAAAAACCAAAATAAAAATTTTCTCAAAAACATATTTTTTGAACCATCGATTATCTCACGATTGGGAAAAAAATCGTGAAACGACGAGCGATCGAAATGGTGCGAAACGATTTTTTTTTTTAAGAAATCGTCGCGGAAATGACGTAAAAATAACGTTTTTCATTTTTTTTTTGTCGTACGAGTGTCACAACGATCGGATAATGAGCACGCTGGTAATCATGCAACGTCATTTTATAATAGCTCGGGTACATACAGGGATCGGGAGTACTTATAAGCCGATCGCCGCAATATTTCCGCCACAAATCGGTGTATGATCTTTCGATTACGATCACGAAAGATTGAGATTGAATTTTTTTTTGATCGCCGTGTTAATTTTGAGTGGGACGAAAATATGTTTCGTTCGTTGATCCTGGTTCTTGCAATTGGCGCTGTTTTCGCATCAGCAGCCCCGGTCGAACTTTATTCCGATAAATATGATAATATCGACGCCGAGGCGATTTTGCGAAACGATCCCCTCAGGGAACAATATTACGACTGTTTCATGGATACCGGACCATGCGTCACTGATGACGCTGTATTCTTCAAAGGTAAGTGAATATCGCCGATTTTTAAAAACTTTTTTAGTCGAAAAAAGTTTTTTCAATTTTTTTTTTTTACAATAAATTTGTAATTTTTATTGAAACTAATTTTTTCTTCTTCAAACACTTCGTCAAGGTTTTTATAATTTTTGTTTCATACGGATTAATCCTTTTTTCTTTGATTTTTAAATAAATTTGATTTTTCGATATTTTTGATTTTTGATTTCTTTGAAAATAATTCAGCATCGACGATTCTTTCAATTATTTCCACACGAATTAGATATTTTCCTTCGATATTTGATTCGAATTTGTTTTTATTCGAATCGATTCTTAGCTGAAGGCAAATTAAATGTTGCGACAATGAAATAAAACAAAAACTTAAGAATTCTGTTTTTATGATAAAAGAAAAGTAATAAAAATTATAAATTTCTTATGAAGTTCGTCGTACAGAAGGTTTAAAAAAAATCAAAATAAGAAAAAGTTGTTTGTCGATACGAACAAATAGTGTGAAATAATTTTCTTTTTTATATTACAAAAAAAATGACGCGCCATTTTGTATTATTTATTGTAAAAATATCTCGAATATTCATTGACATTTAAAATCAAAATTGTTATAATAATTTTCGTCATGTTCGACAGGCAATTTCCCTGAGGCCGTAGTGACCAAATGTCAGAAGTGTACCACCAGGCAGCAGGAGATGTTCGAACAACTCGCCGAATGGTACACGGCGAATCAAGAAGATAAGTGGAACGCTCTTATCAACAAATTCATCGAGGATGCCAAGAAGTTGAAGATCGCTGGAGCTTAAGTCGTCTGCTTCCTCAACAATAATTACCGAGCAATGTTTTTAAACCTTAAAAAAAGAAATCATACCCTCCGAATTGAGCGTTCCAATGAGCTTTTTGTCGGAATCACGCTAAGGGTTCATTGTACGAGAAATGGTGGCACTAATAAATAATTTCTGTCAATTGTATTCAAATTTGTTAAATCCCAATCTTGCCTTGTCACGATCATGGAGGATTTCTCAGGTGCAAACAAAAATTGCACGAATTCAACGAACAGTGTTCTTTTTACTGTGGACACCCGGTATAAGACTCTTTACTTACCAAATTTGACACTCGATGTATGGTCCGTTACTTGATTGAACACCCAGTATACCTTTTTTCAACCGAGACAGCCGGTATTTACTCGATTCTGTGAGACGAAGACACCCGGTATATGATTTAACTTCTTTTTTCAATTGGACACCTAGCATATGGTTCCTGTCGTTGAATTTAGACACTCGATATATACGACATCTTGTTCCAAGGGACACTCGGTATATTATGCTTCTTCTTTTTTTTTAAACGCGACACCCGGTGTATAGTTTATCCCTTTTAAAACAATATACGATGAATCGTATCGTTTCCAACCGAGACATCCCTTCTGTTAGTCCCTTTGAAATGGACACCCGGTATTTACTCGATTCTGTTACAATAAGACACCCGGTATATGATTTAATTTCTTTCTTTCAATTGGACACCTAGCATATGGTTCATGTCGTTCAATTTAGACCCTCGATATATATAACATCTCATTCCAAAGGACACCCGGTATATTACGCTTCTTCTTTCTTTTCAACCGAGACACCCGGTATATAGTTTATCCCTTATGAAAGAATATACGATAAATCGTATCATTTCCCAGCGAGACATCCCTTCTGTTAGTCCCTTCGAGATGGACACCCGGTATATTATCCATCTTCGTCGAACAGTACACCCGGTATATACTTCCTCAATCTGTGCCACAAACAGCGACAACGATGAATCTTCTTTACGATGATCTTCTTTACGATACAGAAAACGAATATATACACGTACGTTTTTAAAAACTCGTTTATTTCGCTTGTATTTTACAGTCAAAAATAAACTCCGTTACATAATTAATTGTGCAAAAAATTGAATAATGTCCAGGCACGTGACCAACTCATCTTACTACGTAGCTCAACGTTGACGGGACCAAAAGTCTGACAAAGAATTCACCCGTCTAGCTTAAAATCTAATTTAATTCTATCTGAAATTTTCCGATGGACCAGTCGAGACGAGTTCTCAAGATTCTAACCTTGAACCTGTGCAAAGTCCTTCTTTCTTCTTTTTCTTCTTTTCGCGACGAGTTCGTAACCGCGAACGATCGTGACGAAGAGACCTCGAGTCCGAAAGGAATCGTTATTTATCGATCGAAAAGATCGATCTGCCTTTAGGGACAAGAAATTAATGAGATCATCGACGATCAACTTTTAAGAATTGCAAAAGGTTCTCCGATCTTGGACTTAAACCCGTCGATCATACGCGTAATTTTTTTCATGATGATTTTTTTTTATTTATATTTTTTTTATTATTATTATCTCGTTCCTTCGCGAACCTTCTCAGCTACGAAGCAAAAAAAAGACCCCAAGCGTGTTTTACCTTTTGCTTCGATCCCCCCGTCCACTTTGGACTCGTCCACGTGACCTTCGAGTGACCGTACCGCCCCGAGGATCTCGCGAATGAGAATTCAAATTTGCATCCTCGCGGAAATTTTCGCGCCAGCATTGATGAACGACCACCAAAAATTTCTAGGGCAAAAAATTGAGGCACGTCACGTTTTCAAGAACATACTTGATTTACCTCTGGAAAGCCATCCTCGTTCCGATAAATCCTCCGGGAAAAAAATACAAATCGTATCGAACGTCGATCGAACAAAATTCTTAGGCAAATGTTTAAACAATTTTTTAAATAAAAAAAAACAGCTTGACGAGAATAAATTGTCCGGCGAATTAATTTTTGGAATTTCCTTCTGGGAATCGTTCACAAAAATAATTTAACTAATTGTTAAACAATTATTTGGAAGATTGTTATTGTTAAACAACGTTAATTAGCAATTATTGTTTAAGAACAAAGGTAAACACATTTCTATAATGAAAATGTTTAAATAAATTATTTTAAAAAATTGGGTTGAAAACAAATTTTTAAAATATCGTTAATCAAATTAATTATTAATATATTTATTCGACCAATCACAGACGTCGATTATACAAAGTTGCTCGACTTATCCGAGCGGGTTTTTAAATTTATTGAAAAATGTATTAGTGTTGAAAAATTTCCGTTATCCAAAATACCGAAATACCAAACCCTGTAAAACTGGTTGTTTTAATGACCTTGAAACTTGACAACTGGAAGGTTGGAACCTTTCTCTGCAATCCTATCCAATATTCAAGTCACTTTAGCAATGCTTTTCCTTTCTCGAAATAACGTCAAAAAACCATCCAAAAATTTTCAAAAAAACCTTCAATAATGAATGAAAATAAATTACAAAACAAAAAAAACTGACTTACCCCAAAAATCGTAAATCATTCATTTTCGTTCAAAATTTGTCCTCACTGTTATCGTAAAACGTAAATCTTCAGAACGATTCATTATTTTTAAGATTTTCCGCGAGCCCAGCTATAAATTTTTCGAATAAAAGAAAATAGTAGAATAGATTTGTTTTTGCGAAATTAAGAAGCGAGTCAAAGTCGAGTGGATGAAAAAAAGTTGAGTGGATGAAAAATAAGGCGAAGGCCGATAATATCCAGTCATTGTACAGTTAGAGACTGTTCACCTCAAAATTAAAAAAAAACGAAAAAAAAACAAGAAAAACATTAACGAGACGCACGAATACGCATCTCGGCTGGACTTTACGATGAATTACGAATTAATGAATCGCTAACACGCGAGAACAACTGACGAGTCGAGAATTGAGTCTTCGCTATACGAATGTTCGAACCTTTCAGCGAAATTATAATACTGTTCGCGCCTGACGTCCATCAATAAGAGCCCCGTTAATTTTATTTTTTTATTTTATATTTTTTATTCTTTGTTTTTACTTTTTATTTATTATTTTTTATATTTTACTTTTTATTTTTCATTTTTTGTTTTTCATTTTTCACTTTTGATTTTTGATTTTTGATTTTTGATTTTTGATTTTTGATTTTTGATTTTTGATTTTTGATTTTTGATTTTTGATTTTTGATTTTTGATTTTTGATTTTTGATTTTTGATTTTTGATTTTTGATTTTTGATTTTTGATTTTTGATTTTTGATTTTTGATTTTTGATTTTTGATTTTTGATTTTTGATTTTTGATTTTTGATTTTTGATTTTTGATTTTTGATTTTCTCAGCCGAATCAAGAAAGCTCACGTTTCACGATTCGAGATTTTTACTTCACTACGATTTAGTATTGAAAATAGAACGATCAATCTGTTTTTAATTTATTTTATTTTTTCAATTTAATGTTATATTTATTAATTAATTTTTTTAAAGTATTTTAGGTTCAATTAATGTCCAAAAAATAGACAATAATAGAAGCGGAGAGTGAAGTCCACCCGAAAGGGATCAAAACAAGCGTCATACCTCTTTGAAGATGATTTCTTATTTCCTACAAATGCGATTTACCACGTCATTCGACAATGTAAACATCAAAAGTGGAAATTTTCGTTTATATTCGACGCGTACGCGTTTATAAATTCCAATATTCAAACGATCATCATTAATGATTAAAAAAAGAAAATAATAATACCAAATAGTCCGTGACCTTGACCAGTTACGTAATTTCGAATCTCGATTCTCTCGATAAACGTCAATCTCCCAAAAACAAAAATCTAAAAACAAAACAGCTGCACACACACACACACACATACACAATTAGTTGAATTTTTTAATTTGACGAATGGGAAAGGCGAGCCAAGGTGACCTTGAGTCGTTTCGCGAATCCAAGATCATCACAAAGTCCTCGAACTTTACTCCACCGTTAAATATTGTTCTCTTCCTCGCTCCTCGCTATTTTATTTCCAACGAACGTCGAATCCATTTATTGACTTTTCATTTATTTTATTTGTTATTTTTTTCAGTTAAATCTAAAAACAAAAATTTTCTGTTTTTCAACGTTTTTTTTTCTACTCGAACTCGAAGCCGAGTTAGAGTCATGCGTAATGAAGAATACGTTTACCTTGTGCGTGATGGTATCGAGACGACCATGAATGGGCGAAGGGAGAAAAATGGCTTGGGAGAGAGGAAGTTGGAGAATAAACAGGCACGGATATTCCATGGTTTTCCTCACGATCGACCGACCCGGTAAACGGAAGTACATCGATATCACACGCACCGTCCTTGAACGAGACGTTGGCCTCACGGTTATAAGGCAATCTTCCTGAATTCCGGATTTCATTTTTAGCTTTTGCCTCATTTTTATGTATTTCCCAGGCAATAGGACACTGAATTAATAATACGCCGAATTAATTTGAACTTTAATAGAACGAATTTCGTTATAAGCGGAAGTTAATGTCGAATATGTTTAAGTATGGGATGTTTCAACACGAACTATCCCTCGATTTGTCTGAATATTTTTTTCGTCCGCCATTGTTACACTTAATTTTGTGTCGTGCCAATCAATTATTTGGAACCCTTGGGTTCTCGGGAAAGTCAAAATTTCTATTTTTCTTTAATAAAAAATATAAGTTTTGCGAAAAAAATCGCAAATATTCAAGTATATCAACAAATTTCGAGACATAGACAGTTTTATTATTATATCTTGAAATATTCAAAGAAAAAATGTTTAATTAAAAGTAATTTCACTCTACATTATTTAGAATAAAAAATCAACAATTATTAACAAGGATCGCATTTTCGGCGTCGGTTTGATTATTTATAATGATCGCATTTTCATCGTTGGTTTCATAGTTTTTTTTTTTGCAACATTTTGTTTATTGAAAAAGTGAAATAATTTTGCAATGAATGATGGGCGATTTGACATGAAATGACCCATACATGGTTACCTGAAAATTCGTCCTTCGGGGACGAGACTCCGCAGTGGACAGCACCGATGCCCATCAACAGAGCACACAAGACACAAAACTCGCTCACATCGATCCACCGATAAGTATGGCCAGAGTGACGTCACTTTCCTCAACGTGATTACCGAAACGAGTCTTTCTGACTGTATAAATACCCGTGCGATTTTTCGATAGACGCCCAGTCAACGATAATCCAGCGATCGGTCGGTCGATTCAGAAAAAAAGTCATTTAAGAAATTAGTGATCGAAAGGAATTCAGCAAAAATGTTGAACATCAAAATTGTTTCATCGTTGCTCGTATTGACCGTCGCGTTGTTCATCGCGTGCTGCGAGGCACAAGAAAAATATTCCGACAAGTATGATTACATTAATGTCGATGCAATTTTGGCATCGTCGAAACAAAGAAATCAGTACTACCGATGCTTCTCCGGCGAATCGCCCTGCTTAACCCCGGATGCGAAATTCTTCAGAGGTAATTTCATTTTTATCCATTTTTAATCGACGTGATTATGTGAAACGATGAATATCAGTAGAAACGTGAATGCGAATACGAGTACAAATACAAATATGAATATGAATATAAACATTAGTATGAATATCAATATCAATATCAATATCAATATCAATATCAATACGAATGCAACTGCGAATGCAACTACGAATACGGATACGAATACGAATACGGATACGAATACGAACACGAATACGAATACGAATACGAATATGAATATGAATATGAATATGAATATGAATATGAATATGAATATGAATATGAATATGAATATGAATATGAATATGAATATGAATATGAATATGAATATGAATATGAATATGAATATGAATATGAATATGGACATGAATATGAATATGAATATGGACATGAATATGAATATGAATATGAATATCAATATAAAGCTCTCCGCGAAGACAGCATGGTTTCTTGAAATCTTATAAAATATTTACGATATTTTTCAATGTTTTAAGACACTTACATGTCCTTTCCGTAATTTTTTTTTTTTTAATATTTGTTCGGCAGCTATGACAAAAAATATAAATGATAAAAATACGTAGCGAATGAAGATACGTACGTTAAAAGCAGAAGAATATTTCATTAATGACGAACCGATAGATAATATTAATAAAATTAATAAGTTTCATAGAAAAATTATGTAAATCGTAGGATGAATGAAATAATTACTCTAATAAGCATTATATCTGCAAAAACGTCTCATATTTTTTATTGCTCTTTATTCTTAGACCACTTCGGCGAAGCTGTCATCACGAACTGTAAAAAGTGCACGGAGAAGCAAAAGGTTTCGTTCGACAAAATAACGGTGTGGTACACGGAAAACGAACCCGACAAATACAAAGCCATCATAGAAAAGGCAATCAACGACGCAAGAAGCCGTAGTAAAAACTAAATGACAATCTGGCCAAGAAGAAAACACAATTTGTCAGTAACATTCTGACAGATCGTGAACTCGTTAATGCTCAAACCTCAAGGATATTATTACTTTTTAATGTTTCTCTTATCTTAAGGTGTATTGTAGTATTAATAATTCTTACTCGTAAATATATTATTTTTTACCAAATTTTAAGACCTCGTAATATATTCTTTATTAACAATGCAAAAAAAAATCCTTACAATTGTATCAACAAAAAAATGCATACAGTTTGATCATTTGGGCGATCAAAATCTTCGATCACATTCTACAATGATCATCACTTTTTGATTATTTATTCTCCTGGTAAAATAAAAAAATTACACATTTTTTTATTCTTTTACATTCAAGGATTTCTTCTAACTCAAGAAATGTACATCATTATTCATTAACAAATTTCGGACTTTACGAATTGATGAATTGTTGGAATTGCTGTGCGTACTGTCCACTAGGATCGTATTTCTGTGCTATCCGACTCCACTCTTCCGGTCTGTTAGCTGTCATGTAGCGGCCGAGATTTTTCGCAATGTCTCGTTGTCTGGGAGTGCATTTTGAGCAATTGGTGGCGAGTGCATCAGGAAGAATTTCTGAAATAATGCAATAAAGAATTTGTTGTAAAACTGGAAATTTGAGTTTGAGTTGTTACAGCGAATTAAACAAAAAAGTTTCTTGTCGTTAACAAATAAATTCATAAACAAATTAGATTTAATAATAAATCATAAGTCATTAATTAATGATAAATTATAAAAAAATTAATTAATTAATGAAAATTTTAATCGAATATGAAAAAATCTACACTCACCCTTCAGTGTAAGTGCTGCTGAACTGCAGGGCCCTTCGTCGAGAAGACAATTATAATAAGATCTAAATAGATGATTGTTCTGGAGGACCGCATCGATATCTGTACCGTCGTGTGCGTCCGGGTATGTGTCAGCACCCATTGCCGAGACGACAAAGCACGAGCAGATCAAAAAGATGGCGAATTTCATATTGTTGCTAGAAATATAAAGCACGATTTTTTTAATTCATATATAAATATTGCTAAGGTTTTTATATTCTTTAATCAAATTGTTTTGATTTTGTTCTTCTTCTTGAAGTGATTTGATCTTTTTCTTCTTCTTGAGGTTTCGAGAAAATTACGAGAGAATTCATAATCGTAAAAAAACATTTTGATAGAAATTTAAAGATTTAATTATAAATACTGCATACTCAAATATTTGATAGTATTGAATGACAAAATAAGACATCTGCTATCTTTTCTACGTTTCAGAAATACTCTAGGCATTAAAAAACACGATATTTCGTTGAAAAATCATCTCGAATATTACGATCTAACCTCAAAATCGTAAACTTCAAGACGCCATGACACCTCTGGCATCAGCGCGCCATCTACGCTTTCCCAATTGGTACTAACGAATTCGTTTTAAATTTTTCGTTAAATATATTGAAAATTAAATAATTTGCAAAAGAATGACGAAATAAATTTTATATTTTTATGCCAATATCGAAATATTCGTTGGGAAATTTAATCGACGAATTTTACCTTAAGATTCCTTGCAGGTTCACTAAAGTTCGAGAAAGAATGAAAAACTCACTTCATTACGCGACTATATAAACGACGACGACCCCACTTTTCCATTTTTCAAAATTACCCTTTGTCTTGCAAAATTGCTGTCGAATTTCGCACGGTTGGGAAATGTTGAAAATTTCACGTTGTTATCATTTTTGATACAACGATGACGTTAGTACGCAGAGTTGATATCATCGGCACGATTGTCAAATCGTTATCCGGAAATGAGAAATCGTGGCTTCTGTCACGTATGGACACCGAGTTATCGAGCTTCTATCATTCAAAAACGTGCTCGAGACCCATAATCTTCCTATTGTTAATTGCAATTTTGTATTTTACCCAAATAAAAATGTTACCACGCGTATACAGATAGGCAAACGTACGAACAAACATTTTAAAAATTATTAAACCATTTCCCTTACTTCGACGAATACAAAACTCTCAAGACATTCTCGTTAATACTAAAATAATTTTTAGATAATTAATTAATTTTTGGTTAGTTGGAGCAATTAAAAAATTGCCAGTTAATTAGGATTCTTAAATCAAATTTTAGTGGTCGTTTCAATTTTCTGAAAATGGATAAACGTCAATCGTCCAAAAAGGATTTTGAAAGAGTTTGAAAAAAAAAATCTTTATTATCGCTCATTGTAACATTTACAAAACACGATAAAAATAAATCGAGCGAACAGTACAAAGTTTATACAATGAATTATCACCTACTCCATTATGAACTAGAGTCACAGAAAAAAAAACAAGACAAGGTAATTAAAACGATCGTGCAATTTCGACTACTCTAAGGATACAAAACTGCTCGATGCCTCATTTGTTTCTAAACAAACTTGAATTTTCAATTCTTTCAGAAAAGAAATGCAAAATTTGTATCCGAAGTTTTTCATATCTTTCTTCTACAGAACTGGGTAGTGAAACTTTTCAACGACATAAAAACAAATAGTACAAACATTATACAACGAATGATTACCTACTCCACTGAGAATCGACTCGTACACAAATAAACCAGATAATTCAAAATATCAAACTAACTTAACTAACATAGAAATATAAGACTAATAACTTAGATTTTAAAAAATGTGATGTCAGATAATATTTTGAGATTGACGAGTGTTTCATAAATGTTTTCATACATTTTCTGCAGACCTTTCTATCGAACATTGTTTTTCAAATAAGCGTATTTAATTTCTTGCGTTGACCAAAAATGCATTTTTTGGTTTTTCGACGAATTATCGGTATCTCGTTGAAAAAAAGGTGGAACGTATCATCGAAGATAAAATTCTTCGTATCGTGTTGGTAAAAAAAACTGCAGTTTCGCACCGTGTGCCGAGATGCAGAAAAATGTGAATTTTTTTTTAACGGAGCGTCACGTTTCGTTCGACGCTCGGTAATGCAGGGCACTGGGAAGCTCTACTGTTCTTCGGGACTGCCATATTCCTGAAAGAAATCAAGCAATTTTTTGTATCCTTGTTTTATTGTTTAGGAAGAAAAATTAATGATACGTTGATAACGAATAGCGATTGGGACTAATACGAGGGATACTTCTTTGAATATTCAATTAAAGGCAATTAAATTTCTAGCGATTTAAGATACTGTCTTTATTGTGACAATTATTACATCGTTACCCCAATCTTTCGTATAAATTCCATTGTAATACAAAAGGATTACTAAAAAAAAAAAGAATAACAAAATGTTATCACAAAAAAAAGTAATCGGTTACCACATAAGTGTTACATGGTGGCCGATTTCCATATACGTAATCATTTCTTTAATATTAAGAGCACCTTTATTTTTTAATAAAAAAAAATCTAATGCAAGTTTATATAATTCTGAAATTTGTGTTCAGCCTTTGTGCGTCACTCGTGTCAGTGATATTGGGAATTCAAGCGCTAAGGTATTACACCTGGTGGTGAATTCTACGAAGCTATCGAGAAATGAGCGTTTTTTATTGGTCCGTGGACTTATGGAAGGGACAGAAGGCCGCGCATGCGCGAGACGCTCGTCTCGCGAATCCGCCATATTGCCAAGACCCAAATATGGAAGACCATGCGCGTGGCTAGTCCCGCTGGTATGGAAGAGCAAAATGATTGCGAGTGGAGGAAGACATGCTAGTGTATATCTCTAATATTTTATATTGTTGGATTGTTGTGTGGCTTTGAGTAAAATCGTATCTTGCTAACGCGAACGAACAATCTTATCGAGTGCAAAGGTATACAGCTACGACGTAACAAAACGCAGCAATGAATTAATTCGCTACATGCGTGACCCCTTATGTACCTTCATGGCGGCGCGAAAACCAACTGTCGCTAGTATACCCAAACCGAACATAATCATGTGTGGCAAATAGTGAATTCCCGGTATTTCTGGCCTCTTTGCCAACAAGAGTCTTAAGAACGCCAATTTCTTGTCAGAATAAGGAGGATATCGGCATCTGTGGACAGAATAAAACAACATTATGTCAAATAAGTGCTGTTAAATATTTGGAGGTTATGTTGTCCACATCGACATGGAACATATTGTTTTTTTTTGCCTATGAATGGAACTAAAGTTCAGATTTTTTTATAGAACACTCCAGAATTTACTAAACAATTTAATCGTTCAATCAACAAAGGTTGTTCAATTTTTAAAGTGATCAAATATAATCATAAATATTTTGTTGCTACAGCATCGCTCTATTTATTTTCTTGTCGCATTTCTATGAAACTACTTTTAATGTGGCAAACCAAGACTTGAATGAATTGGGATCACAGACTTTTCAAATTATTTTGCCTTGAAAATACATTACAGGTAAAGTCTGTTATTTTAGGTTTTGAAAAATACTCACGCAGCCAATTTTTCGCCTATTGGATTAAAGTCTTTCACAAGAGTGCCTCGTCGATGCACGAATGTGTCATAACTCAGTTTTCCATGGTAAGCTCCCATTCCAGACGATCCAACGCCTCCGAAGGGCAGAGTGTCAACTGAAGAATAGTAAAAACCATGTTTAATAGAAATTTGTCTCTGTTTTAAATATTAAATATCATAAGGCAGAACTATTTGACGACAAACATGAATTATTACTTTGATAAAATGTTTCTTTTTGCTTCAAATTACTTCAATTTATGTTGTTGGCAGTTTTTATCAAGCGTTACCCATACAATTTAAAGTTTGTCGCGAAATTCGTCTTCCATTATTTCGTACCACTAATTCAAAGCTGAGCTACTTAAATGCACCGTATCCATGCTAGTATTGACTTAAATTCGAAATCCACCACCATCAATAGACTACACAATATCAATGGTAAAAAAAAAGAACATTTTTCTCAGGCACGATATAAAATTGAGGGAAAAAAGTATCATTTTAGTGTTTTTGATCTCTTAATTTTTCCTAATATCTTAAACCATGCCGAGGGAAACGTTCGGTGGTGGGGAAACATTTAGGTAACAATTGCTGCGTAGGTCCACATTGCTATAGAAAGTATCAGGTACAAATTTCATTGAAATTGAAAAACCTTTTTGAAATTAGACATCAAAATTAGTAATGACCAAAGTGATTTTCGTATAATAATAAAACACGAAAATTACACCAAAAACAATTGACTGTTAAAACATTTTTTACATCAAGTGAAAATGAAACAAGTTTTCATTTCAATTTATCCAATGATAACGAATCAATAACGTTTTGTGATTTGATACGAATCTCGAACAATGATTTGATTTTAAAATAAACTCCAAGAGTGACGAAAAGAGTTTAATTCATGTGCTGGATAGAAGATATGTAGATTGTACCTGCAGCATGCATCATCGAGTCATTGATGACCAATCCACCACTCGATGTGTTTTGAGCGATCAGATTTATAGTTTCCATATTTTTGCCAAACAAGTACATCGCTAGAGGCTTTTCCCTGCACCACATACGAATATACATCGTGGATAACTACCTTGCCCAATACCACATGTTTTGTTTTTCAACGTTAACACCAACAGGGTTGTGTGAAGGAAACGAGACAATGAAAAGTGGACTCTGTTCTACAAAGCGTTCACAAGAGGATTCCTTATAAAATGATCTGCGCATACAACTATGTCCCTGTTCGGTGCTACATCTCCGACAACGAAGAACGTTTAAACATATTATATTAGGTAATAGAGAAGATAGTTGACCAACACAGAAAAATCAATATTTGTACTGAAAGAAAAATTAATAAATAAATAATCGAAGTGCATTTATCGTAGTCATGCCAATTCCCAACCGCTATTACAATACACCGTACACTCCATATTAAATAATAACAAAATTGACCAATTAGTCGAGTTGTTTGAAAAATAAAATGTTGAAAAATAAAAATGAATAAGCCTTTATAATTTAAGTTTGCACACTTTCTACTGGACAAGTAATGTTAATAAAATTGTAACCAATGCCCAACTACCATGTTCTAGTTTTGTACCCTTCTAATGGACCCTTTTTATTTGTAAAGTTTATGATTTTTTTTTTACTAATTGACGTCAATATAAAAATATGCAAAGATTCATCCACCTATGGCACTGTTGAAGTCCAAACTTACCGGCGTATTGCATTATCGTGTCGTTGACGCAAACAGCACCACTTCGTGTTTGACTTAAAATCAAATCTCGTACGCCCTTATCCTTGGTAAATATATACAATGTGAGGGGGCTCTCGCTACGTGTGAGAAACCCATAGTTATGCTCTTTTTTTTAAGTGCCATTTTTTTTTACAATGCATCTTTAGTTTTAATGCACGTGCCCTTCTTTCGAGATGGACGTAGATTTGAGTGGACTAAAAAAGTTTGAAATTTTGTGAAGAATTTTGAAGAATCCTCTTTTGTTTTTTTTTTTTTTACATCACCAATTATTCACAATTTTTTAAAAGAATATTTTGAATCAGAAAATTAATAAATTCTTGTTTTAAGTTCTAGCAGTTCAAACCTTTCTAGACCGCTCAAGACGAAATTGGACAGACAAAAATGAGATGGAAGAATATTATACAAAGAAAAAAAAATAGGAAAAATGTCGATTTGTGTGTGTACAAATTTGTCAGACGACAGGAATTCAATTCTTTGGGCATGTGAATAACTCTGTTCTTTTCTTTGGGAAATTGTACACGACAAGGTATAAATATTTATAAAATTAATAGACATCCTGATGAATAACAAAAACGTGCTAAATGGAAGAAAGATTCGTTATAAAAGAATTTACATATTGAATTTCACTAATCAAGAAAACGTGCTAATCTCATGTTTTTCAAAAGGAGAAATTATCTTTTTGAAAATTATATTAATATTTTGCACTCTCATTCATTATTAATCGTGCCATATTATTTTGAAAGATTCAAGCACAGATATATATTATTTTTTTTGAAATAAGTATTTTGTTCTTTTCATGCTTTGTGAAACTCGATTTAGATGAATCGTTGACGATTTATTTGGGATTGTAGAATGATTTTGTGTTCGCTTACCGTTCGTTGATGAATTTAATGGCCTCGTAAGCATTGCTGACCGTTACTATAGGCAATATGGGACCGAATATTTCTTCCTGCATTACAGGGTCCGTTGGTTTCACATCGGTGAGCACAGTAGGTGCTATATACTTCTCTCTGGCATCGGTTTCTCCACCGACCGCTACTTTGCCATTTCCAGTCAAAAAATTGACCAAGCGACTAAAGAAAATGGGAATACAAATGTTCAATTAATAAGAACAGATTTATGTTTTTTTAAATATTAAGAATAATTTTCTTACATCAATTGTTTTAACCAATGGGTAGAACTTTTCAATTTAAAGAAACCAATATATTCTCAGAAGCTTGAAAAATTGAGCTTAAAAAATGGCAAAAATCCGATGATGAAAAAATTATTTCGTTTACTCACTTGTAATGATTCGGGCTGATGATACGACAAAGGTCGGAGCTTTCCTTAGGATTTTCTCCATACCAATCTTTGATAACTTTGCCGGCGTACTCGACGAATTTCGATTGAATTTCAGGTGTGCACAAAACATAATCTGGCGCTATACAGGTTTGTCCAACGTTTATGAATTTTCCCCAAAGTATACGTTTCGTTGCTACGGCTATATCGGCCGTACTGTCTACGTACACAGGGCTGTAAGACAAAAAATTTCATCGATCAAGAGATTTCTCATCGACTCCAAATTTTGGATCTACGTTCTTATAACGTTTTATTCCGCGAGAACGATATTACGAGTACCTCTTGCCTCCCAATTCCAAGGTCACAGGTGTGAGGAACTTATTGGCAGCTTCGCGCACAATTTTACCAACGTTCGTCGACCCGGTGTAAAAGATGTAATCGAATCGTTGCTTCAATATCTCGGTCGTCTCGGGCACACCGCCGACAACAACGTGATAACAATCCTGCGGATTTAATCGCTTCGTTATAACAATGAGGTCATAAATGAGTAACGGAGCAAATACTTTGACGTAGCTCGAAATTAATAAATATAATAATCTCGATATCAAATATCAATTAAATCCTTATCACGTACGTCATCAATTCGGATAAGATTCCGTTCGGTAAGATAGCCGTCGGTCGTATAAGTAAAACTAAAATAAGGTCGAGTCAGATTAAGTCCCGTAACATCAAGTAAGGTCCGATGATGTTAAATAAGGTCAAGTAAAATTCCTTAGCATCAAGTAAGGCGAGGAAAAGTTCTGTAACATCAAATGAGGTCAGGTCAGCTTAAATAAGGTCGGGCGAAGTATGACCTCAAATGAGGTCGAAGATTTTTTGCTTGAGGTCAAGTAAGGTCAGTTAAGGTCGAATAAGGTCGGGGCGTGCAACGTCAAGTAAGGTCGGATCTGATCGAATAACAGATCTAAATGAGGTTAGTGTCGATAAGATTGCGAGAACGAGGTCAAAATGCTCGAAATTGAGGAAAAAGAATAAAAAAATACACACGGGATCCAAATACTTGGGTATGAGTCGCGCAAGTAAACCCGAGGTGGCTCCGGCAACTTCCGATGGTTTCATTATAACACAATTTCCAGCCGCCATCGCACCCATCATGGGCACCAAGCACAACTGTAGAGGATAATTCCACGCTCCAATCACAAGCACGACGCCATAAGGATCTTTGCGAATTTCCACGGAATCGAAGAAGTTTACGAGATCTCTGGGAGGCTGAAAAAATAAATAAATTAAACGTTGGATTAAGGATTTATGAAAATTTTGAATAGGATATTTATTTTTTGTTTTTTTTTTTTTATAGAAATTGTTTTTTTTTGTTTGCATACCTTTTCCGTTGCTGACCATTCTTTGATATGCATCAGCATGTGTTTTATGTCATTCACGGTATAATCGACCTCGAGGACCGCCGACTCAAATTTACACTGTGAATTAATCATTCTTGCGTTAAATCGGCGATAGACTTGGCTTTAATTAATTATGGGTTAATCAATCGTTAGCAAATAATTAATGCATTACGATGGAGTAATTAAAGCGAATAAGCGGGGGTAGTGGTAATTATTTATTATTTTCTTAAGGGGGAAATTCAAAATTACAAAAGAAAATAATTTTGAATTGAAAAAAATACCTCAAAATTTTTAATAAGGTGATTAAACAATTAACGATAATTGTTTAATTGAGAATTGATTGAGAATTGATTTAATTGAGAATTTATTGAGAATTGATTTAATTGAGAATTGATTGAGAATTGATTTAATTGAGAAAGGATTTGAGTTCCCATTTTCTTAGAGATAATTTGTACCAACCCTTCGCAAATCCGAGTTGAGGGCCGCAAGAATCTCAGACATATTCTCCTCGATCATTTTCAGCATCAATTTTAATTGTTTTATACGAAATCCGAGCGCACGACTTTTACCAGTGAAAAATGCATCCCTCGTTTTTAGGACGAGCTGTAAATAAAAACAAATATATCAATATTATTAACGATTCATGATTTCCCTATCATCGATTCATTTTTCACTTCGCAAATGGAATTAAAAATTTTATTTTTCCAATTAAAAAAAATAAATAAATAAAATGGTGGAAATAAAAATTACAAAAAATTACTCACGTCCGCATAATCCATCATTGCTGGTTTTCCGTTCATTTGGACTGAAATGTAATCAAAATATCGTCGGTTAGTAAATAATTGAAATATTAAATAAAAAATGTCAAGTTGAAAAAATTTTCAATGTTCGTTGCAATTTTTGTTTACAGCGTGTCAGACGCAAGACTCCCGGACAATGAAAGAGATGTAAAGAAAGAATTTATAACAATATCGCCTTTTTCTTTTCTTATTTGGCGTGGGAACAAAAAAATTTGAAAAAAAAAATTTTCTGTGGATAAAAATATCGAATACGCTTCGCTCGACTTACCCTACAGATAAGACTCGCGATAATATTTTTTTTAGTGTGTGGCAGTATCATCGACACGATAAAGACCGGAGGAAAATTGCGTCGTGAGGAAAAAATACAAAGTTTTAACAACAAATTAATAAAAATTATTTTTTTATTTAAGTATTAAATTTTGGCTATCTTCTTTTCTTATTAATCTTGAGTAAAATTCTACGATAATATAAACAATTCTTAAATAATTTGCATTAAAAAAAATAATTTTTTTTTCAAAATTAATATTTATTATTAATATCTTTTTTTTAATTCTCCATATTTTGAGCAACAAAATATTTTCCCTGTAATCATTTCTTTGTAATATTTATAATAAAAATTTATTTGTTTATTTCAAAATGTTAATAAAAAAAAAATTCTTTCTTTAAAAAAAAAATAAACTTTTGCCGGTTTCGTTTAAACAATTTTCCGGTTCGTTCGATTAAGTCGAATAAATTTTTTAATTTCTTTCTTAATTATAAAATTTGTTAATTATCGTTTTAATAAAAAAAAACAATGTTTTTATTTTCTTTTTTCATTATTATCGACATTTTATCATCTCCACTATTGTTAATATTTAAAAAAAAAAAAAAGATTGTTCTTATCGACATTGTTCATTATTCCGATTTAAAAATAAACATTAAAAAATTCGAAAAACAATGATAAAATTAAGGCAACGACCGAAATTATAATCGGTTCTAATGAGACAGTACCAATGTTAATGACGTTAATCGTAGATTGGTTCATAATGACGAATCGCTTTCCAGAATAATTTACATTCCACGACAAAAAACGTCTTCTTCGCATTTGAATTTCAAGGTGACAGTGATTATGGAGGCTGGTCACCAGTAAAACGACTTTTGCACGCAAATACCGCTCACATAGATCCTCGGTGTCTGACGCAATCGCAACAGAGTCGACCAACAAGAATTTTTACATGATACGGCACTTTTTCGAAAAGTCTGGGGTAATACGGGTCGACCACTTTTTATCGAATATAAAGTAAATATCGAAAGAAAAAACTCGTACCATAATCTCGAATCGAACGGGCAACATATAAATATTTTTTTAAACAATATTTAACCTCGATAAATCTGTTTAATAACGATAAATCGTTTAATTTAAATTTTACCAAAAAAAAAAAAATAAATAAATGTTAAAAAACGAAATTTTTTTACTATGAATTATTTCAAGAATTTATCTCAAAGCTTATCGTCAATATTTATCGTACTGGACTTTTCATGTCGATGGGAGAAAATTTATTGGTTTTGTATTTTGAAGATAATTTAAAAAAAAAAAAAAAATTTATCCAACGATTCTACGTTCATTGACCAAACATTGAAGATACGAAATAATATTTCTTTGACTCTTAAAAAGAAAAAAGAAAGAAAAGTGCTTGCTTCGAGTCGTGATAACCGATAAGTTGGAGTTTGGGGGTAATGGGGGTCGGGCTTATCAGTAATGCTGTTCAGCTTATCGAGAGCTCGTTATTAAGCGAGTCATCTTTTGGTACGACCCGTTAGCTCCGTTATTCCCAACTGTTTGATAACGACGATGGTTAAAACATTTTTTTTCAAGGGTAAAAATCATTTTTTTTTTCTATATTTAGAATAAATTTCGATATTTTTTTTTTTTTTGGTGATTATCGGAAGGAAAAGTTGGTTTGGTATTATTTCACGCTTGAGACGAGACGAATGAAAGATTATTTTCTCGGTGATGTTACATTCCGCTTAAGTGACCACCATTACCCCCACCTTCTTTACTTACAGCCTACAAATTATCAAGAATTTCGCAATTATCTATTGACCTCTTGAATAAATTGAATTATTTTGCTTCAATTTCTAGGAAAAACTTGTACTCTCATCTTCCAGATGATAAATCCGAACGATATTTTGTTTTTATCAAAGCGTTTTGTTTTTTTACAAATCTATTTGTTTTTATTCGAATATTAAAGTATTATCGACTGTTCGTCAATTTTTTATTTATTTGTAAATAAATTAAATTGTTTTTGTTAATAATGGGTAATAAATAATAGACACGAATTATATCTATTATTATATATATCACATATAATAATAATATAATTATTATAATTATATTATTATATTATTAATATAATATAATAATAATTATATAATAATAATAATATAAGTATATAATAATTATATCATTATATTAATTATATAATAATATTATTATTGTATTATATTTTATTTAATTACATAATTATATTGTTAATATAATATAATAATAATAATATAATTATATAATAATTATATTATTAATATAATAATAATAATTATATAACTATTATTATAATATAAAATAATAATATAATTATTATTATAATATAAAATAATAATATAATTATTGTTATAGTATAAAATAATAATATGATTATTATTATAATATAATATTGAGATCATTTTATATTATAATAATAACAGTCATAATTCATGTCTATTGTTTAATTCTCACTATATATATATATACACACAAATAATTGAATTGTTCAAGATGAAAGTCTGGAGACAGAATTGTAATTTTGAAAAACTCGTGTCTATCAGCAGTCTTCAGAATATCCGTACGTTTTCCCATTGTCTGATTCGTGCATCACTTAAAAACTACCGAATGGACTTTCACTGTACAATGTGTCCAAATTCCGGTTACACACCGGGGCATGCGTCACGACGTTGCAACGAGTCTCAGCTGGAGTAATATAATCTTTTGTTATTATTCTATCTCGATTAAAAAATTCTACTAATTTGTACTCGATTACACTTAACAATTTTATATATCGTGAATCGTTTGCTCTATACTCAAGAAAGACTCGACAGCGATGCTAAACGTGGATGAAAATAGAAATCAAAAATTTTTGATTACCAAAACGTTATCTAAAATTCTAATTATATACACGAGTTTAAATGCTTCCGAAAAAAAAGAGGAATAATGAATATCAAGCCGAATTGCGTTTAATTACAAAAAATAATGGTACCGATTGTGCAATTCACGAGCTGGGGACGAAAGATAGACTAATATAGATACAGGGCGACCCATTTTAATTTATCGATAAAAAATAATTTGTGAAAATGAGATCGTACGAAAGCAAATTTCTCATCTAATATTTATGACTACAAGAGGGATGTAAACAGCACATCTTCAATCCTGCATTTTGGGCCCGAGCGTGGGCCTACCTTCGCCTCTGGACCACCCCCACTTCTCGCTGTGTAAGTACATGCGCGACTTTAAAAAGTTCAAAGCGTCATAACTCCAGCAATTTAAAGCTAGAAACATTTCTTTTTCGTCGTCGCGTTCGTACTGATCCTGACTACAGTTTGACGTAGGAAAAATTATAGGTTCTCACTTGAGAAACCAATAACGACCTTCGTCTGACCTCAACGCCTCCACGGAACAGAACGTCGCTACGACCATCGTATTTCTCCTCTGAAATCATATAACTTTGATGAGAAACTTTTTTTCGCACGGCTTGATTTTTGCTACTTACATTGTCATCGATACAATTAAAATGGCTCACCCTGTATATACGACTCTATATGGCTAGTCTCGTAAGAGTGCTATAAACGTCTATATACATAGATATTTGGCTAGTCTCGTATATATATATAGCCACCTATATCACTTTCATGAAAGTAGAATTTATATTCAACGCAATTCCGCCCCTCCATTACGCTGGAGTGACCGTGGTTAATTTTAGAATCCTCGTGAAAGTCGACAAAGAACGATAGGGAAACTAGAACGTACACCACTAACGTACATCGATCCGTTCCCACGTTACGAGAAGCCCTCGTACGAAAACAAAAATTTCATTAACGTCGTGCTTCTCGCAGTCTCCACTAAATCGTCGAATTTTTCGACCCTTTATCCCCCTCCCCGACCTACAATCACGACCAATGACATCGAAAATAATATAGAATAACGAAACCACGATTCAATCGACTCTCGTTGACGACACTCGAGTAACGACGTGAAAGAGAACAAAAAAAAAACAAAGAAATAATAGCGAGACTTACCGCAACTGTCAAACACGCGAGAGCACACCGACCGCTGGCAACTTGAGCACGAAACTGAACCACGGATGCATCAGTCGACTCTGACGCCCCCACTACCTCGCATCTCACATGTTTCTCATGATTGACGAGAGACGAGGGATACGGGCACATGTGGTACGCCCGTGACTGTGTGTGTGAGTGGCGTTCGTGTTTTTTGTTCGTTTTCTTTTCAACGTCGTACCCGCACACCCCGAAGTAGGATAGATAATGTCGATGAGATATCGTTACAGCGATGCTGGGACTCGAAGCTAACTCGTCGTGTACATGGCTCTAACTGTATATAATAATACTCTTGCGCGCGTGGAATTTTTACATAATTCGTGTTTATCAACCGGTTCGACGAGCGAATCTCGAAACCTCCGCTCGCTCGGTAGAGGACAGCACGGGACAACTTTCACTCCCTTCCGAATCGACGCGGATGATATAGCGCGAGCGAGAGAGATGGCGCGTTGGTGACAAGGAGTGGGGGAAGACGGAAACGACCTTACCAACGCGGAGCGAGAATCGTCTGATTTAAACGCTTTTTTTTGCTTTCGTTTCTTTTGTAGGAGAAGAATAAGTGGAGGATTGTATGATGGGAAAGGAAAAAATGGAATTTTTGTGAGAGGAGGTGACATATATATATATATATATATATATGAGAGTCGGAGAGTAAGGTTGTGTTTTTTTTGGACTAATAGAGGAGCGTTAGGCAATGTACTTTCGGGTCTCGGGCAGTAATGGCGTCTGGAATGAGCGGGGAGATTTGAAAGCTAATTTTCGCGGAGTTTGACAGAATGTTGCGAATTGCGAGATTACGAGATGGAAATATCTGAATAGCGACGTAGTTATGTTAGGGAAGTATCTGAAGATAGTTTTATCTATAAAATTTATCTAATACATTTTAGATAAATAAAAATTTATATAATAAGTTTTAGATAAATAAAAATTTATATAATAAATTCTGGATAAATAAAAAATTGTTTAATAAATTCTAGATAAATAAAAATTTATCTATTAATTTCTAGATAAATAAAAATTTATCTAGTAAATTCTAGACAAATAAAAATTGTTTAATAAATTCTAGATAAATAAAAATTTATCTATTAACTTATAGATAAATAAAAATGTATCTAGTAAATTCTCGACAAATAAAAATGTATCTAATAAATATAGAAGGATGTTTTTTATTTAAGATTATTGAAACGATTTTTTATCTAATAAATATCTAACGAATTATCTGAAGACATTTATAAATTGAAAAAGAACTTATTTACTTTATCATCGCTCGACAGATCATCTCTAAAATAATCTAACAATATTCAATCGTTACAAAAACCGAACAAAATCCAAATTTCGATTTTGTTAATTAACAAGCTCGATATTTACAAATCTATAAATTTTACCATTCCAATTTTTTAGATAAATTAAAAAAAAACTCGCCTCAAAATCTCAAAAACAAAAACAAGAATTAACCTCATAAAATCAAGGCTTCTTTTATAACGAGACAAAAAACGAAAATTAATCAAACGCGAGAATGCCAACACGTTTTAATCGCTCGAGAACGAGTAAAAACTGCAAAAAAATCCTTGTCCCATTCCTCCGGGCATTGCGTGATTAGCAATAAAAAAAAGATGGAAAAATTTCTTCATAAATAAAACAACATAAAGACGTGATTAATCGTCCCAGAAAAAAAATCTGAAAACAGTCTCTTATCACACAAAAAAACGTCCTCATCATTATCATTGTCGTCATTATTAAAAAAAATCAAACTACGCTCTTGTAGGAATGATTGAAAACAAATATAAACAAAAACAAAAGAGAGCAACAAAAAATAACAAAGGATCGAAATCGATCGTAGAAGGACGACACAGAGAGACGAGACGAATTTTTATGCAATTATAATCAAGCATGAACATAAAATTACCATCGGTATTCCGATAAGCGTTATGAGTCGCCTCGACTTGAATCTTAACGACATCTGGACTCGTTTTTCCACCAGCGTGCGTCGTTGCCGTGTCTTTCAAAGAATCTTTGAAAATCGCAATAATTTCACCAGCACGCGACATTTTTGTTGAAATATTTTCTTTTGGCGCTGTAAACAAATTATTTTTATTATTTTTGTATTTTTTTATTTTTTATTATCAGACTTTTATTATTTATTATTTTTTGTATCTTTTATTCTTTATTATCAAACTTTTATTATTTATTATTTATTATTTATTGATTTATTAATTTTTTTTCTTATCCAAACTCTTATCTTTATTTTTATTCGACTTTTATTTTTGCGATACTAATTAATAATAATTTACGGTAATAATAATTCATAATTTGAAAATCGCAATAATTTCACCAGCACGCGACATTTTTGTTGAAATATATTTTCTTTTGGCGCTGTAAACAAATTACTTTTATTATTTTTGTATTTTTTATTATCAGACTTTTATTATTATTTATTGATTTATTTATTCGTTTTCTTATCCAAACTCTTATCTTTATTTTTATTCGACTTTTATTTTTGCGATAATAATTAATAATAATTTGCGGTAATAATTCATAATTTGAAAATCGCGATAATTTCACCAGCACGCGACATTCTTGTTGAAAAATATTTTTTTTTGTCGCTGTAAACAAATTATTTTTATTATTTTTGTATTTTTTTTTTATTATCAGACTTTTATTTTTATTTATTGATTTATTTAATTCGTTTTCTTATCCGAACTCTTATCTTTATTTTTATTCGACTTTTACTTTTTGCGATAATAATATTGTTTTTTAAACTTTGATTTTATTAATTGAAATTTATCGAGCGTGTTCGCGCACTGTTCTGCGAACGACCATTGACCATTTGCGAGTGCCATCAAAATCCAGGCTCGATATGACCGCGTCTGGCGACTTAGGGACGACGAAAAAAAAAGAAGTAAGAAAAGAAAAAAAAAACAATTTATCGGTGTGGGCAAATAACACCCTTTGCGTAATTGTACGGACGATAAGCGGAGGACGCGCGTGCTCTACTTCCCTTCGGGTTATTGCATGCACATAAATTATTACGCCCCGGACAAAAAGAGATCCGATTGGCATTGATGTCACCAACGCGATGTCGACACAATCGGACGAATCAAATATAACGATCATAAAATTTGTATAAATTATGTAGTGTAATAAATAAATTATTATCATTGTTCTCAATTATTAATTTTTATACTGAAAGAATTTATAATTGTTATTATTGTTATAATTTTTAGTTCAATACGATAATTATTATTATTTTTATAATTCGTATTATTATTGTTATTGATTAATGAGTTATTTCCATTTTACTTGAATTATTATGATTATTATTGTTTCGATAAACGTTTGATTATTTGTAGTAGTAAATTTGGTGCATAGCTGTCAAACCGAGACGGTTGAGTTTCCAATGTACGTCGTACTTCGTCTTTTTACATATCTCTTTCTCCTCCAACACATCCTCCATCCTCAATTCCACCCATCAACTACTCCGATGGACCTACAATTATTGATTAGGTGGATTCCGAACCGCCGAAAGCACAGAAAAAGCACATAGAAAAATTCCACTGGTGTGGGCGGGAATCGAACCCTGGCCCTCTGGGTGCGAGTCGGGAACGCTATCCCCTATACCACTCCCACCCTTCGATAAAGCAATAATTATTTTCGTAAAAATAATTTTACTCCGACCGGGAATCGAACCCTGGTTCTCTGGGTGTGAGTCGGGAACGCTATCCCCTACACCACTGCCTCCCTTTGATAAAGTAATAATTTTTTTTCATAAAGGTAGTTGTATTATTTATTATTATTTTTATTTCACGTTTATTAGGCACGTCGTTTAATTATCACCAGGTGCATGTCGATGTATCTAATAAAAAAAAAAATAAATAAAAAACAGGGGAAGTTAATTTCACCGCACTGAATAAACGATATTTAGAAATGGACATAACACATTATAAGAAGTAACAGTTGTTAACAGGAACAAGGGGTGTTTAAGGCACACGAACGTGCAACGATAACGATCTTAATATCGTAAAATATACGTCAATTGATAATTCCCCTATTCTACAATAAAATTTATTTACGACAAAAATATATTTTATTTTTATCCACATTTTTCATCTCGTTCTCCTCAAATGGGTTTGACCTCATTATCAAAAAAAAAAACTATCAAATCATTTTATGTTCGTATCGTCAATAATTTTTTACAATAAATTTTGCCGGTAAAAGTAAAAAAAAAATTATTTACAATTAATTACGTTGAAACAAAAAAAAACTTATCGAATTTATTCAGAAATTGCGTTCTTTTTTAAATACGTGCTAAATGTCGTTTTAGCTTTTTATTTTTGTTGTGCAATTGATAATATTGATGCAAAATAAACAATAATTGCGTCATCGTAATGCATTTTCGATGAGGAATGAGAAAACATTTTTTCATTCTCAGGGTCGTGAGAAGACTTGATAGTAAAAAAAATGTGACGCTGCGTTCGAACTAAGTCTACGTTGAGAGTCGAGAGATTTTTTTGCTGATTCACTTGTTCGTGATCGTTAACGGATCAACGAGACGCGTTCTCGCACTATTCATTATTCAGATTTTGCATTTTACGTCCGTGACCTTCGACATTTTTCCTTATATATATATATTCGATCTATTTTATATTATATTATAATATATATTATTATTATATATTATATTATAATATATTATTATTATTATACATTTATATTAATAATAATAATAATATATTATAATATAATATTTTATATTATATTTATTATGATTATTATTATTATTATTATTATACTATTAATATAATGGTATAATAATCATAATTATAATAATATTTAATATAATATAAAATATTATATTATAATATATTATTATTAGTATAAATGTATTATCATTATTATTAATAGTAATATAATATTAATATATAATACTATAATAATATAATATAATATTTAATATAATATAAAATATTATATTATAATATATTATTATTAGTATAAATGTATTATCATTATTATTAATAGTAATATAATATTAATATATAATACTATAATAATATAATATAATATTTAATATATATAGTATATAATCTTATATATATATAATATTATATAGGTATATATAATATTATATACTACATATATTATTGTAGTATTATATATTATAATATTATAATAGTATTTTAATATAATATATAATATTTATATACGATTATATATAAGATTATATATACATACATGAATGAAAATGAAAATATATATGTATGTGAGTGTGAGTGTATTCCCTGTCCGTAGGTATTTTAGAATTTCATTAACTCTTCGGCACGAAAATGAAATACGAGAGCGAAGATAGAGATCTTAGATCTTCTTATCGGTTAGCATGAATGAAAAAATCTCATTTCGAACTTTGATCTCGCCTTTGAGGCAAATATTATTTTTTACCCGAGTGAACGAGACGACCGAGAAAGACAACTTGACAATAAACAGAATTTACAAAAGATATTCAGTCCCATTGAATTTTTTCAATGATTTTCCCTTCGACCCTTCGACCCTGTCTGTTTACTTCCACTTTTTTTTACCATAGATAAAAAAAACAATAATTTTATAACAATTTTTATAATAACAATACTCACGTATTAATTAACACTACGAATTTCAATGATTATATAAAAAGATAAGACCTTAAACTCCAATCTTCATTCGCTGGACAAATTTTTACCGGATGTCAAAAACGATTTTTGTAAACATTATCACCGAATTATCGACGGTCGATAACGAAAAAAAAAAATGTCACACGTTTGCCATCGTGGTACGCGCAGACTTGTCTCTCTCACCGAATCGCGAGTACTAACGTGTCGTTAATCCGGAATTAATTCGATGAAATTATTCACCCTCCTGCAATCCTGATGACAAACGTCAAACAAATATTGACAAATTTTTTTCATTTACCAGGAATTCGATGTTTTAAGTAAAGCAATTGCTCGTGCACTTCGGAACTAAATGGTAAAGAAAACTGACGAAAATCGTACAAACGGGGAAGCAAACACAGTTGTGTTTATCGTAAACAAAAGTTCCACGACGAAAACACGTTTATGACAACTCTCACTCTTGGCAATTTATTTACATACATATTTGTATTGTAACCGAACGTTAAGATTATGTGGTAACAGAGAACGTGGTAATAGTTATAAATACACACGTTATTTAAAGTATTCGCTCGGTGAATGAGCGTAAACTTTGCCTGGGAAATTTTTTCACAAAGTCAAGACTGGAAGTTTAAGAAATTTTTTCTCGTTTCGTATACTCGACAGATCTACTCTGAAAATTACATTTTTTGCATAAAAAAATAATTTACAAACGTTTTGTTTCTTTTGTATTCTTATTTCAATTTTTTGAAATTTCATTTAACTTTGAAAACAGCAATTTGATCATAAAATAATAATTAAAATGGAATTATTATTATCATTATTGTTGCTTTACTTCTTAATGATTAATTTGACATTTTGGTTTTTTAGAGAGATACATTTTTTGACCTTAAAATGTTTTTTATTAATTTTTTTTTCATATTTTATTTTTGTTTTATTACTAAAGGTTAAAAATAAGTTTGGGTTTTGGGTTTGGGTGCAATGGGTTGTCATTTTTATTTACTCGAAGAGCAATTGTTTTAAACAATTTTAGTTTTGTTACTGTACTTGAAGTATTTGAAAATTTAAAGAAGATTAAATTTTTGAAAAATGGACCATATCGCTATTATTATTGTAATTAATATTAATAGGAATGAATTGCTAATATATACGTTCCTAATATGTATGAAAGTAATTCATGAATATGCGATAGGCTCGTCAGGAATGTCGTGAGTTCAAACCCCGAAAATAGAAAAATAAATTTGCTTCGATAACAATAATTACAGCACACATAATAAATAATAAAAAATGTAACTTACTAAAAGCAGTAACGAATAAACAAATTGTACACATTCGTGCTATATAAGGACGTAAATAACAAGGCTATCGGATATTTATGATTTGCTTGCGTTTCTGCCGGTCGTTTGTCACGTATATACGAATCATTCTTTACTAATCTGACCAATATTTTTTGTTTGCTACTCGAAAAAAGAATTTCAATGTCATTGCCATTTTGTAACTCCTATTAAAATAACTTTCTGTGAAATATGTGCAGTTTTCATAAAAATATTCATATTTACCAAAAAATATTTTTAAATATTGTATTCTCAATTTTAATCGAGATAAAAGTTTAATTTCCTATCATATTTTCTATGAAAATTAAAAAAAAAATAAACATGATTTTTTTGTCTGAACAAAAATGTTGTCAGGCCTAATTGTGTAAATTTGCAATATTACTCACCGGAGTCTGAAGCACCGGGGGAAGCAATATCATCGGTTGGAAGATCGATTTTGCAGACCTCGTTATCGTCCACTGTATCGATTCGATACTTTGTCAGGACTGCATCTCCGGGATTCTCCACCGCCCCCATATCCACCACTACTTCGGAAGCCTAGGGACATTTATTAGATTGTTTGTTAATTCATTATTTTTTGTTGGTCGAGATAAAATACTCTTTCGGCAATACAACGAACTAAGGAGCCCTGTGCAGGCGGTCATGCGCGCAAATGTGCTCATACGCGCATGCGCGGCTAAGCGCTGCCGCTCATACGCGCATGCGCGGCTAAGCACAGCCGCGCATGCGCGCCCACGCCTTTGCCCATGCGCATTCACGCGACGGCGCATGTTCCCTCGCGCGGCCGGGCATGCGCACTCGCAAACACATGTCCCCGCGACGCAGCATTATAACCTCACTTACTTAAACGCGACGAACGATTTCTTAATTATTACTCGTAACTAGTAATATTCCAACGTCATTATAGAGTGCTCTAGATAATCGCCAAGAGGACTATGGTTGCACGGTAAAGCGACCATTATCCACGGATTATAAGCATGCGATGTCAAATGGCAAACGTTTTTATCCCTCTGTAAGATCTTTTATGTCGAGAAACGGTCATTATCATTTCACGAGACAATTGCCAATTCTCTGCCAAGTCTTTTATTACCCTGCTCATCATTGACTCAGCAAAAAGAATAAAAGAAACGTTCTTTCAATCACACGTACGTAATAAAATGCGATTGATAAAAACTAACCGATCTCTTAGAATCGAATCGATCAATTTTAACAGCAATTAATTATTCGATTTTATTTTCCATATATTTAACAATGCAATTGAACAATTACTTTGTTTTCTTATTTAAAAATTGTATATATAAATTTAACCAAACCTGTATTATTGAATAATTTTATAGACGATTGGATGAATTAATTAAAATGATTTTTTAATTCAATTAATTTTTGTCAATCAATTTTAATAATTTACAACTAATCCTTGGGATTAAAAATTTTAATCTTGTATCGACATCGAATAAAAAAAATTGCAGTTTGCCTGCAATCGCAACGATCGAGCTCTAACTTGATTTAAATTATTTATCAATCCGATAGGAAGCTTTCCAGGTCTACAATTTTCACGTAATTCTATAGGAAAATTTCAACGCGTTTCAATCCGTCGTTACGAGTGTACTATATACGCTTCGCGTAAAATAATTGACACTAATGGATACAAAGTACACGTACAAGTAGCGAGCAGCTTATAGCGTATAGGAAAAAAAAAACTTTTGTCGACGATCGCGAGTCGCAGGTGTGAACGTTGCTTCACGAACCTTCGCTCGGTATGAAAATTTCATGCGAATCCGTCGAGCCTGTCACACGGGCCTCACTAATGTTTTGTCTTCGTATTTGCATAGTGATTTTATGTTTCTCGCGCCAATACTTGAATCTCATTTTACTATCCAGTAGCACGACACGATCGCCAATCAGAAAAAAAAGGCTCGAATTGAAATTTGCACAACGTTTCATAAACATTTTTACAGTATTTATAAATTCCACCCTGTCAAAAAATGCGAATGTTTTTTCTTTCTTTCGAATGTGCATTTCAAAATTGTCGTGAAATCGATTTGACAATTTACAAAAATTTGAGGATTTGCGTCGATGTAAAAAAAAAAATTTTTTTATAAATTTGGAAAGTTTATAAATTTTAAATTCTTTCCATCAGATTTTCTCGAAACTCGATATTAAACAAACTTCGCCCCTAAGCTTGACGTATACGCGATTAGAGTACGACAGAAAAATAATTACGAAAGATGGAGCGTTTTTTCAAAACGTAGAATAGTTTCAAAAAGTGCTAAATCACGCGGAATGAGACACCGGTTAGCGATAAGAACGTAAAGTGCAACGAGGAGAGATTGTTCGTGGCTGGAGGTGCCTGCGAAGTTACAGCGAGATCGGACGAGCCGTTCTCGAGATATGGCCGTTTGAACTTTCCAAACGCAATCGCGCATGCGCACACGGGTCATCACGCACACGCGCATGCGCACATACGCGCGGCAACACACACACGCACATGCTCACGGACACTTTGTCTAAATAGTCTCTCTCGACGTTTGGAGACATAAAACAGAATTCTGACTCGAAAAAGTTAATTTTTTCTTGTCACAAAAACAAAATGTCATTTCCAAGGAATTGGACAAATTTACGAAGTCTTCATCGTCGATCACAATCTTTCCTTCTTATTTAAAATTCAATTTACTAAAATAATAAATAAATAAAACGAAAACAAAAATTAAATTCTACAAAATTACACAAAATAAAATATAACAATAAAAACAACACAAAACCTTCATCCTTCCAGGCTCCAGTCAAAATTCCAGATCACAGTACCCACAAAAACCAGCCCAAACCCTCGAAATATCAATCAAAAAGAAAAAATATCCTTCGCGAAATAATTCGTGAGAAAATATTTTCTTATCAACATTCCACGAATCCAATTTTCATTTCTTCACAATAAACACAACTATCACTTTCCTCACAAGACAACTCGCGTCTCGCAAATTTCAAAACCGTGAAACCAAACCCAAACCTCGCCAAAAATTGTTTTCACGTCACCAAAAATTCACCAAAAAAATACGACGAATTTTCAAAAAACAAAGAATATTTTCGAAAAACACACGTGCTTTTCGTCCCATTCCACAAGCCCGTGTGGCCGGGACGCTCGTTGTGTCAGGACTATCCTGAAAATCCGGTTTCACCACTTCCACCGGAGAGGACGAAAAAAAAAACGCCACACACACACACACACACACACACACACACACACACACACACACATACACACACACTTATATACATACATAAATATATATATATATATGTACATAAATTCTGAAATTTCAAACATACACTCACCATATCAACGTTGGTAAATTTTCCTCGACTCAACGAAACCTTTCGACGTCCTTACTGTCAACCCCGTTGACCAAATTTCAAAAAAAAACTATATATAGATATACAGACACTCACATAAACACACACAAACGCATATATATATATATATTCACTTGTAAATATTTACAGAAGACAACACGAGACAATTTCGAACCGAGACTAATGGCGAACGATCTATATATATATATATTTTTTTGTTTCTATTTTATTTTTAATCGAAGAATAACTCTCCACGTACGTCCATATCGATCGAGAAACTCGAGAGGACAAATCACAGACGATGTTAAACGCGCAGGCGCACGAGATCTTGGGAACGCGATCGATATCGTCTCCAGGAGAGGAAAATCCAACCGTCTTGCTCCTCTCCGCGACGAGTTTTGTCAACGAAATTGTATTTTCCGAAGAATGAAACGGCAAAATTTGATCGTAGCATTGTGAGTGTTTATGTAATCGGATAATCACGAGGGTTTTATGCATTGTATATGCTTCTATGTGTTGGCAGATATGTAAACAATGTGGAACGTTCGTCGACGCAAAGAATCGATTTAATGAAAATTCAATGTTGGTCGAGGGGAAGGAGATTGGAGGTGGAGGGAGAGGGGGGGGGGGGCGCCCAGGGGTCTTGGAGACGAGACCTCGACGTTAATATTAATTAGTTCACATTGATTGTATCGTAGGAAGGATGCCACCATGGGAGGGGGGACGATGATAAAAATACAATTTTTGATTCTGGTTGCCCCGGGTCAAGTTGGATTTTTTTGACTCGTTGTCACAAAAATAAATAGTTTTTTATTTTTTTAGGTCTTGCTGAGGTCTTGAGGTTTTGTGAATAATTAGCGAATTCATTGATCGATGATTGTAATTTCTTTAAAGTAATTGTGTAATTACTACAATTGTTTTTTGTTTCTTTTTTCTTCTTTTTTATTGTGTGTTAATTAAGGATTTTTGATGAATGGATTGTGAAATATGGGGGCAGTGGGGAAGAATTTATGATTATTGAACGGGTTAATTAAAAAATGGAAGGGGAATGGATTTTTTAAAAAAGGATTGAATAATGTGGAAAAGTATTTTTTTTTGTTTGTGATTTTTTAAAATTTAACGATAATCAGATATTGTTACGTTGATATAAATTATTCGATCGTACAGAATTGTAGGCAGGAATGAACTTGTTTGAGTGGGGAAGATCTTATAATTATTGAACGAATTAATTAAAAAATGGAAGGGGAATGAATTTTTTTTAAAAGAATTGAATAATGTGGAAAAGTATTTTTTTTTGTTTGTGATTTTTTAAAATTTAACGATAATGAGATATTGTTATGTTGATATGAATTATTCGATCGTACAAAATTGTAGGCAGGAATGAACTTGTTTGAGTGGGGAAGATCTTATAATTATTGAACGGATTAATTAAAAAATGGAAGGGCAATGAATTTTTTTTAAAAGAATTGAATAATGTGGAAAAGTATTTTCTTTTTTGTTTGTGATTTTTTTAAATTTAACGATAATGAGATATTATTATATTGATATGAATTATTCGATCCTCTAGACTTATAGGCAGGAATGTACTTGAGAGGTCCCTGAAACGTTATTTTTGTTTTGCAGGCAGAAGTGAAAGCTCGCAGAAAGATCGAACGTCGGATTGCTAAATTACCTTTTGAGATAAACCTGTTTGTACTTATTATGGTATATTTGGTTCGGCGAAGGACGACCTGAAATTTTAGCAGAATATTTTTAACGTGTCGGTGAATAAAAAGTGAGAAATTTTTTTTTTCAATTTAAAGAATTTGCTACAGGATATTGGAGTGTTTTTAATTCTTGATGAGAAATTTACTTTTAAGGAAAATTTTGTAATTAAATAATAAATAAGAAAATCTTTAAACTATAAACAAAGTAACCAAAAATGTACAAAATCTTCGATTTTATTCATTCGTTTCACTCTTTCATGAACTGGAATGGCTACAGAGTTTTCCTTATTCATAAAATATTATAAATATTACAAATTCCTTCTTTCACATATTTGCAATTACAAAATTAAGAAAACAACATTTTCGATAAGGCACGACTATCGATTCTTTTTGGTACACGCAACTCAGAATTATATTTAATGTTAATTTATCTTTCGAATTTATTTTCTTTTTATCATTCCTTATTTTTATTGTGTCATGTAATTAAAAATAGGAACATTATGCCGATTGTTTGAGTGTTGCCTGATATGTTTTAAGTCCTATTTTAATCAATTAAAAATAATTCTACTTTGATTTAATTAATTTGTTTTGATTTAATGAAATGCAACGAAAATTGTACTTTACTGAAGCTTACTTGCTCATCTGACAAATTTTTATTGTTCAAAATTTCTGAGTTTTCATTTTGTTTTTTCTTTTTACTTTCATACAAATTTCTAACTATCCCAAATTTTTGGTTCTCATATTCTTTGAAATATTTTCTCCATAAGAAATATTCTTGGCGTGCTTTATGGCACAATTTTCTTTCACTTTTTTTTTAGAAAAATTTGGATTTGCTATTTGGTAATTTATGTCGTTTCGAGACGATCTAAAATTACGAATGACTGCCTAATGAAAAATCAGTCTAAATTGTTGTTTCGTTATAGTCGACGGCCATTGTCGTTTCTATAACTTTAATGGAATGATAGCCCCAATCTCGATAAGTGAAAATCTTTTTATCTTCAGTACCAATCTTTGAAACGATCCACAGCTCGTTTCCACTGTACGATAACAGGCTGGTACTTGATATATTTGGCATGATCGGGCTTGAATATTCTTTGGACGTTGCGATATTGAATCAATTCTTCCTTGCACTTCCAGAGTCCTGCAAAAACAGAAAGTGGGTTAAAATTTATTGTTTCTTTTCTTTTCCACATTTTGAAGTAAAACTTTAACATTTTTCATTTATAAATAAGAACTCGACATTTAACTTTGCTTCTTCTCAAAATTCAAATTATAAATATCACATCGTCGTTTTTATTTTTAATTTATCTCATCTTCTTTTGTACATCGTACAAAATATCAAACTATTTTTTAGATTAAAATTGTCTTAATTTTAGTATTTTTCTTTTTGGAATTAAAGTTTGAAATTCGAATTAGAATTTTGTTTTACCACATTGAAGACCAGCGACGAATGAAACACCCAAAATTGCCATCTCGCTGCTCGTCGATCGTTCAACTTCCAGTCCCGTTAAATCGGCCAAAAGTTGAAGTACAAAGTCATTATTAGATACTCCACCGTCGACTCTGAAAAATTTCGTTTGTTTTGTTTTAGTGAATTTTTTCTTGTCTAATTAGCGAGTCGTGAACAAAGATCGGACTATTATTGGGGCTATTGACCTTACCTAATTTTATGATAGGTGTGATTAGTCTCGGAGCACAAAGAATCGTAAAGCAACAATATACGAAAAACGAGACTCTCCAACAAAGATCTTACAACGTGAGCACGTCCGGAGGTTGGTTTTACTCCTAAAAATCCAGCTGCGGCAGTTTGATCGTTTATTGGCGCCTGTTTTATTAAAAAAAAACAGTAAAAATTGAAAAATATAAAAATATAATAAATCATAAAAAAGAAATCATAAATGACTAATAATAAATTAAATTATACAATAAAAATGGGAAATTAAAGTAAACGAAATTAACAATAGAAATAATAGTGCGAAGAAGTAAGGAATAAAAGAATCTAAAAAAATCAAATGATAATAATTAATAGTGATTAATTTACTGTGATTAATTTAAAATTATTAATGGTAGATTGTTTTTTTTTTTTTTCAATGGCAATAATGTCACCTGTAATCCACTGAATGCAGGTACAAAGTAAACACCATCGGTATTCTCAACGGAATTTGCCATGTCGGATAATTCGCTGAGTTCTTTTATAAAGCCTGCAAAAAAATTTGAAATGTTTTAATTTGCTGTCGTTCATTAATAATTGATATGAAAAATTATTGTTAAAATTGTATATAAACCTACCCAGAGACTTTGCCCATTCGATGACTGTCCCAGTGTCGTTGGACGCGCCCTCTACCATATAGACGAGTTCCTGGCCTATCCTCCATCCTACCAAGGGATACAATCCTGGGAAAAAGTGAAGAAAATATTTTTAATGTTTTTTAAAAAATTTCTCCAAATTGCACAAATTTTACGTAACAATTTGTTCAAGGTATTAATTAGTATCGACTACTTATTATTGCCAAATACCAATTACTAATGACGTAACTAATTACTGATAACTTATTACTATGATTAATGACTCAATGAGTAATCACTAATTACTAACTGTGACGATCCTAGTGAGTCAATTTTATTCCTATTATCAATCACTAGTTTAATTAATTACTGTTCATTACCAGCCACAGAGGCATGGGGTTCCCTGCCTGTATGGACTTCAAGGAAGGTTCCAGTGCCCATGGTTATTTTCAGGTCACCTGGCTGAAAGCAGCCCGAGCCAAACAACGATGCTGCTTGATCGGCCATCTAGGAAAGAGATTTCTTGATTACTTCGATTATCGATCAATATTTTATTGAATGTTTTCGATCGATTATCGATAAATATTTTATTGGCGGATCTTGATCGACCATCGATATAAATAAAAACGATTTTTTTAAAAATATTTTTTTTTAGTACACCGGGATTTGAACACTCGACCTTCGGATTACTGGCACCAGCCAGTACCGCTAGACCAAAGACCCGCCTGTTATTATCGATAAATATTTTAGTGACTCTTCTCGATCGACAATCGATAAATCTTTTATTGATTCGATTCGATCGATTATCGATAAATATTATATTAATTTATATTTCTTTAAATTGTTTACTCAACGAGAATATAAATTATTTTTTATAATCGTAATTCCTTTTTATAATCGATTTTTTAATTAATGATGCAATTTTTTCATTCCTACTTACCGAACAAGTTATTGGAACTTCAATGCCGAATATATGTTTCGGCGTGTAGCCAAATGTACCGGCAGTGTCGACAACTTCCGGAAATATTTTCGATGGTAGTTTGAACAGATCCATCGCCCACGAGGCCCAACTCATAGTGAAAGGGTCGAAGAGACCCGTTGCCGATGCGCTCGACACATCGCTCACGTGTTTGCCTAACAAAAATGATAATTAAATTTTCAAATTTGTTATTAAAAAAAAGTCTAAGTAATATTATTTGCCCAATTTTTTAACTTAATTGTTAAAAATGAAAATTACAAAAATAAAATCTTAAATATAACAATATCAGATACCGCATTTTACAAATGAAATTCTAAGGTTTAGAAATGTAAAAAATAATTTTGAATAATAAAAAGTGGTCTAGACAGAATATTTCTAAAATACAAAAAAAAATCGCTCAATAACAATTTTTTACTGAGAACATTAATGAATGAAGCATATAACTGTAATGAAGAAAAAAAGGTCCAAATTTCGCCCGGAAGAGAGAGAGTGACAGTGAGAAAGAAAAAAGAAAAAAAATCCACAAACCGGTCAGTTTGTAGAGAAGCCAACAATCGACCCCACCAAAGGCAGCTTTGCCGCATCTAGCCGCTTCCCTCAGGCCTGGTACATTTTGCAAGGCCCATGTTAATCGCAGGGTCATCTGCGTGAGGTCATACAACATACATATTTTATAGCGCGTATAAATCGTTTCGTATAAACCTGATTGGGGATTTATAATTAGCTTCGCCCAAAATATATTTGACTGTGGCCTTCTCTTTATTGCTGGTTCGTCGAAATACTGAGTACAAAGTGTGAAGTACCAAGTACCAAGTATGAAATATCAAATACGAAGTAATGAGTACCAGATACTGAGTGCCAAGTACAAAATATTGAATGCCAAGTACCAAATACCGAGTGCCAAGTACTAAACACTGAGTGCCAAGTATCAAATATGTAGTGCCAAGTATCAAATATGTAGTGCCAAGTATCAAATACTGAATGCTAAGTACCAAATACCGAGTGCCAAGTACTAAACACCGAGTGCCAAGTACCAAATATCGAGTGCCAAGTATCAAATACTGAGTACAGCGTACCAAATTCTGAGTGCCAAGTACTAAGTACCAAATACTGAGTACCAAGTGCCAAATACTGAGTTCAAAGTACCAAATACTGAGTACCAAGTATCAAATACTGAGTGCAAAGTACCAAATTCTGATTGCCAATTACTAAGTACCAAATACTGAGTACCAAGTACCAAATACTGAGCGCCAAGTACTAAATATTGAGTATCAAGTACCAAATTTGAATGCTAAGTACCAAATACCGAGTGCCAAGTACTAAACACTGAGTGCCAAGTATCAAATGTAGTGCCAAGTGTCAAATACTGAATGCTAAGTACCAAATTCTGAGTGCCAAGTATTAAGTACCAAATACTGAGTACCAAGTGCCAAATACTGAGTTCCAAGTACCAAATACTGAGTACCAAGTATCAAATACTGAGTGCAAAGTATCAAATTCTGAGTGCCAAGTACTAAGTATCAAATACTGAGTACCAAGTTCCAAATACTGAATCCCAAATACCAAATACTGAGTGCCAAATACTAAATACTGAGTGCCAAGTACCAAATATTGAATCCCAAGTACGAAAATACTGAGTACCAAGCAGAAACTATCAAATAACAAAATAATGAATACGAAGTACTCAGCAAAAAAATTCAAATAAACTTGCTGCATAACGAACCTATCCCTAAATCCCTCGAGAATCGTTTACCAAATTCACTCAACTAAAAAAAAAATAACAATAATTCATACGAAACTACCTGTCATCCATTGATTTTCCAAATGTGTTTTTTTTTGTCTTTTTTATCAAATACTCTCGCAAATTAGCTGACGAAGCACTTTGTCGAGTTAATGCACCTCGTTAAAAATGATTACCCCAATAAAATCAGCATTTCAGAGTGATTCTTGCAAAAGACTGTACACAGGATCTCGTGCGTACCGGTATCGAGCGCCTTAACGTCAATGGTTAAATTGAGTGGAACTGACAATTACAATTGAGCAAGCCAACACACGCGAGGCGACCTTACGTGAACCTCACGTGCGTGATCAAAGTTGGTCGTGGGTACAAAACAAAGCAAAAAAAAAACAAAAAAAAAGAACAGAAAAAAAATCAATCCCCTCAATGATAACAGCAACCTCGTGCACAAAACGTTACCTGTGTGTTCATAAGTTTCAATACACTGCCGGCTAAGAAACGTTTGCTTCGCGTTATCGTATAAAGAATATGAGCTCCCAGACGAAGTCCTTTCATCGTCAACGACGCGTTCCATTCCTTCACCATCGAGTCGGCTCTCAAATCTTTCCATGTTATAAATCTTTGAAAAGAAAAAAAAAATCAAAGAATTTGAAATATTTAATTATCGCAATAAATATAATTTTTTTTCGAAATTAATAATTTTAATAATTGTTTTTTAAATTTATTTATTTAATTCAAAATTTGTTTTCTAGCTTTATATATTTTACGATTAATTGGGACTATGGAATTTGGAGATAGCGCGGAATATTTTTGATCGAAATAAAAATATAATAAATAATAAAAATAAAAATTAATGGAAATATTTGGAAAAAGAAAATGTCGGAAGCGACGAGTTATCGGCTTCGTCCGAACGTTTTTATTTCGAATAACAAAGTAATAAAGAATGATAAATAAAAATAAAAATTTATGTAAATATTTGAAACAAATTTTGGATAGATGAAATTTTGGCCTTGTCGCGATTGTTTTTAGCTCGAATAATAAAGCTATAAATAATAATAATAAAAAAAAACTATTTTGAAAAAAATAATAAAAAATTTTTAATAAAGCGTGAATATTTAAAAATTTATCGAGGAAAGACAATTTCGTTCATGGACAAACGAAACTTTTATGACGCATCAAAGTGACAAAAAAAAAACCTTTTCCTTCGATATGTCGATACCAATCGTTTACCTGTGATAATGCTTGCCAGTCTCGATGTTCCAGGACGTGAAACTGCATCGTTGAGTCGATATACCGAGCGAAGCTATGGAACTTGGGTCGATTCCACTATCTGCGAATTCGTCAAATCTTTGTACAGTCGACGTTATCTCACGACTACTCCGAATCGAAATTTTTCAAAAATTAATTCATTTTTATTTTAATTAATCGTTAAATTATGATTGTTCATTATTAATATTATTATTATTTTTCATTATTAATATTATTGTTTATTATTATTTTTCATTATTAATATTATTGTTTATTATTATTTTTCATAATTAATATTATTTTTATTATTTATTATTATTAATATTATTATTATTCTAAATTACTATTATTATTATTATTATTTGTTAGTTATTGTTATTTATAATTATTATTGTTATTAATTTTCTAAATTATTATTATTGCTATTATAAATTATTAATATTATTATTATTCTAAATTACTATTATTATTATTATTATTTGTTAGTTATTGTTATTTATAATTATTATTGTTATTAATTTTCTAAATTATTATTATTGCCATTATAAATTATTAATATTATTATTATTATTATAAATTATTATTATTATTATTGCTGTTATAAATTATTAATATTATTATAATTATTATAATTTATTATTATTACTATTATAAATATTTAATATTATTAATATTATTATAATTTATTATTATTATTACTATTATAAATTATTAATATTATCATTGTTATAAATTATTATTATTTTTATTATTAGCATTTATTATTATTATTGTTAATTAGAATACACGTGCTTACCACGAAGCGCATCTTTCATCACTTTGACGATCGAAGTCCACAAATGATCCGGATCGATCTCAACATAGCCAGGCTTGGGATAAAGTAATTCCACCTGTGGACAACAATTTGTAAACAAAAAAAAAAATATCGACATTTAAATTGCAAAATTTTCGCGACCAATTAATTTGCAAGCAACACTGTTGAAAAAACATCGCACTCGATTGGATTACCGGCGCTACGAGATACTCGACCTTCTGACCGATGGGAAGCGCGATAATGAGAATCATCGGAAATCAACCAGAATGATTTAACGCGAAGGTCGTCAAATCTGTTTCTTAAGTCGTAATTTTTTTTTTTTTTTTTTTTTTTTTCTTCAACTTGGACAATATTTCCACGAATGAAATATACACATTCGTAACCTTTAGCGTCATTATCGAACGTGCTATTACACAAAACGCCCCCAGACTTTGTTTTTTTTATCGACCAATGATCGATAATAAAAATTTGAAAAAAATTTAGGAGACAAAAAAAAATCATCAATCACGATATTTTGGCAACTGGGATTTCTTTTTTTTTTGCGACGACCTTGAGACTTGAAATTTTCTAGGGAAGTTTGTAAGAGTTTGGTTCGAATTATCATCCATAATTTATTTAAAATTGGTGATGAAAAATTTATAAAAAAAGGGAGAAAACTTACGTCTCGATTATTCTCGAGGATCTTTGATCGTTTAATCTATCAACTCGTTGTCTTAAAAGTGTAATGTTTGTTTACCCGTTTTTTAAATTTATTGTATCAATTTTTGTTTATTTTCATTTTTAACAAAATTTGTATTTTTCTTAAAAAATCAAAAATTTACTGAACAATTTTATATTCAGTTTAAAATCATTATTCCAAATCGGCCATATTTTTTTGATTTTTATTTCAAACAGTTGTAATATTTATTTACACTTTTTTCATTTGTTGTATAATTTTTTTTTTTTCTTGTATAACGAAATTTCTATTTTTTTCAAAAATCGAAAATGTACTGAACAATTTTGTATTTAGTTTAAAATATTTTTACAGATTTTCATACAAATTGTAAACAATAAAAAAAGGACCAAAAAACATTTTGCTGAATTGAGCGAAATTTCTTTATTTTTTTTTTTATTTGCAATAATAATTTTTTACTCGTACCGTTACGCGTAACGTAATAAAATCTATCGTGTGGCCTGATACGATGACTGACAAGTTGACTGAGATATAAGGCGACTATCGTAGGCGGTTATCAGTAGCATGTCAGTTTCTCGTTGAAACGTAACAAGACACGTGTACAATTAAAACTCTAAACACGACTCGGTTTCTCGACTGATAAATTTATTTTAATTTTATTACAAACCTTTTCCGTCGCAGAGCCAACAGTGACGGTCTTCTCATCGATAATATGACATCTTACAGTAGTCGTTCCAACATCCAATGCGGCGATATAACGCATTTTTATTTATTTTTTCTTAATTTCAAAAAAAAAAAAAAAACTCATTTATTTTCACGTATTATTTTTATATTTTTTTAATTATCGTCTTTCAAAATAATTTAAATAATTTAATTTCATTATTTACATTCGTATATCTCATAATTATTCGTTCAAAAAGTTTAACAAGATTTGAAATAAAACCGCGCTTTTTTTTGTTTTGCGATTCGCAAATTTTTAGTACCAGAGCGCGCCACCTGGTTTTCTTTCCCGCACTGTGGTAAGAAACGGATGAAAAGAAACGCGTTCGACGAATTTTACGCGCGTATAACAGCACCTAGAGCGATTCACATTCGAGTGAATTTAACGTAAGAAATGATTTCGAAGTAATATCGCCTCGTGGACTGCCAAGAAGTTTTATGCACGCTAGGCCAATATGGTGACCTCGGTTGGTCGACTGCGCATGCGCGGAGAGTCTCTGCTTTTATGATATCAACGAATTCAGACGACTATAGAAGGAATATGCCCATGCTTTCGATTGAGGCCAGAAACGGATCACCCCGCTGAGCTTCACCACCCCAATGACTGGCGGCGCTGCCGTCGCTACAAGATTGTGTTAGGTCACACAGACACATTTACGTATACCTCACACAACTTCATGGCGTAGCTCCGCCTCCTCTCTGACCAATCACGTCCGAGCATGCGCTCCTTCTCGCTTTCTCTAGTGTGAGGTATGCAGTGGGGTGGTCATGCCGACTCTCTCTTTCTCCATGCTGGCACGGTAGTAGCTCCTTCTCGCTTTGTCTAGTGCAAGGTATACAGTGGGGTGGTCATGCCGACTCTCTCTTTCTCTATGCTGGCATAGTAGTAGCTCCTTCTCGCTTTTTCTAATGCTAGGTATACAGTGGGGTGCTGGTGCCGACTCTCTCGTTTCCCGAGCTGGTACTGCCGAACCCCACTGATTCGACATATATAATATCGACCTTAAAAATGTTAATAGTATAATGCAAGTTGAGATAATTGTAAAAAATAGACTATCTGTTGAATTGAATTTGAATTATGTACTCTCGAGTGACGTCACACACGTCGACCGCCGCGACGCCAAGCGGCAGTTTCGGGCGGCAAAAACCTGGATTCAATCGGGCTATAAGCATATTCCTTCTATAGTCGTCTGAATTCGTTGGTATTATACATATACGTATAGAGGGCTATCACCCGACTAACCATACCGACAGAACTCTACAAACGAGATATATATATGTATATTTATCAATGTATTTAAAGAATGATTCAGAGCTGGAGAAGCCTGTGACAAAGCTAGATACGACGAGAATCGGGATTTCCTACTACAGAATTATTTCGTCTAGGGACATCTTTGCATGACGATAATGAACCTAGTTGATGAGAGCAAAGTTCATCCTTATCATCGGAAGATTTTCGAAAATTCCCTTACGTGTATAATATTAATTTTCCAACGCAAGAGATCATGTACAATATGAGCAGTATACAATTTTTATCGTTTGATGTGTCATTTGTTTACTATAATAATAGGGGACATGGATAGTTTAAAACATTTTTTTATAATGTTGGTACTGCTGGAAGATTCAAGTTTACATGCGAACGAGGTACGACGTTGAGTAGGATTTGTAATGTTTTGTGGTTTGAATACATTTGGAAAAATAAATAAATGTGCAATCTGGAGTAGAGCTGAGAGTTCCATGTTTTGCCGCGAGGTCGCTGCGAACGCCTGAGACACAATGGCTGCTGTTACGCGTATCGTGTCATTTCCTCAGGTGACGCGATAAACAAGAAGTACATTGTGAAGAGCGCGAGGTAAGAGATCGTGAGAAAATTTAACCGGATTGCATTAATGCATTGTTTTAAAAATATACGACCCGGTTTGGATATTTCGAGCCGATGATGAAAAAAGCGCTGTATGGTTGTTACCTAAGCTTTTATTCACGAAAATTAAAAACATAAACGTAAGTATCACATGGAAAGCAAAATAAGAACAAAAACCTTTGATTTAGCCTTCTTCAGCGAATTATAGCTCGTACTTAGCACGTAGGTCTTTTATTACATCGTCGGACTGACCTTCAAATTTTTTGCTGTAATCGAAAAGTTCCTGGATATCTGAAATAAGTATTACATAATTTAGTAAGCTTTGATTGTTTCCCCTAGGACGTACTACATTTCGTAATGGTAAGGTAAAAGTATAGTGGAAACATACCTTCCTTGTCGGATTTGGTCATAAACATAGTGAGTGTTCGAAATCGTTTGACTTCGCTTAAATATTTCAGATAATCGTATACTGGAAGCTTGCTCTTTGTGAATTGCGATCTCAGGATTTTCAGTATATCGCTAAAAACGTTTGACTCCATGGAGTCTTGGAAGAGTATCGGTATGCGTTGCGCCGGAATTTGCTGCAATTTGTACAAACAAAAGTTTAGAATGCGCAATTGATCTAATAAATTCAAATTCTAAATGATTCCTGCTTTTTTGTCTTTTACCTTAAGGTATTCGTATCTAAATTCCGTCGATTTGTTCATTCTCCATGTCAACAGAAATTGTACAGCGGTTTTCGGAACTGGAGGAATTTCATCACACGAAGTTTTTTGTTCTACGAGTCTATTCGGTGGCTCTTTTTCCACCTCATCGTTTTTAACCGTTTCTTCTGATTTTGCATCTGGCAACGTAGATTTTTCTCTACCAAAATGAATTTCCTTGATCGGTACTGTTCTCAAAGGTTTCTTGAGAACAGAATAAATAAATATAATTATTATACTTATATAAGTAATATTTTATTCAAAGTTAAAAAAAATACCTTGGATCTCTGGTGAGGCAGCTTTTTTATTGCTTCGACAATATCAACATCATCGACAGTTTCCGGTAGCCATTCCGGAAGTTTAAGATTCGTCTCGACTTTCATGTTTTCTTTCATATCAACAGCCTTCCTCTCCTCGACTCCTTTGGTATTTTCATTGATATCAACAGCTTTCATCTCCTCGACTCCTTTCTTGGAAGATATCTTTTCTTCAATCGAAGATTTTTGAGAAACCTTTTTATCATTCTTCGCGCCACCCCAAAGTCTCTCACCAATCTTTTTCTCGATTCTTGGTTCTTCGACTTGATCGTGCACACTGCTTATTATCACAGGCTAAAAATATCATGGATTTTATTTTCCCGTTCCATTTATAAGAACATTTCCAATAATATTTCGAGTCGTGTCGACGCTACATGTTCGGTGCAATTTTTGTGTACCAACCTTCGAATTTTCGATCGATTTAGTGACACTTGCAAGCATCGACGCCGCTTCTTTGTTAGACGGCTCGAGTTTCAAAATTTTCTTCAAGTCTTGCGCAGCTTCTTGATATTGTTTGAGCGCAATTCTCGCTGTCGCACGTCTATGATATCCTTTTACGTAAAACTCATCCAGTTGCACTGCTGCTGTAGCATCCGCATCAGCCGAGTGTAAACTTGTGAGATAAAGAAAATCGAACCATAAAAATTATTATTTTTTGTCTTCTAAATAATTTACCACATTCAACATTTCCAATAATCGAGTCGTTGTGTGGTGGTTCTTTCATGATAATTATATATATTCTTACTTGTCGATCTTTAGATGACAAAGCGCACGATTTGCAAAGAATACAGCATCATAGGGAAATATTTTTATCGCTTTGCTGTAATAACCAATGGCTTCGACCCATTCTTCTACTTTGACCAAATTATTTCCCATGATTTTGTACTCCGTAGCCTCTGCATGATTTCTTTCCAGGTCTTCCTTTGACAAGGGCTCCTCGCTGACTTCGTCCAAGTCGTCTACCTTGTCCACTTCCTCACACGCTTTATTCTAAATTGTATAAACTATTTTTTCGAAGTCTACAAGCCCGAGATACATCTTATATTCATTTTTCTATACCCACCACATCAAATTTATCCCAGGTACTGTAATCGGAGGACTTAATGCGTTTTGATACTGCGCTATTCTCTTTACTTTGCAACTTTGTTGTTTCTTTGGATGCCTTTTTTTTTCTTCTCACGGGTGGAAGAATCTGTGACATTAAAAAAATTGGAGTCATATAAATTTTGATGTGATCAAAAAATTAAAAAGGATCCTATTGCGTTACCTGATCGCCACCGGCATTGCGTATTTCCATATCAGCTTTCTTCATTTCCTCTTCCCAATTTTTCATGTTTAAGAATTCACTCTGTAAATCCTCCGAATTATCTCTGACCTGCTTTTGAAGCAATATCGATTTATCTATTTCCATGTCGTTGAAGATATTATTTAAACAATACAAAAGCTTCACAAAGAATATGTCCTTCAATATCTGTTGTTTGCCAATACTGTTTTTATAATACCACTCTCTATACAACACAACATGAACAATAGAGTATTAAGGTGTCACTAAAAGCCGGTCAAATTTTACGTGTTGCTGGTAACAATGCCCTCTATGATATTCGGTACTTCCAGTAGTGAACTACAGATGGCTTTCGCCATTCATAGCTGTGGTGTGGATGGTCAGGGTGTTCACGGTAAGTATTGGAAATCACAGGTAATATAATAACGTTTAATATTCGTTCTAAATCACAGATAGTATAGGAAAGCTTCTCTAATACACTTTTTTGGCGGGATGCTATATTCGTGGCTAATCTCTTCTTCTCTCCCCTCTCGGAACAATTCGCGCGGCTTTAGTTCCTGCTTTCACCGTCGTCTCCTGGCGCTGGTGTCTGGTGTCGGTACTGTAGGCTGCGGTGCCGCCACATAGCAAACCGGTAGGGTATAGAAGTTGAGCAATAGTGGGAAACGTACTCGATCAGTAGCAACATCGATTAACAAGTTTTATCAGAAATCTATTAATAATTTAAAACAAGACGTTTTAGGCCACATTCATCCATAAATACAATTTTTTGTTTATATTTCGCTTTCGTCATATTCTGAATAAATCTTGAAATATAGAAAAACGTTTGAAAAGTTTGTGTTACCGATCGAGGGATTTCATTCGCATCTATTGACTGTTTGCTGTTTGCTAGCTCTCTTTAGAATCATCCCTTCAAGTAATTTCACTGAGATACAAATCTACGTAAATCGTCAAAAGTGCTAGAACGAAGAAAAAGAGGAAAGACGAATCCATGCGTAGACTTTAATTATAATGACGAATTCTAAAACAAGTGTTAGCTGATATAAATTTGTGTGTCGTGACAAGATAAGTGACAGTCATAGTTCGTGGAACTGCTGTGATCTCATGATAAATACATTTACATTTCCATTTTGTCCGAAACATTCCATTCATAGTGAAAACAGAATGTAGCCGAAATTCATCAAAAACGACAATACGAGAACGAAAAGACACGAATTACTTATTAACCTTTTATTCTTACATCTGTTACAACATATTGAACCCTATATAAAGATAAATATCAATAATTATCAAAGATGGGTGCAACAACGTGAAGTGTCGAATCTAACCTCAAAATCCAATATAACGCGCACAGTCATACACTTCACGATCTCCGAGAAATTAATTAGCCGTGATGAGCTTACAATTGGGAAAGAAAAAACACGCCAAGCTGTTCAAATGGCTGATACAAATCTTGCCGAGCGAATATGCCGAATACGATCTGAGCAGAATGACTTTTGCATTTTTTTCAATATCTGGATTGGACCTGCTCGATTCATTAGACGTAATGACGGAAGAGGAAAAAACACACGCAATCGATTGGATTTATAGGCTTCAGGTTAAAGACAATGATCCAATGGATGGTTTTCAAGGCTGCCCCATGGTGCCCGATACACTGCCAAAATATCAACGCAGTCATCTCGCCATGACCTATATGGCTCTTGCTACGCTTCTCGTGCTCGAGGATGATTTTACACGCGTAGCTCCGTACAGAACTGCCCTGACTAATGGTGTACGAGCTTGCCAATGCCCGGATGGTTCATTCTCCGCTATGATCAACAATAGTGAGAATGACATGAGATTTTTGTACTGCGCCTGTTGTATATCAGCGATACTCGATGATTGGAGGGGCGTGAACAAGCCAAAAGCCATCGACTACATTCTGCAAAGTATTGTATGTATACCATCAAAATTTATTTGTCATGTGTGCACACCAAGATTGGATCTCACTTTTTTGTGAAGAGACTTCTTTCGAAATGTATATTAGTTTCTCTGTCCCCAACTATTTGACATTTTTTTAAGCGAGTATAGATTTGTAGCATCATACGTCTTCGAAATTCATTTGTTTATTTTTCATTATGGAAATGGATTGGCTAGATAAGTTTGTGAAAAGTCAACTGTCAGAGAGCATAGGAACGAAAACATGCATCTATCTTTTTCGCAATCGTACTAGCTTGGCCATTGTTGCGTATTATCTCAGAATTTTCTTTCAGTCTTACGACGGTGCAATGGGTCAAGGACCGGACTTGGAATCTCACGGTGGCTCGACCTTTTGTGCGGTAGCCAGTCTTGTTCTGATGAACGAGCTCCATAACGTTCTATCGGTGGAACAATTGGAGAAACTCAGGAAATGGTGTCTTATGAGACAGAACGATGGTTTTCACGGCAGGCCTGGAAAACCATCTGACACGTGTTACAGTTTTTGGATAGGAGCTACCCTACAACTTTTGGACATTGGACACTTGTCGGACGCTCAACAAAATCGTGACTTTATTCTCAGTACGCAGGGCACGAGTTTCGGAGGTTTTGGAAAGGCTCTAGATGTTTCATCGGATCCTTTACATACGTATCTGGGTGAGCATGTAGATCACATAATTTAAGACGCATTGTTACAACTTACAATTTACCCCTCATCCTCTTTCAGTATGAGAGAAATAGCTGCGAAATGAAACTCACAATTTCTTCGACTTGGAGCAACCGTTGAAGAATGAAACATAGCTCAGCTAATTCTTGCCACAATTCTCCATCGACTGAGCTAAATTTCGTCTCAATCTATTGCTCCTAACGTGAAAAATTGCGAATCGCATTCTCGAGGTGGTCGTAACGTGTAACGCATGCGTTTTAACCTCTATCTTTCCTTTTCCTCGTCAATTATATCAATTGGATAAAATCTCAGTGAAATATCGCGATCTGAATATCTTTTCTTATTGAAGTAAGCAGAGGCGTTGTTCAATTTGAGACAATGAACATTTTTTTTCTTCCATTCAATAAGGTCTGGGGGGTCTGAGCCTGCTGGGCGAACCCGGTCTGCAATCTATGAACGCCGCTCTCAATATATCCAATCGTGCCTACGCGCACTTGAAAGAGATTCACAAGAGGTGGCAGAACGAATGATGGGCCCAGCAAGTTTCATCGCAACGCCCAACTTGGTTTTCTTTATTTAGAACTTGCTCTTTTTTTTTTTTCCTTTGAAGTTCAATTCATATCTATCAAGCGCACATAGCCAAAAATAGCGTACGAAAAACTTCGACGTCCGTGTACGCTAACGCGGCAGTATCGACGTGTTTTGTAGCTCACCGTAACGCTACATCCAAATTACAAAAGAAAAGAAGAAAAAAAAAAAAAAAAAAAACAAGAAAAAAATAAATCATTGTACGATCGTCAATTAATATCTATATTATTATCATTATTATTTTATGTATAGGAAGGTTCGAGAAGGGACAGGTGCTGTATATTATAATAAACGTTACGCTTTCTAAAGAAACATTTAAAATGTTATCATAAAATATCGATTTTTAAAAAACGACCGATATTTTTATTTTCATAACATATTGACGGTTTGAGAATATTTTTATTTAAAAACAATATTTTTAAAATACGAGGTAATCAATTATTTTCGTCTCAACTCATTTTTAAGCTAGGATAAAGATAAAATTAAACGAAGAAACGAAGATGAAATTTGCAGTAGCTTGCTATACGTAGAACGCCCCATACATGTGTCACGTGACCGCCTGAAAACAACCCTTTACATCGGAGAAACCACTCTTGGTTTTTCACGACCGTGTTATCCGCCTGAACCCAACTAATCCAACTGAAATTGAAACTGCTCGACGCTCCCGTCTCTCGTGTCCTCGAGAACTTCGGCCATCTAACCCCTTCTCTCGCTCGTTGCCGACATGGTGGGGGAAACGGTTCCATGGTAACCGGGGTGGGTTCGCGGATCACAACACAGTCGACGTTCGTCCGTTGGTGACGACACATCGTTGTTGTCGTGCCCCTGAGACGCGATTCGAACCTTCGTCTATCGCGAATGTATACGTTCATCTCGAAACAATATTTTTACACAAAACACGCGAATAATAACCACGAAACTAGTGAACTATTTAAAAACGAAGCTTTTTTTCTAGCTTATTAATATTTCTCGCGACGAGGACATTGCTCCGGTGGACACGAGAATCTGTGCTATGACAAAACAGTGCCATAGACGGTGAGATTATTCATGCGAATACGTACGTATCCACGATTGGAAAGAAAGTTTTACGTTCCAAGGTGGGTCGCTATATAGCGACTCGGAGAACAGTCGAGGTATGTCGCCACTGTACATGTATATATATACCTATCTGTATCTTTAAATAAATACGTGTTATTATCCATTTGAAAAATACTTCTAAGTTAAAGATGCACTACATTAATCGTATCGTTGAAAAAACATGTGTATAATTCTCGTATCTATAGAGGTCTGAACCGACGGCCTATCTGCTCTGTCCGGTTGTATATCGATCCAAGTATCGACGATTTCATTCTATCTCACAAACATATATATATATGTATCATAAATCGTCCGTTAAACCAATGAGATAAAAGACACACGTACTCTGGAATAATCGTCACGGGGAAAAGTCGTTAAATAGCCAGAATATTCTTTTTTTTCCTCTTTTTTTTTTTTTTTGTTATTTCCATCGCGAATTCAATTGCTCATCGTGCATTTAGTCATCGCTGCCGACGGATGCACACTGCGCAGGTCGCATTTCCCCGGACGCATGTGGCTATCGTCGCTTGTCACAAGTCATACGTACACTTCTGTGTACGTATATATATATATATATTTATTATAATACACGCGCTTGGCACCAGACACAACTATAATGGAGAAACAAGTGAATCAATTTCGTTGAACTGCACGTGCTGTAACAAAATGGCGACGAGCGGGAACGTGCAAATCGTTAATAACGTTTATATTTAGACTCGTGTCACGTGACCATACTTTGGTGGCCATGGTGGAAAAAAAGAGGGAAGCGTCGAAAAAAAGGCTTGCGTTATGTATCTACCGGTACTGTTATATACGTGTTCCATCAATAAATCGATTTTAGGCGTACACGAAGTGTTAAGAGTTTTATATATGTATTGTTTTTTTTCTTTCTATTGGTCACCTATACGTATAATTTTTTCAGGGGTTTTGTGACCTCTATTTACCCTTCGTTCTTCTTTTTTTTTTCTTCTTCTTTTGCCGATATTTTTTTCCATGGAATTTCACATTCTGCGAAGGTTACACTATATTAGTACCATTGTGTAATTTTCCAAGAAGCAGTACGAGGTTTGACGGATTATCAGCAGACTCGATGCGGCCATTGTATACATGTGGAGTATTTTGTAGCGATCAACGAATTTCTCAGAATTTTTTGAAGCTTTGGAAATTTGTCGATATGATTGAAAAGATTTTCTTGTGAATTGTATTAAAATTGTTGGAGCGATAATTTCCGATTGTAACCGCTTTTTTTTGAAGGCTCGTGTTTTTAGGTTATGTTGACTTCGAAAAAAAAAAAGATAAATTCCGGAACGATGGAATTGAAAAGTAAAATATTTAGCGACGGAACGAGATTAATGTTTGAAATGGTTTTAAGGGGGAGGTATAGAAAAAAACGGTGGCTGTGGTTAGGTAGAAAATGTTTCATGCGTAGAAATAACACGAGGCGACGGGCCGAGTGCACACGCGATATAACGAGACAACGATCCTTAATGAATGAGTTTCTTGTTGGCGCCCAGACTCTCGCAAAGCCTGTCTCCGCCGTGTATATATATATGTATATACATATAGACTCGCGCCATACTTTAATGCCAATTACGCCGTAAAAGGAACGACTTGTGCACTCAGTTTTATTTTTTAATTCTTTTAAGATTTCAATTTTTTATTTCGTCTCATCGTTTTTTTTTTAATTACACAGGCACTTTCTTTCAAACCTAACCTATGCGTAGTTCAAGCTTTTGGCACCAGGGGGGAAATTTATGGGCGTATAACGTGACATAAAAGTAGAAGAAATAGCCATTTTATGACTTTTTCCAAATATTGTCAGTGGGATGATTAATATTTAGAAAAAAAATGGCACTTTCTTTCAAACCTAACCTCATCGTTGTTGTTACAGTTTTTAGCACCAAGGTAAAAAATTTAAGGGCGTACAGCATGACATCAATATAGAAGAAATGACGATTTGACGATCTTTTCAAAATATTTTCACTAAGATAATTAATATTTAAAAAATGGGACTAGAGTAAAACTTCGGGACGTATCACGTGAGATAAAAATAGAACAAAATGGCCATTTTGACATTTCTCCCAAAATTTAACACCTCTACCATTAATAAAAAAAAATACAAAGACAATTTAACAATCTTTTCCAAATATTTTCACTAAGACAATTATATTTAAAAACTGGGACTAGAGTAAAACTTCTGGACGTATCACGTGACATCAAAATAGAAAGAAATGGCCGTTTTGAGATTTCTCCCAAAGATTAACACCTCTACCATTAATATAAAAAAAAATACAAAGACAATTTAACAATCTTTTCCAAATATTTTCACTAAGACAATTATATTTAAAAACTGGGACTAGAGTAAAACTTCTGGACGTATCACGTGACATCAAAATAGAAAAAAATGGCCATTTTGACCATTCTCCCAAAGATTAACACCTCTACCATTAATATAAAAAAAAATACAAAGACAATTTAACGATCTTTTCCAAATATTTTCACTAAGACAATTATATTTAAAAAAAATGGGACTAGAGTAAAACTTCTGGATGTATCACGTGACATCAAAATAGAAAAAAATGGCCATTTTGACATTTCTTCCAAAGATTAACACCTCTACCATTAATATTAAAAAAAGAAGTACAAAGACAATTTAACGATCTTTTCCAAATATTTTCACTAAGACAATTATATTTAAAAAATGGCCATTTGGACATTTCTTCCAAAGATTAACACCTCTAACATTAATATAAAAAAAATACAAAGCAAGACAGCATTCTCCACTATCCTAGAGAACTAATGACAACGTTATTATCTCCGTAAATGTTCACCGTTGAAAAGAAATACGGAAACGTTAGTAGTTACCGACCGAGTCGTGTGTCATTTTGTCAGTGTAATGAGGAGGGAAGAAGGGATGAGCGAAAAGTGGAAGTATTCTCTCTATATAGAAAATGGCATATATCTCAGGGACAGGTGGTGACTTCTTTAGTTCCACCAACGGGAAAAAGTACAGAAATCGTGCGAGGGGTTATGTGTGCCGGTTTGGCCAGCTGTCGAGCGAGAAAAGCAACAGCTGCATCTTGAGGGTTGTTTTACCGGGGTTCAAATGCGACTTTCGAGAAAAAAGGCAGCTCTGTCTCTTCCTTTCTATACAATATCACATCCTATTCTGTCACGCGAAGCGAGCTTTCTGAAATAAACGAACGTCGTTGTTCGTCCTCTGTCTTCGGTCACGTGACCTTCTTTGTTCTCTCGCTTACTCACAGAGGCGCTTTCATTTCTGTCCGACCAATCACCGCGAGTTTTACGCCGGATTACTGTTAACTAGTCCGCTTCTTCTCGCATTCAACAATTTCCATCGATAAAAAAATATGACATTTCCATTTTTTTCTTCTCAAAACAAGATTATCGTTATGAATATTTTTATCAAAATATTACAAAAGCACTGTCACATTCACTATCAAGTTCTCTTGGGAATTGATCGTAGAGTTGAACGCTTCGCAACAATTTCTACCGGCGAATCGTCAGCTGCGACGAACAGCTGCGCGCGCATCGCGCTTCCTCACCCGGCGGCCATCTTGTCCCAGCCACGATGCGCTGTAGGTTATGTTTACAAAAATAAAACGTAACAATATTTTTAATAATCTTTTATCAATACTGTCAACTACAAACTAACCTTAAAAACGTTACAAATATTTATTTATTTATAATAATAAGATTAATCCATAATACAAAATGGAAGAAAAATTCAACGACACGATTCCCTCTATGAAACTCGACGAACGACCATTATTCGCAGCTCTCTTCACAAAGATTTACGACCTATATGTACGATATTTATTCTCGGGCGAATTATTCCCTGTACTCGGTGCTCTCTCATATGTTTAATGGAATGCAATATCTTCGAGTCTAAATGATTTTCAGTACAGCTTTTCGAGATACCGGTTCTCGTTGGAATATGCGAAACATGCCATGCTATACATACACACACATATACATATATACATACACACATATATATGTATACAGGGTGTATATATACAGGGTATATATATACAGGGTGGATTTCCTAAGATGTAACAGGCTTTATTCTAAGGTAGATGGGACCATTACAAACAAAAAATGCAAATAAACATTCTTGATATTTTTAATAGTTTACGAGATATAAATGTTTAAAGTTGATCCAATCGGAGTGCGCCGAGAAGCATTAGGCCCGCCCACTCCCGCCCTAGTCATAGAGATAGCACAGTGTATGGCGTTACATTTGGGGTTACAGAATTCAGAGCATTTAATTTTATTTATTATATTACTACGCAGTCATTATTATTTCTCGGGCATTGGCTGCTAGGGTGGAGAGTGGGCGGGGCTAACACGTCTCCGCGCGCTCTAATTGGACCAACTTTAAACATTCATATCTCGTAAACTATTGAAAATATTCCAAATGTATATTTGCAATTTTTGTTCGTAATGATCTCATCTATCTTAAAATAAAGCCTGTGAAACCTTATAAAATTCACCCTGTATATATATATATATATATATCGAGCCGGAGAGATCCATATACATATATATGTATGTATGTATGTACGTGTATATAGTTGTATGTCGGTCTTCGTCGCTCTCGACCGTTCATTCCGTCTGGTTGCTATTCGGGAATGGGTCTCTCCGGCTCGCCTTGACGCTCCTTACAAATCGATCGAGTCCTAACAACCACCAACCGCTCTCTCTGTCTCTCGTTCTCCTCTGTACTGGCTGCCTCTCTTCTCTTGTTGCTTCTATGTACACGACTCCTTTATAACTCTCCTCCCCTCGTTGTGCTCTGGTCAGTTATTCCATTCAGCGACGGCACACACGAGTTTTGTATCGTCCAACATGTGTTCACCCATCTCCGCGTGATCGGAGAGCAACTAGTCGCCGCATAAAAAAACTCGCGTCGTTGCTACTTTCTATGGGTTAAAAATGTTCTATCTAGGCGTACAATGTCGTAGGATTGAAGGTAAAGAGTTTTTTTTTTTATTGATGAAATAGTTTTTTTAGTTTGTTACAAGGTTGATGTGGTAAATTATTAATTTTTGTAGTAATTTAACTTTAATTTTGTTTATATGGGAGGATTTATTTTTGTTTACTTTAATTGTGAGATTAAAATGTTTTTGAAATGTTCAAAAGTTTTGTAAACATTGTCATCAATTTTGGAATTGAATGTTGAATTTCTAATCATGTATGTATGGTTTGCAGGTGGCGTGGGGCACAGCTGTGATGGAGCTACAAAGCTGGTTACTCTATCACCTTGTAGCCGTGACCGACTGCAATCAAGGTATACATGGAATAGTCCTGTTTGTAAAGATCATCCTTAATGTATACCGATGGAATTTCGAATTTAAATAACGGAAGTATCGTCTCTATACTCGCTAGTCAATAGCGAGTTTGGACAAAAATGGTTTGCTCTGGTTCAGAGACGTTGGAATATTTTTTATTGTTTCAAATAATTAACATTAACGAGATGCATTTTTTTTTATAAATTCTTATAATTTTTGGCTCGTTTATATATTTTCTGTCGGGATTCGCCGCCATTTTGTGGCATGTAACATAACCTAGAGAGCCGCCATCTTGTTACAATGTTTGATGTCAATATTCGATGATACGTTCATAGTAATAATTCGATCGTTATCATTGTTTTAATTTAATCATAAAAATTTTGCATTTTTATCTCATGGTTAATATTTTTTTCCCAAGTTTTGCTCTGGTCCAGAGACGTTGGAATATTTTTTATTGTTTTAAATATTTAACATTAACGAGATGCATTTTTTTTTTTTGATAAATTCTTATAATTTTTGTTTCGTTTGTATATTTTTGTTAGGGTTCGCCGCCATTTTGTGGCATGTAACATAACCTAGAGAGCCGCCATTTTGTTGCAACGTTTGATGCCAATATTCGATGATACGTTCATAGTAATAATTCGATCGTTATCATTGTTTTACTTTAATCATATAAATTTTGCATTTTTATCTCATGATTAATATTTTTATCTCGAGTTTTGCTCTGGTCCAGAGACGTTGGAATATTTTTTATTGTTTTAAATATTTAACATTAATGAGATGCATTTTTTTTATAAATTCTTATAATTTTTGGCTCGTTTATATATTTTTGTTGGGGTTCGCCGCCATTTTGTGGCATGTAACATAACCTAGAGAGCCGCCATTTTGTTACAATGTTTGCTGTCAATATTCGATGATACGTTCATAGTAATAATTCGATCGTTATCATTGTTTTAATTTAATCATATAAATTTTGCATTTTTATCTCATGGTTAATATTTTTTTCCGAAGTTTTGCTCTGGTTCAGAGACGTTGGAATATTTTTTATTGTTTTAAATATTTAATATTAACGAGATGCATTTTTTTTTATAAATTCTTATAATTTTTGGTTCGTTTCATTTTGTGGCATGTAACATAACCTAGAGAGCCGCCATCTTGTTACAATGTTTGATGTCAATATTCGATGATACATTCATAGTAATAATTCGATCGTTATCTTTGTTTTACTTTAATCATATAAATTTTGCATTTTTATCTCATGATTAATTAATATTTTTATCCCAAGTTTTGCTCTGGTTCAGAGACGTTGGAATATTTTTTATTGTTTTAAATCTCGTTAATGTTAATTATTTAATTAACATAATGCATTTTCTTTTGATAAATTCTTATAATTTTTATTTCGTTTATATATTTTTGTTGGGGTTCGCCGCCATTTTGTGGCATGTAACATAACCTAGAGAGCCGCCATTTTGTTGCAACGTTTGATGCCAATATTCGATGATACGTTCATAGTAATAATTCGATCGTTATCATTGTTTTACTTTAATCATATAAATTTTGCATTTTTATCTCATGATTCATATTTTTATCACAAGTTTTGCTCTGGTTCAGAGACGTTGGAATATTTTTTATTGTTTCAAATCTCGTTAATGTTAATTATTTAATTAACATAGCGATGCATAGTTAATGTTAATTATTTAATTAACATTATGCATTTTTTTTTTTTTTTGATAAATTCTTATAATTTTTATTTCGTTTATATATCTTTGTTGGGGTTCGCCGCCATTTTGTGGCATGTTACATAACCTAGAGAGCCGCCATCTTGTTGCAACGTTTGATGTCAATATTCGATGATACGTTCATAGTAATAATTCGATCGTTATCATTGTTTTACTTTAATCATATAAATTTTGCATTCTTATCTCATGATTAATATTTTTATCCCAAGTTTTGTTCTGTTTTTTTTAGCCAAGCTTGATTGATTTTGGTTGCCACGTTCCAACCCGAGTCTTTTCTTTGATTTCTTTGATTTCATTATCATATTCCCAGAGGAAACTGCGGTCTACCGATGTTCGATGGTAAGCTTCACGAGGAATGACGAAGACCTCCATTTTTATTCCCCCTTTTAACTCTATAGTTAAGCAGAAACTGTGTTAAGGTCGTCGTGCCATTAACGCGATCCATACACAACTCCTCTGCATTTTTCATCGTCGTAATTTCAGTATTTAATTTTGTTAATTAAATCGCTCGAATTTGTAATTTTGTTTTTTAATTTAACGCCGTTCATTAGTAACATTACATACCAGCAACGCAAATTTGAATATTTGATTTTATCGTGTGATTAAAATTATAAAATTGTATTCTAAAAAAGAAACCAACGAGAAAAAAAAACAAGATTAATAAAAGAAAAACGATTTTTACAGTGATGCAGTCGACGGCTACAGGGGGCGGAGTGTATCCTGCCGGAAGTACCGGAAGTCGGGCCCGCGATCTGGGTCTGCGAGCACAGAAGAAGCTCTTGGGTCGCGTCGTATCGACAGGTGCAGGAAGATCGCTCTTCATCGACGACGCGACGACCCTGCTCCTCGATAATCTCTTCAAACTAATGGAACGAGCCGTCAAGAATAATCCGGCATTGGACAAAAAGCAGCCTGAAAAAGTTCTCAAGAATATTGTCAAGCTCTCCATCAAGGTACGACCATTAAGTTTCCGGTTTTCCAAGTAAAAAAAGAAAACACCACGTGAAGATTGAACATCTGATGTACCTTTTATCTCATCTTGCCGCAGATTGGACTTTTACAACGCAATCAGCAGCTGGTGGCGACTGACGAGCAAAAAATCACCGAGATAAGATCGTCACTGAGATCAGCGGCGATGGCGGTCGTCTCGTTTTACGAGCTTGAGTTCAGTTTCGACAAGGTTTATCTGACCAAATCGTTGGAACGTTGTCGCAGTGCTATATTGTCACTGATAAGAAATCATCTCACCGACAAATCGCAAGATCGTTGCGATCAGGTCTTCGATTTCATGACGAATTCAGAATTTTTGGATTGTGTATTCAGACACGATTCGGAGCATCGCGGCACCCTTGGACTTCTAGTCACCGATATCAACAAAGCTCTGGATGCTGGACATCTATGAAAGCCTTAATTCTTTTTTTTTTTGTACGATCGTGAAATCCATGAAACGCAACAAATACGGTTTTCGTCGTACGTACGCGAGAGCTCCGTATAACGCGAGCGTCTATCTTCAGGCAATAATAATAATGATAATTTCTGTCGACTGCATCGTCCTCGCGTAATAGGCGAGAAAATATCTCGTAATTTCTCACACTTATTTACCGTCGAGCTGTTCGGCCGATTTCACTTCCATTGTATCGCGAGCTACGCTATAAAATCACAGAGAGTTTCATTGTATACGCGAGAATCGTGTTATGCACACCTATCTCGTAAAAAGGCTCCCTGTCTTCCGTCAGTTCTTTTTTTCTTTTTCTTTTCTTTTTCGTCTATACGGACATCCCATTTCCGCAATTCCGCATGCTTCGTTTTCTTTCTTGTCTACTGTTTTGTCTCTTTGCCTTAATTCAATTTCTTTGAGGAAATCGTGCTCATTGTATTTCATGCAATAAATAGTTTCGTAATACTCCGCTTAAAGCAATGTGAAACGTACTCGGTCGGTAACGTAAACTGTAATCCATACTTTTTACTAAGGGTGCACAAAAGTTATAGGCAAACGCAATTTTACACTGCGGTTTCCAATTCTGCACAAGATGACGATCTTGCTTTGACCGAAAAATCTTAATGCGCCTTGAAAAAAAAAAAAAAAAAAACAAAAATTGGATCAAAAACGATCAAGGAAGGAGAACGATGTTGATATGTATAGTAGTAGCGATATTTATATTTATTTACGCATCATCACGCAAAACCAAAACTTATCGTAACAGTATCGTTCAGTATACGTCGTAACGATTCAAATTCCATACGAACGATAACTGTGATAACAAACCCAAACCAAAAAAAAAACAAAAATCACGAGATGAAACAAAGAAATGAGCTTAATCGCATTGCGTTTTAATGATCCGACAGGAACCGAAAATGTTTGTATGCATGTACATAAGTTTAAGAATATTTGTAAAAAAAAAAGATTAAGACAAAAACAATTGAGCATTACAATTGTTTTTGTCTGTCTATTGAGTAAGACTCAAGGATATTTAATTCCCTCAATGTCGAAGCCTTTATTTTCTATAACGGTCAATTTTTGTACGCGTTATATACCAATATCTTTACACCGTACTTTAAAACATGTAATGAAACAAAAAACCAACACCACGATCATATCTATATATATATATAATACCATGAATAAATTATTTATAAAGACATTCTCAGTCAGTGGTTCATTCCAAAATATGCGAGGATCACTAAAGTATTTTATGAGCTAGGATTGATTTGCTTATCGCGCAAAAAGATCAATGTGGAATGTTGATATTGGCGTTACCGATTAACAGTAAGGATAGCTTAGTCGATAACGTAGATTTAAGAGGCAGTGTTACCGACGGCGAGCCACTTGCGCTTCGAAAACGAGATCCGCAAATTGTCCGGCACTGAGCAACCGATCGCCTTAAAATTTGGACGGCATATAGAAAATTATAGCATAAAGTACATAACATTCTTATTTTTCCAAAATTTTGGGAAAATTTTTGCAGATTCAGTTACCACCGGAAAATTTTTTCCAAAATTTTGGAAAAATAAGATTGTCATGCACTTTATGCCATAATTCTCTATGTACCCTCCAAATTTTAAGGCCTCCTAATTTACGGATCCCGTTTTTGAAGCGCAAGTAGCTCGTCGCCAGTTACACTGCTTCTTAAGACTTGCATTCGGTCGGTAATGTAAATGCCAAGGCTACTAACAAAGTAGCTTTACGAGCTGAATGTAGGCAAGGGTGACGGAACTACTCGATAGATGTCTCTGTCTACCAGCTTCATGACGCATCCCAATCTTTTCCATTTCAGTGGTGCCCATATCGTAACGGGGTAATATGGACTGCGAAATACTTTGATGGGGTAAAATGAACCACCGACTATGCTTAGCGGTATGTCTCTTTAAATACCATTCATGGATCTGTTGAACATTGAGGAAGGTCCGATGACAAGTCCATTCCCGAACTATCACTTGGAGGCTGTCTGAAAAAGAAAATGAAGATGATATAAAAAAGAAAACCTAAAATTTTATGAATAATCATCATAAAATATTAAATATAAACCCAAACGCAACAAAAGTATTTCGGTTACCGTAGAAGTGGTCGAAAATCTTTCGCTCTTCTCGTTAGGAACACCACGAACGGTTTTCATGAAATTTATTTACATAAATGTATGCATTGCATATAGAAAGTCATATAATACGCATCGAAGTATTGCCCAAATTGCACAATTGTATGTAAAAACATTATTTCGCAAACTCTTGGCTCGCCTGTCGATTCGACATGACACAAGTGAGGTTATGTCAATCATTCCACGTTTACAGTTGAGTTTCAACTCGATCTGGTTAGCACGGAATTTATCTCGGACATTTAATACACAAACACAAACACACGTGCACCGAAAACAAAGCCACGCAACTCACATTCGAACAAAAGAATAAATTATAACGACTTTCCTTTTTTTCTTCACGAATACGAATGTTTCTTTTTTGTATAAACGTTTACAAGGAGAATTAAATTTAGATCAGATGGATAAAGCAACGAGCAAGAATCGTTGCCGAATTGTAGTGTGTTGAAAATAACCGTAGGTCGTATTATCTCGGTTTACAATTACGCATCGGGAGACGTTATTTATATGTTGGCGAACATAACCTCGTTTAAGTACACCCAATTCGGATCATGACGAAGGTTGCATTTTTTACTTCAACATTGTTTCAATATTCGCATATACACTTCATATATATAACTATATATATTAATATATAATTATATACATATAAACAGTCACGGAAAGGTAGTCCCGCAATGAACACCGTCCAACCGAGCATATGCTACTAATGAAATATGTTGCGATTGGATATGAATTAAAAAAAAATATATATGCCATTACGAATCGTCGAAACGAAAATTGATGTTTCACTCTTACACAACGTGTAAATTAACGAAATATTGTCATTAATAATAAGCAACATAACGATATACAATTTAATTGAACAAAAAAAGAGAATAAAGTCAAGGCGCGCATTAAAAAAATATGTACAAAAGTTATCAACGTTTCGGATTATCGTTTCGACAATCATTTTTCGATCATTCGTTTCGTATTGTTAAGCCTCACAGTCGCCAAGACTACCTCGCTCCAACGACCATTCGGTGATTATCATTCTAATCAGTACATTTATACAACGACAGTTTTTTTGTTTTGTTTTGTTTTTGTATTGTTTGACAAATACGCATTAATTCGTAAAGAAATTGCGTCAAACCTCGTTTTAGTTTTTACCACGTAATAATACCACAATGGCGATTTAATTCGGGCATGCTACACGATTCCTTCTTCATTCATTCTATAATTTTCTGTATTTTTCTACTAAAATGCGCAACTTTGCGGACCGATGGATGAATCGGTCGTACATTAATTTAAAAAAAAATAAATTAAACAAAAGTTACAGATAAAAGTTTCAATCCTCGGGCATATTCTGGAAGATATTTCGGCATCGCTGTTAGTTTAATCGATATCCGCGCGAATTGTCAACAAGTCGTTACACATTTTCACACAAAAATTTACCTAATACAGAACAAAAAATAACGTTACTCATGGCGTTACACACGCCGTGGCTTTTCTCGTTACATGATTTACTTCTTTCGAATCGAAATTTCACCTAATATATCACTCGTCCTCGCTTCGAGATTCTCGCGTCCGCTTTTATCCTAACGTGCTTAACGTAAATTCATTATAAAGCATTATACATCACTAGCTTAAAGTTTCTTCGGTGTAATTAAGTTCATTTGCAAGATAACTAAATTGTCATTCCTATCTCTCTCTACGTTACAACGTGAACGCCATTCCTCTTGCGTGGGCTGCGTTAAGATTGTATTTTGTTTTTTCTTTTCATTTTCACTGTCAATGATGAAATAGGAACAATATTTTTTGTGTCACTTCGATCCGTATGCGTGAGTTCGCGTTTTCGTAGCTTATCGGCGTCTATTGATATCGCGCCTGTATATATATACAGTAAACGCTTGTTTATTGCACGCCTGTTTATTGCCTGTTTCCCCAAACGTTCACTCATCTACTGCGCTATTACTTCCCTCCACCATGAAGCGTCTTGAAGCTTATCCCCACACCGTCGATCTCCAATTCAAGTAACCATGTTGCACGCTTTGAACACTTTGAAAACGCGATTTGAAATTCCTCAGGTATTTCATAACTGATCGAGATGAAACGGAGCTAATCAACGAATGATTGTGACAAAAAGGAACTAAGCTAAATTTGATCTCGATCAATCGCGTTGTGTTGGACAATATCTGAACCATGATAATTGTTCAAAGCATCTTTCCCGTGCCCTGGAGACTTGCGACAGGGCACGAGACGGCTCAGTCCGTGTTACACATCGTCTTAATGCCCCGCTCGATTAACGTCCGTACAACAATCGTGCAATAAAGAAGCGTGTACTGTATAGAAGATCTACGGCGATATTCACGTCACTGCTGCTTTCGTTATGATTCTTGTCTCGATATCTCTTTCTTCAATTTATCTAAACCTTAAATAATATTGTTTTGCTTCGATGTGCAGTGGTTATAAACTCCACTTGTGGAATATTGGCGCACGAACGTGATTGAAACTTACTGCCATAGTCCAGCATAATTCCCATAGAGATTTACTGGAAGTGGACCACCAGCAGTAAAAAGACGAGTTCCTGAAGCGTCGTAGCAGTGGGTGTAAATGGCCGGTGTGTATTTGACATTTTGAAAACCGTCGATGTATTCTTCATCCGGAAACTATATTGGACACAAGATTATAACTCATTGCATCGGGATTTAAAAAAATGAGAACAACGAAAGGAAAAACAAAAATGTATCAACTCACCACGTATCCTTTCGAAGCTTTTAACACGACTGTCCTGTTTGAGTTTATCGACGATTCTAGATACTTTTGAGCTCTGACATCATAGAACATCAATATACCGAGACCGGTACCAATCGTCAATACGGAACCTTGAAAACTTGCTGATCTTATCCCACAGCCGCTATATCTGAAAAATGAAAATATCCAGTTTGTATTATTTATTGTTTCAGCGAATACAATTCTCCCAGTCTTATCCGCACTTTAGTAAAGCAGCCTAACTTCGACGGTATTAGCTGCTGATTTAAAACGTCGAGAACGTATCTCAGAAAGTGTTGTACGTTGAAGAAAAATACAAACCTCGAGGGTATTTTCTTTATGGGTTGCAAAGTTCTCGCATCTAAAAGCAGAGTATAGGATCGACAGCCCACCGCATAGACACCATCCTCCTGAACGGCCAGGCAAACGTTCTCTTGGCAGGCTGGTAATTTCCTCGATATTTTCTGTTTAAAAGTCTCGGCCGACCATATGTGTATGAAACTATTCAAAGATAAAGCTGCAATTTCCTTGTGAGCTTTGTTGAACGCGAGCGCACGCACTTTCTGTGCCGAGCGACATTCCTTGACACAAACTGGTTGTATGAGCCTGAAAGAAAGAGGAAAATAGCCATGAAAACGTAAGCATCAATGATACAAAAATGCAAATAAACAATCCATTTCCAGTGTCAGTATATTACCTATGAGTGGGTACGTCCGCTTTATCAGGGGCCGCAGCAAGATTGCTATTGATACGCCAGAGCGCTAGTTTTGTGTCTCTTGATCCGGAAACGAGAAATTCGTCATCGAGCCAACACATGTCGAACACCCAATCTCTGTGTGCCGTTTCTCCAACACAAACGGGGTCTAATGTTGGCAGTCTGTATATTGCTATTTCGTTACTGTTTCTAGCACCCGTGGATAATAATGTTCTGCAGAAAATGATAAAAAGAATATTGACTATTAATCAATAAATCATACAATTCATGTATTTCAATACTTTCGTCAAATAATTCAAGGAAAGTGTTTTTTTTTCGTTTTTACAAGAATAAAATAACTTATCATACCTAGAGGGATTAATTTGAACCGAATGAATGCCGCATTGTTGCTCGGGTACTGGTACACCACCTGAATTCGTTTGTCTGCCGTGCAACGAAGGTATCTGATCCAATTTTTGTGTCGCTACGTCGTAAACCATGAGCTTGTTGCATTTAGTGCCAAACACCACTTGCCTATCACTCAGCCATTGGGAGCAAAAAACTTTGTTCATATTGTTCAGACTGACGGAATATTCTTTGAATAGGTCGTGTGTCAATATGTGCCTGGAGCCATATTCTTGATTTATTTTTCTAACTTCGCGAGTGTTTGTTTCACGCGCACGCACGTAATCGACGAAATTGAACGATGTTCGAAGATATTGCAGGCCCTCTATTTCCGTTTCTTCCTCGTCGTCGCTTGACTCGTAACAGACAAAATCCTCCGGTTTGTCGGGCTTTCGATTTCTCTCGTGGCGCAGTGCAACCCTGATACGAGTGAAACAGAAATTTTTTATTGCTCCTCATTCGTATCACCGTTTATCATTGTCTCGCATTATCGAGTGTACAACCTTCGTGCTCTGCGCTCCTCTAAACGCAATTCACTCGCGCAAGGCGGACTTCTCCCGAAGACGCTCATTCTATGTGTTTCTGCCATTTTTCGCCGCAGAATGTTTCTTCCTGCCACACACCCAATGCGATTAAACGTTCTGCGTTCTTTCTTCCTATGTCTGTCCAACCGAAAATAAAAGTTCCCTAAAATAAACAAAATACTTTAACAGTTTCCTTGCACTAGAAAATCACTGGTAGACAAAATATCTGTCCGCAATAAAGATTTCCTAAGTATTTCAGATTTCATGATGATTTGATTTGCTTCCAATAGCGTTTGTATATAGAATAAAAGAATTGGGAAGATGAGATTAAAGAATGCATAAAAGTAAACTTTTTCAAGCAGCAGTATATAAAAAAGTTATGCAAATAAACAAAAAATTGGGTACATTACAAAGCAATACAAAATAGTAATTTATAAAAAAAAGAAAAAGAAGTTTTATGAACATTGAAGTTATAAGATTTTTTAAACTTTTTATTAACAACTTTTCAACAGTATTTTCCTTGAAACTCAAGGAGAATAACGATATTCTTAGCGTCTCCGATATGGTTGATCTTTCTCAAACGTTTATCTTATTGGCATGCACGAATCGCATTGGTTTTGCTTTCAAATGGGAATGTACATGCAATAAGTTGTTGAGGTCATCTGTCATGCCACTTGAGTTTATGCAAATGTGAAAGAGATAGCATTATAATTGCAATAAAAGAGAAAGAAGAAATAATTGACATATGCAACTGGTATCCTATAAATATCTACTAATATTTAAATTTAGAGACGCCTGTACTATAGAAAAGAGAACACAATGCTTTGTAACAATGCTGGTGATTTCTGGGTACACAGATAGTTTGAGAAATGCAAAATAACACAATTGACTTATACATCATAATAAAACTTTTATTTATTCAGAAACTTTTAATACCAGAAAAAATAAAATTCCAAATATTTTCGTTACCAGCTGATTCTGTTTGATATTACCTTAAGTTCAAATATCTTGTCAACAATATGGCACAGCAACAATGTGCCCAGAATTTGGATAGGGACATTTAAATTGTGGTAGTAAGACGTGAGTTGACACTTGGTGGGACAGAATTTTGATTAGAGTTGGGATAACGATTTTCACAAAAAAAATCAACAATAGTTATCGTATAATAGTTAAGAAAAGTAATTAAGGGATGGATATCAAGCTTAATGAGAAGAGTAACTGCGTAAGAAATTCTAAACAAAGCATGGCATAATCTTCCATTGTCAAAAATATGCCAGCACTGACCCGCCTTAACACAATAATTTTCTTCACTTCTTACTTCTGCATCTGTGGCTAAATTTATCATACAGCAGCCAATGACTCAATTCGTTAATCTACAACAAGTCATACATGTGATGAATATTTTTGGGAGAAATGAATTTGATTGGAAAAGTCAGCTAGAGGAAGAGAACGAAATAAAAATGTCAAGAATTAATCACTTGGTTAACCTCAAAAAAAAATTCCACCACAGATCGCAGCCGACTTGGGCAAAAAGACTTTCTAAGTACAATCATAGGTTCGTAGGTCTGTATGAAGATAAGGAAAAGGAACAAAGTCGTCCGACAGATATGTAAAGAGAGACGTAATTCTTACATACGTAAAAGTTGCAACTGCGCCGAGGTTAATGCCCTGAACGCCGACCCTACGGTCAAAGCGTACCTTTTCCCGTTAATTGGAGGAGGCGATTGTTTGATCGAAGCACACGTTATCCTGTCTCATCAAGGACCATCCTGAGATCTCCTCAACTACGTTCAACGGCAACGAACTTCGACAACCGCCATGTTTGAAACCAGCAGCACATACAATCTGGCATGCAATGACACTAGCCTTCTTTTTTCTTTGTTTTTTTTTTCAATGTGGTTGTATCACGGTCTTACATACAGGTCTGGAAACGACGTTCACATTATATAGATAGAAAGTGGTCCGCTTATTGTCCAAACTTGTTTTTCTCACCGCTGCCACCGTGCGGTGCTGTGATCGGGGGATGTTGCGAGACTAACCTAAACCGTACAATTCTCTCTTCTCTGCATTTCGTGTAAAATCGGTGTAAAAGTTTTTAAAAAAATCTCATTGACAAGTGGATCGCGTAGAAAAGATGAAATCCTGTTTGTTCTAATAAAATTGATAACGAAAAACCCAAGTGCTGTGTAGAAACATATGGCTGTCTCTTCCACACTCGACACCCCTTTTCCAATGCGCACCATGCGGCCGAAAATTGAAGCTGCAAAAACTGGACGCTAAGCGACCTTTCTCCCACTACCGCCAGTTCCAGGCATGTATGTAAGACCGTGGGTTCGGTGGGTTGTATCAACAGTTCGTAACACAGCTAGCAACTATAGTTCCAAATATTGCCACCATTTAGCGCTAGGAGTCGTTCAAATTTTCACTGCTTATTGTTAGAAAAGAGATTAGCAACGTTCGACAAAAGTGGAAACCTCGAAGTTGGGTCTGAGACATCTGAGTAGCCAAAGGGTGAATTGTTCTGTACCCACGTTAAATTGACAGCAAGCGATCGTAGTAATATATATGGCGAAGGGAATATATATATATATAATTCTTTCAACAATTTAAATATATCGAAATGACCGAACAAAGTGTTTTTTGTCGAAAAACAATTTTGAACCTCCCGGGCACCCAAAGTCTCAAAAGTAAAAACACGAATGTTGGTTGAATCACCACGATATTCGCTCTATGTACGAATACGCTAGTTTGCGGCCAACTTAACGGGGGTACAAAACAGTTCACCCGTTGATCCATCAGATGTCGCGGAATCTACCTTCCAGGTTTCAACTTTTGTCGAGCGATGTTGGTCTGCTCCCTAATCTCTGCTATCGTATTGTCTAATTTCTTCATCTATGTTGGACATTCTCAGCCGCAAACACAACCTGTCTATTCGATGCTCGTTACCCTTAGCAACCGCCCAATGTATAAATGACAACTTTGAAGCTTTATTTCAATGACAGTCAAATTCGACGACTTGCTTGAGAATCGAAATATTCGCGTACAATTCGCAATGACGGATGAAGTAAAGCCGGAAGTGATCAAAAAGACTCAAACTACGCTGGGAAGATATATAAAAAAACCTCCATTGACTGAAAAACTGCTACGCAAACCACCCTTCCGTTTTCTTCATGACGTTATATCAGCTGTAAAGTATTTTTTGTACACATTTAGCTTATAACGTTTGGGTATATAAATATTAAAATGGTACATAAAAATAAAAATCACACCGTTGGGTAGATGGTCTCATAAACAATTGAGAAGATGATATATTGTAGTTATGTGATTAGATGTTTAACTTTTATTTACAACAATGTGACCGTAGTCAAACAGGTGGTTAACTTTCCTATTTCTTTATACTGTCCTTATTAGAGTGATAAATATTGTTATGTCTGTAACGAATGATAACATTCTTTACACAAGCAAAAGAAGACATTCCTCTTAGATTATTGAATATCTGACAAAGCTGATTCGTGTAATTTTTTTGAAATATTTTCCATGAAACTAACAAAGTAAAATTTATCTATCTATCTAGGTAATCAAAGAAACGGGATTTTTGGAGAATTTATTTTCTGAGGAAGAATTGAATCCTGACATCAGAGATAAAGAGGCCAAACTAGCATATTTGACAAAATTAATAAACGCTGTCAGTGAGTGTCCAAACTCTTACTTGCAAAGTTATAGATTTTGTTGTCATAAATTTTGTGATGTATTAAAATAACGGAGAAATATCTCGATGAAGAGTTAGTTACAGGCACAGAATTGACGGTGCGTCCAAGCAAAATCATCGCGGGACAGGAAGTTACGAAAACTAATGAATTGTTGCAAACCATTGCAAAAGCACTGGACAAAAACGTATGTCGAAAATAATTTACATGCACTCAGGTGTATTTATGGAAATCAGTGAACATTCTGATCAATCCCTTAAAAAGAGATTATTCTGAAAATTTGTTCTCGTTCGAATTTACTTTTCCATAATTTTCATGATCTTTCACTGACAATGAATTCAATGATCAGTTCTCTGTAAATCAAGTATTATAACCGATTTCTATATTTTAGATCAATAGTACGGAAGCAGTCGAGCATTATAAAGCAAATTTGGAAAAAGACTCGGGAAAGACGTCATATTCGAAGTCGAGTAAGCACGAATCGCTTAAGACAGCGAGTACAAAAGCACGTCATGCTCAGTCAAAACAATCAACGGAAGGATCTGAAAAAGTTGTCGAAACCGTCAAAACTGCATCGCAACATGGACGTACGTCAAGAAAGCAAGTCGTGGATGAAGACGACATTAAGAAAAAAGATACCGGGTCGGTTAGCAAAACACAACAAATGAAAAAGCTTAAAATAAACGATGTGGGAAGCAGACAACCAAAGGTAAATGTCTTAGGGAAACATATTCTCACGAATATTCCACTTTAGGATGTTTTATGCACTCGATCCATTACAGGCTTCGGCTACTCCATCGATCAAGAATAAAAGTCGAAAGTCAACTGCTATAGTGAATCCGGAATTTTCGGATGTAGTGCAAAACGATCATGTCCAATCTACAACAGTTGAGGCACCTGACTTACCCTTGCCAGTCGTCGAACCTGTTATACCTGTTATTATAGAAAATAAGAGTATGGACGATCCAGTCCCTGATGTATCTTCCGAGGCAGCAAAAAATATTGGGGCGCCAGAGACTTCCGAGGAGAAACATGACAATTTGGAAAACATCCCAATTTCTACAGAGCCGGAGCCTCGAGCTACGTCTGAAGTCCCTCAGCTGAAGTAAGAGTTTGGATTATCATAATTGTATTATTTCATAAGTCAGTTGTTATTTGCTTATAAAAAACTTATTCTTGAACCAAAGTGCATACTATTATTTTGTAGAGCTGCTGCTTCCAGTGTGCCAGACCCGCCTGTAGCAAAGTCTAAGGACTTTTTACGACCTCCAAGCAGTCGACCTTCAAGCGCTAGACCTGCAGCCCCAAAATTAAGATGGAAACCAGATTTTGGTAGCAGCAGTAACGATCTGTAAGTCCTGCGAAATTTGTATTTATATTAAATGGATGCTTTGGTTACTTGGGTGATGGCAAAAATTCGTTCATCGAGGATGGATCGATGATCGAATATCGACTAATCGTGTTTGGCTAATCGAGCATTGCTGAAGGCGTTTTTAACTATTTAAGCGTTCTTGATTATTTTCCCATAATGCATGCAAGGTCCGTTCATGAAGAAGCTAAAGACCGATGAAGATATCATTGATAACCAATGAAATACTTGTGTTTCAAGTGGACTACTGAAAAATGATGCCGTCATTGTAGAAATGTTCGATGGACCCGACGACGACGACAGCATGGTGGTATTGGAAACCGAAGCCAATGACTTTCCTGCTGCTAATGATGCTTTAGAAAATTTTAACGTCGATGGTACTCAAGAACATGGTTACCTCGTGGCCCAAATTTTAGAAACCCAAAGAGAACTTGCGAAAGCTAGTCCGGTGGACCTTATCTCCAATAAAATCGATATCGTAAGCACGCAATATCATAATATTGCATATACAGGGTGAATTTCATAACGTGTAACAGACTTTATCCTAAGGTAGATGGGATCATTACAAACAAAAGTTGCAAATATACATTAGGTTTATTTTTAATAGTTTACGAGATATTAGTTTTTTTAATTGGTCCAATCAGAGCGCGCCGAGAAGCTTTGGAGCCGCCCACTCCCGCCCTAGCCGTAGAAATAGCACAGTGTAGGGCGTTACACTTGGGGTTGCAAAATTCAAAGCGCTCAATTTTATTTATTATATTATTACGCAGTTATTTTTATTTCTCGGGCATTGACTGCTAGAATGCGGAGTGGGCGGCTCCAACCCTTCTCGGCGCGGTCTGATTGGACCAACTTAAAATATTTATATCTCGTAAACTATTAAAAATATCCCTAATGTATATTTGCAACTTTTTTTTGTAATGATCTCATCTATCTCAGAACAAATCCTGTTACATCTTATGAAATTCACCCTGTATATGGAGTTTATAAAAAATACATTTTAGAATTACAATTTTGTACGTTTGTTAACGCCCATACAATTGAATTCTAGGACACTGACAGAACTTCTAAAAAATACGCGGAAAACGTAGCAAAGGAAGTTGAAAAGCTTCGAGGGACAATACAAACACTAACACGCGCCACGCACCCAATGGGAAAATTACTTGATTATTTACAGGTAATTATGTTTACAAACCAATTTAGCAAATTACAGATAATCAGCTTTGTTCTCTGGTAACATTTTCTTCCCAGCGATTATTATTAATAGAAAATATCTACTTCTTTGACACTGTATATTTTTCTCAAATTTCTGATGTTATCATGACTATTTAAATTATTACAGGAGGATGTAGAATTGATGCAAAAAGAATTGGCTGACTGGCGACATCAATTCACACAGCTGTATAACCAGTTGCAAATTGAAAAAGCGTGAGTGTATGCTGAATCAATCTTTATTTGAAATACGTTTCGACAATAACCCATTAACCCTTTGAGACCTGAGAACTTTCAAGCTTATGTGGTCCGCAGACGCATAGGCTGACGCATATATGCGTCCTTAGGGCTCAAAGGATTAAAGCCAGCAACTTTTTCTGATAGAGCGCTTTATGTAACTTATACAGCTTCCTTGTATTTTATTTTCATCTTCGTCGTCGGTTTTGCATTGTCGGTTTTCAGAACGTCTCAAGCTACGACCGAATCATTGGAAGGACCGTTTAATGAAATTCAAGCTGGAATAGATGAACAACTGACAAAGATATATCAGACAAAACAGAACATTATGAAAAACAACCATAAAATACAGCAACTACTCGAAGGGCGACTATAATAATTTGTATAATCCTCCGTTGATTATTATTATTATTGATAATAGAAATATATAAAAAATAAATATAAGTAAATGTACAATAAAAAAAATCTGAATACAATTTCAAAAATTAAAGAATTGCTATTGGTGGATTAATCTGCCATGTGATTGGCTGCTCACGTGGGATTCCCCTCGTGAGCCGGCCCTGCTCTTCTTGCCAGCCACGAGGCCAAGCACTTTACTCATGTCAACCATGGTAGTATCAATCTCATAACCGGTACAATAGGCAGTCTCGTGTAAATAGTAAATCGTTCTCCTACGCAACACAGTGTGATTTCATAGTGAGCCTTAATAAAGGAAACGAACAAAACTCAACGTAAAATTTTCAATGGTATGATATCATTACTGACAAATAAATAATAAGGTCTACTATCCACAATAAAATACAATCCACAAAAATTGTAACATCTAAAGTTTGAATGAATTCTTTCAGCATTTCAGATTTTTGGGTCCTTCGAGTCGAATTGTGTTTTGCGTGGTGTAGTTGAACACCTCAGACTCACTAAGTGAATATTGCGCACAAAAATATATCGAATATTATTCATTGTGCCGGATCGTGTGTTGTTTTAGTGAAAGAAAATGGCGGATGATAAAACGTTTCTTAAACTGCCAATAGTAACGCCGGAGAAGCCCCCCACTCCATCCCCCACGACACGTGACCCAGCGCGAGGCCCACTCTCACCATCGCCGGACGATGAAGGTGAACCGTCGGTTAAGCGCTTGCGCACATCATCGCACATTGACTCGACGAAGCCCGTCGAACTAACGCTTGATGATCCTTCGCTAATAGTCAAACAGATGACTCCGTTACTGACGACGAGTAAAGTGTTGTCAGGAGAACAAACGACTCGAGATGCATTATCGCCTTCTCTTCCACCCTCGGTACAATTCAATATTATAACGCAATACTCAAGACTAACCTTCATGAAAGACCTGGGTGCTCAGGCTCCTCTGTTTGTTACGAATACAATGACGCTCATGGAAATACAGTCGACACTCGAACAACTGGATCAAGTATGGAGCTTATTTAAATCGCAACACCAGACCTTCGGAGATTTTTGTACTCAGGAATTTTTGGAGCATTCGTATGTAAAGGATCAGGTGTATGATCAAGGTTTGCGAGCTCACGACCTTGCGCATCGCAAGTATGCTCGACTTCAGGCTCAACTCACGACTCAAACTCTTCGAATCATACGAATGAAAAAGGTCAACTTAAAAGGTTTGGGAACGCTCAACAACGCCATGTACCAGAAATTACTTTACCAACTTTTTCAGGCGACTACTTATCCTGGCCATCATTCAAGGATGTTTTCTCCTCTCTTATTACAAATAACCAATCGCTTTCTAACATGGAAAAGATGCGCTACTTGAAAACTTGTGCGAAGGATCCAGCTGCTCAAGTTATTGCTACCTTACCATTGGCAGGAAGTTCATTCGACCCTGCCTGGATGAAACTTGTCTCAAAGTATGAAAATAGAAGGTTGCTCGTTTCTACTCATCTCGATGGACTTACACAGATCAAACCACTGGCAGCTCGATCAGCAACAACGCTTCAAGCGTTACTGACAACATTCACCGAATCGCTCAACGCACTCGAGGCATTGGGCTCACCGATCGAGCACTGGGATCAGCTTTTAGTCTATGTAATCGTTCAGAAACTGGATTCATCAACTCGGCAAGAATGGGAAAATAAGCTGGAAAATTCTGCCGAATATCCCAATTTTCACCAACTCAGAACCTTTCTAGAAAGACGAGCAATTGCCTTGAAAAGGCTGGAGGCTGCTTCAGTCGACGCTGTTCCTACTCCTCAGACCAAGTCGCGCTCTCGCAAGCGAATGTCTTACAACACAGCGACCACCAACAAGACAAAACACCAGACTCAGCCAGCTGCGGCTTATACTTGTGATTGTTGCAATGAGGAACATTACATCGGAAAGTGTCCCAAGTTTCGAGAATTTTCCTCGGCCACTCGGCGGAAAATAGTAGAAGAACAAAATCTTTGCTTTAATTGTCTTGGGCATCATTCGGTTCGTATGTGCAATACCACCAAAACCTGCAAGATATGTGGTGAACGGCATCACACAATGATCCACCTCGATTAGGAGACATTCAAGAACTCCAAGGCACTGAGCGCAGTGTAACTGTTCAAGGGCATTCATTACTCCTTACTCGACCATATCCTCGCCATGCTGTTCAGCATGGCGTTTTTTTGTTGCCACAAAGCAAAGGAACTGATGAAACAATTTTTTAACATACTGGAAAAAAGAAGAAACTTTAGCAAGCGCATATAGGTTTGTATGCGGTAAAGATTAACGAAATTGGAGGGGCAAAGTCAGGAACAATTTTTGGAATCACTCAAGTGACTTTCCAGTTACTTTACTAGCACGACTCTGTTACCTTTAACCGTCACATTTTCAACACACTTTGGTGCTGCAGTAATAACGACAAAGTATTTTTTGTACCAACGCCAATTTGACCAATGATCAATCATTTGACACGTAGTTTGTCAAATGATTTGTTCGTTTACCGGGCACCTTATAGATATTTGTTTTCCCAGGTTCGCAGCCTATTTCCGCTCTCAACGCCGGTAGGCCCACTGGTAAAATTCAAGTCAAGATCTGGTTTGATCAAACACGCAAATATAATTTTTATTGTGTAAACTTGAATATACAAAGTCGTTAACGTGCATAGCGTGTGTTTGAACGCAAAACTCACGTTATAAAAAAATGGTATACGGAATATAAAGGTAAAGATTCATAAATAGCTCAATATTTTTCAAAGTCATAAGTTTCTCTATAGATCTGTGATATGGGAAATCTGAGTGATATAGTAGTAAGCGGATAGAACAAAAATGTTCCATGAAGAATTAGAGGAACTGAGATGAAAAGTACAGAACTTAATACTAAACCGACGTTACTTCGTCGGTGGAAGTGTTTTTTCGTTGTCGCAAATGATCGCCAACGGTATTGGCAAAACGACTGCCCGAACGTGATCTTTCTCGTGCTCTTTCAGCCTCTCGTTTAATAATTATCTCTTCAGTGAGATAAGCTTCTCGTTTAATTCGATCACTTAATTCTCTAGGCACACCGGCCAAGGACCATTGTACGATCATCGTAACGAGTCCCACGACGTTTTGGAAAACAACGATGAACGCCAATCTTGCAGCTAATATATGCCAGTAGAGGGTTGGTCTTTTGTAAGGAAGCTCGGGATGATCCGGTGGATTTCTGTATTCGGCATATCTGCACGACGTCACGTTTGGAAACATCGTTGTGATTGGCGCTCTGTCAATGCGAAAGTCTGCAGTGTCGAAGTACGCAAGGCTGTTGTTTAGGAAACCGACGTCAGTCTTGTCCGGGCTAACAGCAGCCATGTATACAAGTCGGGGTATGAGATTCGATGAGAATGCTATGATGAATGCCTGAATGGTAAACAAAAAGTAGAGTTAAAATAAGTTTCTACCGTACTTTAAAAATTTCATGAGAAATTGGTAGATTGCAGAATTGTAATACTCACGTTAGTCGTGACGGATATCCGGGCCAGAGCGTCCAAAATCTGCTTCCAGACGCCAATATCACGCACTCTTCTTGGTACTGGACGTCGATAATGACGCAAGAACTTTGTAGCGTCTAATCTCATTTCAAGAACATTGTTGGCAAGGGCGAAGAATGGTGCGAGTGGAAAAGCCACAACGAACAGTGTGATGAAGCCAAATTGTATGACCATCTCAAGATATTCGTCGTACAATCCTCGTGGACTCCACACAAGAAGCTTCAAATCACGAATCCATTGACTGCGGGGAGCGATGGGATCTTTTTGTTTAAGACCAGTGTGTATGCGAAACAGAGCCCACCATTTGAACAAAACAGGCCAAATCATCTCCAGCGCTGTAGTAAGAGCCTGTTTTCCCACCATTATGATTGCCAGTTGAAGGCAAAGCTCCATCAGGCAACCACCCGGGGAACACTCCTCCTGTCTGTAGCCCAATATTCTATTGTATTTCTTCGGATATCCTACAAACTTGCCTTTGAGGAAAGCGACGTAAAAGATGGAAGCATAGTAATTGACGAATTGAAACAGATAAATTTTCAACGTCAGACTGTCGTCGAATTCCGCTTGCGTTCGAAGCAGTTCCATCTCGGTGAGATAAACCGCGACCCAGTCGTAAACGTAGTTAAGCACCAGAATACAAGCGAGATTGATAGCCGCAGCGATACTTGGTAGAGCGAAATTTTTGTAACTCGCAGAGTCGAATTCACGACCGAATAATTCGGTGGAAGTTATCATAGACATGCGATAAAGTACGACCGCGAATACAGCTGCTATTGCTACCATGGCGAGTAGAAGAACTACTGAGAAGCTCAAAAATGTTGCTGGTACGCGTACCTTCCAGAAACTAACGCGAGGCTCTTTTTCACGCGTTACAGCGTTTATAGTCTCTGTGATTTGAAATATGTTTTTCGATTTCGCTATCAAATTTAGATATTGTGGTCTTGGATGTTCCGCGGTTAGATCGTAACTCACGAGACCCCAGTGGTAGCTCAGTTCTGCAGAACGACGACGCCACAATTCGAGATATAAGACCGACCAGAATGACATGAATATCGCGAATATCGTTGTTGCCGAGTTGTCGAATAAGTGCGTAGCTTTGGCTATCAAACAGGTTTGATTCAATCGCCAGTAGTCGCAAGTTCTGTCGCATTGTGGACACATTATAACAGTATCCGCCCAGGGTCCACAAGCGTCCTGGGCCAAGGTGTTCGAACTCAAAGTTATCCAACCTGCAAGAAATAGCAACGTTACAATCTCTTTTAGGATGATTATCTTGTGCTTGCAAATTACGATTGAAACGATATGATATCATTAAGATGCCATGTTATCGGCTATCATTATTCCTCAAGACCAAAAAAAATCGTTCATAATGATAATTCCCAAATTCTCATTCACAAAATAAGCAACAGAATGAAAATTAAGCTTTGCCATTTATCAGCAAAATTCTAAAGTTGCTGTACTAAGTTTCATTCCGATCTGCTGCATCATTTCGTAGAATTTAGGAATCGCGTTCATTTTCAAAATCGTTTCAACCGTATTTACTTTTATTAAGTGTCCTTGCATGCTTTTTAATGCTTACCATACAGAAAGCAAATTATACCAGCGATACTAGCGGGTATGAGCATGTACGTGTAAAATCCAAGCCAGGCGAAATATATGGCAAAATTAACTCCGAAGTATTCTTGGATCATATCCAGGGGCTGGAGCTTTACCCATTTACTCATAGCACCCCATTCCTCATAGAGCAAAGCTCTGGTGCTTCCCTGTTGCTTGTAAGTTCCCTGTAATGTTGAATAAATTTTTGGAAATGTCTCATCAAACTTGAATACTATTTAGATAGTTACACTACCGCTCAGTAGCTGGCGCAGTTGAATGAAATTGTTCAAAAAGTGATTTTCCTCTTCTCTCCCAATTTCTGGCATCGCATCTAATGTCAATGGCCTTGAAAACTTTAAGATTCTTATTTAGATACAATTTGTAAAGCCAAATCGATTTGTTTAAGAACTGGGCTAATCGTACTTGGTGGAACATAAAATATTGTAACGCTACAATCTATTCAAAAGAGTACATCAAACTACTGAGCAGTAAGGTATCTCTCGTGCGTTTAAACATTGATTTCACTTGGGTAAGGACTACACTACTAACATCGTGCAGTGGATATGCAGCTGAGTATACACCATCGGCCACGAGTCGTTGAATACCAGCGGATTGTCGTTCCAAAATAAAATCCACAATCATGACACGCACGTTTGTCGCAAAAAAATTCTCATTCTCAATGTCAAACCTTCAGACGAGGAATCATTACTTTACGATCAATTGCAACTAGTGAATTCTGTAAATATCTTGCATAAAAGTGGTAACTCAAAAACGGATTGTTACGTCATTGGAAAGTGTTAAGGGGAAAGGTGATATGGATCAAAGGCTAACAAAAAACATTGGTGTACTTTTATCTTCGACTCACAAATAATTTTTGTCCCTCGAAAATTCCGAAGCTAGATGATACGCCCGTTTCGGAAATTTGTTTGGATCAAGCTGAGCAAATCTAAACAAATTGACGAACCACGATCGAGCATCGTCGAAAAGATCGGTCTCACTCTCGTATAGCTCTTCTTTCGCCAATATCTTTATCGGCATTCTCAATTTCATGATTTCGCAATATCTGCATAGAACTTCCTGAAAATGATTGTTATGTAAAAATCATAATTATGATTGCTACGTCTAATATTTAGCAACTAAAAAGCTGTTGCGAAAAGATTTTTAACAAAGAAATAAATTTCTTACAAGCTGAATGAAAAATTTCAACCAGTGACATTGTCTAATAGATACCTGAGGTGCATGTATTTTGACGAAGCCAAGTTGACGATTCTGTTCATACTCCAATTCCAATCCCTGATCTCTCAAGTCTTTCTCAAACAATTCACGTCTTTCAGCGTGATTCAGATTACCATTGTCAACATACGCAAGAACAAAGTCGATAACCTTTCCTTTATCGACATGGTCCTCCGCTGAGCTACTGTCCGTTTGAATAGGAATATTCTGTTGTTCTAACGACATCATGGTCTGCATAACATCCCATTTTCCATTATTCGCCTCATGAGATTCCGGATGATCAGCAAACGATGTATTCATTTTGAATATTCAACTGAAGAAAGAAAATTAATATTGTCCCGTAGGATATTTTTGAGAAACGTTGGAACACATAAAAAATATTGTTTCCCAACAAACATGCATTTTTTCAAATTTGTCTTTCGAAAAAAAATAACAAATCTGACAACTTGTTAAACACTGTTTATTAATTCTTTCACATTCGTTTGATACCAGTTTAATGATGGCAATAATCACTTTAAAATTAACTTAAAACTAAACATTAATATAGAAATATTTCTGATATTTCAGCATAAATATTAATACAGCAGGTCGTTAAAGATTGTCATGCGAAGATTGAGGTTAATAATTGGGTTTATATGCCCAGCCCCTGTTCCCATCTATCCTCCAAAAATCTATGGATGGGCACAGTGAATCACGAATGAGCTCATCGGACAATAATAAAAAAACCAGAAACGAACAACCTAACTGGGAGGAATTGAAAGAGGCATATGTATATGTATGAATTATTTAAATATTCATAATGTACACTTTCTGAATAGAAAGAGGTTATAGAACACCCATGATGGACAACCTCCTATTTAATGAGTAATTTCAGTTGGATCATCTATAGAAATAAATGTTTTCAATGTCCCTGGTATAATTGAATTTCTGGATTAGTCGTTAGTAATTAAAAATTATTGTTCAGTTCAGTACCGTGCATGGCAACAGTGAATTAAAAATATTTTGATAAAAATTTAGATAAAACAATTACTCACGTATCTCGTTATCTTTAATCGTTGATCAATCGTTATTACAGTAAATAAAACGTAAGGACATCAATGAAGGGATGACTAGTGTAAAATGGAATTCCACTTCAAATATCACAGATCTCATTTACAAATATTGGTCTTGGGCAAAGGAACAAAATAATTGCCGTATGTCATGAAATGACAAACCCGTAATTACATAGATCAAGAAACTTTATATTTAATTACTAATTGACGATACACGATGGACCGTGGTAAGATCATTTCTGTTTTAACTTTTGAACTTTTCCATGAGAACTGTCACATCGTTCTATATATAACCTCCACTGATGGATGTTATTTTGGAAGCCCCGCGGCTATTTCCTTTATTGAGAATGACTCTCGTTAACACAAATGATCGCAGGGCACATGCAAGGCCGTAGCAATCAGTGACAATGAAGATGATGAAGATTACAGACCATCGAACAGTATCGGACGAAATCGTAAAAATGTGGATGTATGAGTATAAACATCGTTTTAGTTTCTGGTTTCGCCGCAAGCGTCGCTGTGATCGACTCTTATCGTTTGAAGTTGGTTGTAGGTGGAACAATTAATATTTCAAAAAAAACGAAATTTACCTTTTCGTAGCTATGGCATCATTTCGGAGATATGGCATCAATTTTTCGCAATTGAAAACACTGCGCCATCTACAGACAGTTATTTCAACTACTCTTATTGTGTTAACAAAAAACTGTCAACCCTGTCAGCTGATACGTTTAATTGAAAAAAGATAAAGACCTGATTATCATCCGTCGAAGAATCATTCACTCGAAAAAATTATTTGATCGACGATTCGGTATCGTGCAAATAGTAACTACATTAGTGCTCATCAATTTTCCTTGCTATCGAGCAAATTGTCGTCCTTTGTGAATCGGTAAGTATATTTCAACATTATAAATCTTTTAGGATGTTTGGCTTGCATACTGACGTCTAACGATTCAATTAATTTAATTCGATGAAAAACTATAAATGAGAATTATACATTTTTCCGCAGAGACATCGTATACTGAACTTGCAAAATTTCTAGGTTATACATTGCCAAGTATCATAAATGTGTATTCCCACAAACAATCTTGAGAACAGTACTTTCAGTGATTTACGATAGTCGAAGCTCACATAATCAAAACTATGCCAATTTGTTGAAATTTTTTAAACTCGATCCACAAAATGCCTATGGTGTAGAAAATTTGTGTTCCTTGAAGCATGTAATGTTACACTTCCCTCAACTTTAGACTATAATAGTGGTTACCATACATAGTTAAAGACTTTTCGTAAAAGTTGGCTAAATGTAGAAATTACCCGATATCACAGTGCGATATATAACAGTGGCGCATGACAACTGATGCTCAGAATTGTTGAACATGACAAACGTTACAAAGAAATTAAGACACTTGTCGGAGGATGAAAAATCTGGTATCAAGAAAGCATTTGAATTGTTGGACTCCGACAAAGATGGCTATTTAGATTACCCTGAGACCAAAGCAGCGATGAAAGCACTCGGATTTGATGTTAAAAAATCGCAATTACTGGTAATAATGCAAGCCAATGACAAGCACGATGGAAACAAAATTGGTTTCAATGATTTTTATTATGTCAGTAGGTATTCCTGTCGTGGAATTTTTTCACATTTATATTGTTCATATTGTCCATCGCTCTAGAACAAATTCAATTACGCGGATGGTCTAGCATTTGCTTAACGATCATTCAGTGTCATTTGCAATATCTTATTTTAGTGGCCGATAAATTAACAAAAAGAGATCCTGTAGATGAAATTAAGCAGGCATACAAATTATTCACCGCAGAATCTTCCTGTGGTAAAATAACTTTGGTAGATCTGCAAAGGATCAATAAGACTCTAGGTTCTCATTTGACGGAAGACGAAATGCACGCTATGATAGAAGAATTTGACGATGACCAAGATGGTTGCAGTAATGTTTCATCCTTTATCAATTTCTAAAGTTTTTTTTTCATATAAAAAATAATGAAGCCTTATGTAAATTCAACAACGTAGTGTTTTGATTTTTATCTATAGATACAAATGTTTTTAAATACTATAAATATTGATATATTTTAATCTTATCGCTGCTGGTTTCGAAATAATTAACAGCTATTTTTTCTTTTCAGTAAATGAAGCTGAATTCGTGGACATCATGAGGAACTCACCAATCTAAAAGACATTGTTTCATCAATGATCGTAGACGTTGGGTATTAGCGACGGAAGAATACAAACATATCCAACAAAAATGAATTTCGGAGTGAATTGGGATGAAGAAAACCGTCGTACGTTGCTGGAGGAGCGTGCTACCCTCGAACGTACATCTCAGTCAATAATCAGATCGCAAAGCGTAGCAGCGGAAACCGAGCAAATTGGTCGCGAAGTTGCCACAGGATTGGGTGGACAAAGAGAAACCTTATTGCGAGCTAAAGCGAGATTATCGGAAACCGATCAAGAACTCGATACTTCCAAAAGAATAATGCGATTGATCAACAAACGAGTTCTCACAAATAAAATCGTACTCATTCTGATTATTCTGTTGGAAATGGCGATACTCGGCTTAACAGTTTACCTCAAATATTTCAAGCCAAAATCATAACTTTTACCTTATCCAACTAAGCCATTGTGATTTGAAGAAGGAATGTAAAGTGTATTGTACATATTCGATATAAATTTTATTCCGTTTATCAAATGCAAAAAGTTAAAACAATGAAAGACCAGAGACGCTGTTTATAGAGGTTTGGTACTCTGCGTACAATATTAAATGAAACAATTACATAAAATGGTAATGAGTGTGATAAAAATTGCATTATAACGATTACATATAACTACATATTAACATTTTGTGACATAGTTATTATATTACGAGAGGAACGAGATGGTAGTAAATTCGCACTTTAGTTTTATTTGTTTTATTTATTGGCGCTCCTTATTTACAACGTGCATAAAGTATTAAACATTTCTGTAGAAAGCCAGTATCCTCTTAAAAACTTCAGGATTGTAGCCTTCGACAGTAGGTATACCACCTACATACTCGGCTTTGTCGTAGAGGTTTATTCGAGGAAGCGACCACCAAACGTTTTTCGTTCCTTGATCACCGTTGATATTAAGCGTATTAAGTTGAAATACCGAAAAGTGAAACCATTGACCATTTGATTGAACGCACTGAACGGTCACTGGTTCAGGGAGATCCATCACATCGTGGCCAAATTTTTGCTTCGCGCAACACACCGCTGTTGCAAACGATTTTAGCATCGATCGAGCTAAGAGTTGACTATCCGTAACTGGCAATTCGGTGATGTTCTTCACTAATAGTGGGTCATGATTTATGAAAATCGTATGCGGGTTGATCCACTGAGATGCTGCCGTTACAGCTGAAAATAAGAATAAAAAATGTGATTGGGCCGAATTTAAGAATCGATGGAAATTGTGAGAAAATTAATTCGTACGATAATGATCCTGTAAGGTGTACAGATTTTGTGGTTCTAAACCTATCGTTGGAAGTAACGGATGAATATTCGGCCATGGAGAATCAAATTTGTCGTCCGTGCTACTCATGGGCGTTAAGAGCTTGTTTGACATCATCATCGTGTCGAACGTCGATTCGAAATACAACAAATCGTTATCTTTTTCTAAAATCGTTACAAATTAATTATTTCCTTATCTTGCTAGGGAGAAACATAGATCGGTATAACTATAATTATACGCTACAAACCTATGAATGTTTGGACTTGCGCATCGTTTGTAATCTTTCGTTGCTGGATGATCATCGGATCGCTTATTAATTCGCAGAGTTGAAGAAACTTTTGTGTCAAGTTGTGCCTGCAACACACGGTCGAAATTTCTTACTGCGGAACTTTAATTGATTCTAGAAGAATGGCTTTTCTACAATTTGCGAATTATTTTACTCTCATATAATGTGAAATATCTAAGAAGTTTGGGGAAATTTGGGAATAAGAAATCGCCTTACAAAAGAAGTTGCGCGAGAGGTTGTTATACAGGGTGTTAAGCAATTGTATGGATAAAGAAAACACTTAGGTATTTGGCGTCAGTACAAGCAATTCAATTTGCAGAAAGTTGTTCTACTATGAAACTTGCCCGATATATTGATGTGGAACGTTTGAATGTCTCAGCATAAGTTAACGATATGAATCTACCTTTTTTGTACAACTTGGCAAAATAACTATTAATACACGAACGACAAGTCGATATGATTTAAGACCATAATTTGGTTTAATAACTCAACTATAGTAGGCTCATTGACATTGTCTAAACTTTTAACATTCGCATGTTAATATCTGGGTAAATTTTCATCACAAGTTAATGTAAAAAAAAACTGTAACACAAAATGAAACACAAAAACACAAAAATTAAAAAATCTTAGTTTTTTAAAGTCTGCTGTATGTTCAAGTACAAAAACTTATATGGTGGTATTCTTACATTTTTCGAACGTCTGGCACTCCATAAATTCTTGCAAAATTCCATGCAGGTCGTAGAGGATCTTTCTTTTTGGGCAACTTTTCCTGATGTGCATCAAATATATGAGCTGAATAAATATATCTAAAAAAATATGCTGTTAAGTATCAAGTACATAAATTCGCTTTTCGACAACACGATTATTTCTATAATCCTCCAATTCTAATACCGTTCGATCAATTGTTGGATCTCCTTAGTCGGTTCTTCCATGAGAGCATTCAACGTGTCTGGAAATGCGTCTGTTACTCGCTGGGTTTTTGTCAAAACCTGTGCTTGATCGATGCCATCCATGATAAGGCTATTGTCTTTATACGTCAAGCATGGTTTTTTATGCCAATTGGGATGAGTCTCATCCAGAGGAGGACGGTTTGGAATGATCGTATCGTACTGGAAGCTAATCGGCAATTAAACAAATATTTATCGCGATTGTAATACTTACTTTGATAACGACTGCCAATATTCTATTGCCAATGAATGGCGCTAATATTTATAATTTTTTTTTAAATTCATGGTTCTTTATTTATGAAAATATTTGTTCAATGTATCAATCTTACATTTCCTTGGGAGGTTTTGGTGGTGCAACAACTTCTGCTGCATCCATAATTTTAATTCCTTTTGATGCCAAAGCTTCTATGACAGGACTCTCGCCGATGACTTTTTTTCCCTGAATCCACCATTGAAATTTGATCATTCTCCCCAAGTGCTGTCGCCATAATGCCTGTGTGATCTTCATGGCTAAAGATCTATGAATAAGTTTGTTATCGTTTAAATATATATAACTATGTGACGTAATTTGTTCATAAAGTATCAAGGGGCACTTCTCGATAATACTGTATAAAGTATTATGAAACATTGGAGAAGTATAAGAGAATGTCGCCAATCTCATAAATGTTTTTATTATAAATATATGTATACTTTTATATAATTTTATGTATATTTTTTTATGAATATTTTTATTTAAAAAGATTGACGGAAACCTGGTTTTAATAATTTCATGAATCCCCAGAAACAGTGGTCCGCATTTGGCATTAATTGCAGAAATATTTTTTCATAGATATCTTTGATTATAAAAAATGTCGAGTGATTTTTATAATGTAGAATAATTTTATAAAGAATAAAAGTTCTGTCGGAAAATATTCAATTTTTGTAAAAATGCCGAAATGTATAAAACCAACAACAATAGTAAATAACAATGGTTGAAAACGGCAAGAGAGGTTAGGTTATATTTTATGGATTAATGTTGAAATTGTATCCTAAATATTTTCTGTATTTCATCAAATTTATAACGTGAAAACTTACCGTTCCGAGATAGGTTTCTCGTGTTATGTTATGAAATCCAAGAAACCCGCAATGGGAACGATAATAATTCTATGAACTTATTTCAGAAAGTTTGTGCCATTCCAGAGAATATATAAGTCCATTGAAACCCAAAGATCTAACACAATTTTTGTAGTTCGTAGTCCAGCCACCAGGAGTGCTGCGTGTCAGTGTGCACGAATCAATTGAAGGAAGTCTAGGGCCGAAAATGAAACACATGTAAAAAACTAATACGGTATTCTTTACTAAAGCATATCTTTTATTTCATTATGTATGTTTCATCCGTTCTTGTTAAATACATTTTCTTACGCCGATGTACATGTCGACAATTTGTTTAGAAACGAAACAATTATAATTCAAGAAACGAACAGGAAATAAACTTTTTATATAACAATTGAATTATTACAGAATGATTATAAATTACAAATTCATAAAAACCGCGGTCTGAATCTGTTGAACCGTCGATCATCCTGCGCATGCGTAAGCGGAAAATTAAAAGGTCATTTGACTCTCGTAGTTTCAGATTTTCGTCAACAAGCGACTAGCGCAGTGGTTAACTTCCTTTTCACGACGTGCTCGCCAAAATGCAGAAGGTAAGAAATATGATTTTTCCACGTTTTGCCGATAATTCGAATGAATTGTATTGCTAATTCGTCCTATTGTTTTGTCAAAAGGTACAAAAGCAGAAAGAGCCGAACCACTCGGTCCAAGTCTTCGGACGCAAGGTTAGTTAATTTTTAATAAAATACAAATTATTGTAGCGTGCTGACATAACCTCAAACTTCACTTTACGATAGCGTATTTATATCGCGTTGTCAAACGCCTGGTATCAATATTAATTAAACACGAAAGTGAATAAATCTTATATACTTTACATTATTTTTTGGTTCTTAAATCATTTTCGTTATTTACTATATAATAGAAAAGCGCAACTGCCGTTGCTTACTGCAAACGCGGCCGTGGAATCCTCCGCGTCAATGGCCGTCCTCTGGAGCTCGTCGAACCTCGCGTGCTCCAATACAAACTTCAAGAGCCCATTCTCCTTCTCGGCAAGGTAAATATGATAAAAAATAAATTATATTACGAATCGGACTGCACTGATCTAGGACTAAAACTATCTAATGGTAAATATTTGCAGGAAAAGTTCTCAGGAGTCGACATCAGAGTAAGAGTGAACGGTGGTGGTCATGTAGCACAGATCTATGCCATTAGACAAGCCATTTCAAAGGCGCTTGTTGCTTATTACCAGAAGTGTAAGTACCAAATAAAAAAATCTAATTTAATATTGTACTCTTATGAAAGAGTAGCTCATGCGAGGAATAAATATATGAACGTAGAAATAAAAAATTCGAGTAAATATTCGTTTTAATGAATTTTTTAATAACTTTTCTAACACAAAGAATAATGGTAATGGAAGATGATAGGAAAAAAATTAAGTAATTATATAATAAATATCCAATAATTGATAGTTTATGAATGTAATCTTGTTTCTAATAGATGTCGATGAAGCCAGCAAAAAAGAAGTTAAGGACATCCTCATCCAGTACGATCGTACGCTCCTCGTAGCCGATCCAAGGCGTTGCGAGCCAAAGAAATTCGGCGGTCCTGGTGCCAGAGCACGTTACCAGAAATCGTACCGTTAAACTTCAACGTTTTTGTATATGTATTATTCACATCATTGAATAACGAAAATTGAAAACTACCGACTCAACTTTTGAAAACCTTCCTGCACCCTTTGCGCAGCACTTTTACTCTCGTCTTAAGGAAAAACAAATATACGCGATGGAAATGTAACACTACGAATACATTTGGACCGATATGACGAACAATTTTCAATTGTTTCTTTTCTCTCAGTTTTTCTATTGGGCAAACGTCCCATTATGAGTCAGCAGTCACCGAGCAGACGGCAACTCGTTATGTTTCTATGTATCTCGAATCCTCATGGGCATTATCGGCAGCGTCTGAATTGAGAGTATAAATACATTGGACTAACGTTAGGTATTTTCTTGAGATGCGATCCTTAGAAATTAAGTCACTTGAGCTTATAATGGCCAATATTAGAATACAGTGAGCACGATCTTGGTGGATTAATCTTTAAGATGTTAGTAAACAAAAAGTATGTCAAAACGGAAGGGCTACTATATATGGGAGAAAATACGATGGCCATCATCTGCACACGAGTAAGAAAAATTTCTGTATAAATCGTTCATCAATTAATGATTCTTCTAGACCTCCTATAGCTTCCTATAAATGCATCGTTCACCTTATTGCCTGCAGATGGAGCTTTTAATTCATGTAAAAACCTCTGTGGCCCTCCGTGGGTAAACTGTAAGGTTACCTTCCTGTTTTACCGATCCTTTATATGCGCAATCTCGCCACTCCCCACTCGGCAAAATCCAATTTTGTGTTGGTTTTGTAAACTTGCAGTATGGCGTCGAGAGGAATTTCATGTTATATAGCGGTGTGGTAAAGATTGATCCAAGTGTTTCTGGACACGAGATTGTTTTCAAATCTTAATGATCCGCCTACGAAAGCGAGTTGAAATAAGGATAATCGATATTGGGTAAGAAGTTTGCGACTAAATGCGCAATTTCCTACGATACATTTATGAATAAGTGTCTAGTCGGGGACGAGAGTGTACCGTGTCATTGCGTCATGGCGGCAAATTTTCGGTGTGAATCGATTTGTTACTGGTTGTACAAAAATGTTCATTCAATTTTTGTGACGTTAACCTCGTTCGAACTGATGTTCGATTATTTTTATAAAAGCTCCTGTATCGTATGGCCGGCTAAGAAATGCTTTTGTGTCATATATTTATTGGCACGCGTATATACGCGTTAGAAAAAACTGATCATGGCGATTATTCGCTCAGTGTGGCTTAGAGTGAACGTAACTTTGAAATTTTCGCCTTTTTTAATTGTTTATTTAAAACAATATAAATTGATGGACGTCTAGAGAAACATTTTTGGGAGTTTCGTGGGAAGAATAAACAATGAACATTGCTCCATTGTTTCTGGAACGATTCGGCGAAAAATTATCACAGAAGAATTTTCTGAAGAATTGGCTCGTCGGTCAACGATAATTTTTTAAGTGTTTAATGGGACTGAAATCGTGGCTTTTATTAACTTTTCAACCCTTATTTGCCTGGTTTGAAAACAATGACACGGTAAAAATGAACAAGATTATTTTTCTTGGAATGGCTTGACAAGGTACTTTTCTAGGTTATAAAAAATGAATAAACGGCGGAGAACATCATCCGTTGCTAGTCGTGGCACGGAAGATGACACGGACGATATACAACCGGAGCCAGCTAAAAGGCGGAAGAAATTGGATCCGGTAAGTGACATTGATTTTGATATCGTAGAATTGCAATACTTTGACAAACATTTTACTGATTTAATAAAGTCGTTTGTTGTTTTCGTTTCGTTACAGAGTGATTTGTGCCAACAATTGTACGATATAATTCGTAATCAGAAGAAGGAAGACGGATCGTTACTATGCGACGCTTTTATCAGAGTACCTAAGAGACGACAGGAACCCGGTTATTACGAAGTTGTCTCAAATCCTATTGATTTACTCAAAGTACAGCAAAAATTGAAGACCGACGAATATCGAGACATGGATGATTTGGCAGCGGATGTTCAACTTATGGTCAACAATGCCAAAGCTTTTTATATGGTGAATAATACATTAATTTCGTAGAAAGTTTTGGTAGAACTTGCTTCATTTACATTATTAACACAAAATAATATCACGAACCATCGTCAACAGCGCACTTCGCCCGAATACAAAGATGCCACGGATCTGTGGGAACTTTGTGTGAATACGAAAAATCGTATCATGGATGAATACGAAGAAACAGAGCCCAAAGGAAAGATAATATTGAAAGTTGGACGACTTGTAAGTATTGTCAGAACCATTATTTTCTTTTTTCTTCAAAGCTTCAACAATTTCGACTTTGCCGATTAACAGGCGAGAAAAGTAACGGTGAAGCAAGAAGATGCCGAAGACACGTCGGAAAGTTCGACGAATCCTGACGAAGAGTCGATGCAGCCCTATGAAGATTTATTTACGGCGGTGATGACGGCGGTCGATCCAACAGACAATAACAGGCCGTTACATATCATGTTTCAGCTCAAGCCATCCAAGAAGGTTCGTTTATTAACCCTCTATCGAATGAGTTATGAAGGAGATGGGATAAGAATTTCTTTTTAGTGAAAACCCCTTTGATTTGTCTCCTTTACCACGTACAAACTTTGGCAGCCATATATGGTTGTTAAAGTTTCTAATTCTTTTTCAGTATGTTAAAAGATTTTTTTTCAAAACCATTTTCGTATCCAATTGACAACGAAATCTTTTAAAATACTGAAAAAAAATAGAAGACAGTTTAGCAATCATATATGGCTTCGTATGTGGTAAGCGGTTAATTATTCAAATTTTGATTATCCTTAGATTATATGTTGTCCATTAGCGACGCCCAATATCATTAAAAAATTAAACCAAGAGCAGTGAATAATGAAATACAAATCAGGATAAAATGACTTCCTTTGGGCAAATTTATTCCTTGAGGTTTTATCTTTCACTACTCTACGGTGTTAATATTTTCGAATAGAATTACTACTGAGGAATTGTTGTCCGAATACCGTCAGCACGTTTATCGTTGCACGATGAAGCAACCGTGTGATGTTATCCGTTTGGAGCTCGGCTCAAATCTTGCCATTATAAAAATTCGTTCTCTAACAAATATGTTTCATGATCACGCAGCTATATCCGGAGTACTACGAGGTAATCGAAACACCGGTCGATTTAAAAACCATCGCAAGGAAGATTCAAGAAGGTTCCTACACCGGTCTGGCTGATATGGAACGTGATTTAATGCTCATGTGCCGTAACGCTTGTCAATTCAACGAACCCGGTTCGCAAATTTACAAAGATGCCAAAATGTTGAAGAAGATCATAGCTTCGTCAGCGAGAAAGCAAGAAAGCGGTAATCCAAGTGCGTCCATGTCGAAGTTAGTAACCGCGCCGTCCACTCGAAGCAAGAGAGGCAATCGAGGTATGGCGCAGTCTCTGATAAGTCAAACTGCGTCATTGCCCGACGAGGATGACGAGAGCGACGACGAAGAAGACGAACCCGGAGAAAACGACGAAGCAGACGATCCCCAATGGTTACTATTTCAAACAATACGAACCGCACCCAACAGTCAAGGTAATACTTAGTTTGATCCTGCTTATTTCATGTTGATATTTGGTATAACTTTGACAACAATTTTATACAAAGTATTGATAATTATTTAGACATAGAAAATACCTTGGAGTTGACGACATTCACTCGCAGTTGGCTGCTACAGCATTGTTTGAACTTTTAAACATTGCGAATTAATATCTTAGCCAATTTTCATCGCGGAACAACTAAAAGAATTGTTTTGCTTAAACCGACATCGACGACCTAAATATTTTCTGCGTTCCAATAGTTACCTAATATTCTGTTTAATAACAAAGTCATTTTTAATTTATCACCAGGCGTACGGATAAGCGAGTATTTTTGGAAATTGCCGTCGAAGCGCATGTACCCAGATTACTACAAGATGATAAAAAATCCAATATCCTTGCTGCAAATACGAACAAAGATAAAGGTAAGATTAAAAAAAATTGATTAAAACTTATTACAACCATTTTTCATATCGATTATATGCTTGAACATGTTTCTTATACGCTTTTCAGAAAGGGGAATATGGTACACTGAGCGAAGTCGCCGGTGATATGAACATTATGTTCGAAAATGCCAAGAAATACAACGTTCATACCTCACGTTTGTACAAATGCGCGGTAAAGTTGCAGAAAATAATGCAAGAAAAGGTTCAAGAGCTCTTGGAATTCGATCAGGTATCGTTATTTCGTCATATCGTCGTTATCGAAAATAAAACCGTACAAAGACGTCTTTTCGAGGTCTTTTTTAGGATCCGGCATTGCACAATGATAATGTTTTTTTTAGCAAGAGTCCGATTCCGACTGCGAATCTGAGAGCAACTCGCAACAACCGAAGCTCTTGAAACGAGCTTCGCTCATGCTTACCCGCGGAAAGTACAAGGATAATATACCGTTGAAAAAGAGACTTTACGCTTTGGTTAAATGCGTGATGGAATACGTGGTACGTGATTCCATATCGGCCTTGCAATGATGAAAGCATATCGACTGATATGCCAATTTTTTGTTTACAGTGCGAGGACGGTCGTCAGCCAATGCTTGCGTTTATGGAAAAACCGTCGAGAAAATTGTATCCGAGTTATTATCAAGTGATCGCCGAACCCATCGATATGCTAACGATCGAGAGTAACATTAAAGATGAAAAATACCAAAATGAGAACGAGCTCATTCAAGATTTTAAGGTATACGTCCGCGTGACTTTAGACATCCTTTATTTTATTACTATGTTACGAAAAAAAAAAACGCTGAATTTCAAAAAGCTCAAAATCTTTATTTGTTTTAGCTCATGTTTAACAACTGTCGTCAGTACAACGAAGAGTGTTCGGTGATTTACGACGATGCGAATACATTGGAAAGGGTATTGATGGACAGAGTAAGGGAATTAGGTCCATTGCCGGATACAGGGAAATCGATCAAATCGACGGGATCGACTCCGACGCGCAACGTTGGGTATGTTATATTTCTTCAAGGCAACTAGAACGGTTCTGACTGGTCGAACATTTGGTAAAATTCAAACGAAGTCGAAAAACCAAATTGTTACACGAAGACCTTTCAACGAAACGCTCACTAATGGTATCGAATTGTAATACCGTAAATTGTTTAGAAGACCGAAAAAGGTCGTGCCTCTTCATCTACAAAAGTTACGCACCATGTACGACACGATAAAAGATTACCACGACACCAAGGGACGCCAGTTGTCGTTGATATTCATGAAATTGCCCAACAAAAATGAATATCCGGATTATTACGAAGTTATCAAGCAACCGATGAACATGGAAAAAATAGCGTCTACATTGAAAAATCATGGCTACGAGAGCTTGGAGGAATTGGTTTCGGATTTTATACTGATGTTTGATAACGCTTGCAAGTACAACGAACCGGATTCACAGATATACAAGGTAGGTCGATCGATGCGAAAATTACACTAATACGTGTGATTCTTCATTCAAATCGCTGGCTAATTCTTATTGCTCCAGTTTTTTGTGAAGCCCAATCAATTTTGTGAGAATTAGATCAAAGATAATGTAATGAACGAAGCAGAAAATAATGCTTAAGTTTTTAAGAGCAATCAGAAAACCTTTATTCGAAGGTAAATAATTGCAGCGATGAGAACAGACGTTATTAAAAAATCGCAGACTTTCATAGAATCCAAAATCCACCGATCGAACCATTCACAGGTAATAAAAGTGCAAACTTTGTTTGCGCATAAACCCGTGCATAAATTTGTGGAAATTACCTATGAATTATTTTAGGTACTTTAGTCAAAACATTATGAAAACTTTTTTTTTGACTTGACATAACTCGAAGAATATTTGTCACAGAAAAAAATTATGCAGAGTTATTTTCTGCAATTTTTTCTATAGTTTCTGTCTTTCTTTTTCTTTAAGAAGTTCTCTCAACACTTTACTCCCAAATTTATGAAATCTTTGAGCATGTGTATAGACCTGATTAAAAAATCGTCCAAAGTACACGGCAAGAAAGACAAGATAATTATTGAAATTTATCAAACTACAATATCTATAATTTATTAGCATTGACAATTTTTTTCACATTAACGTCGAAAGTACACGAAAAACTAGTTATTTTCTAATGTCATAAAATATTAAATCTTTTACGTCGCATGAAATTTTCGCAATTTCAATTTTCCCGCTACTTCAGTTCAATACGCCCCCGTTATGGGGCTCTCTCTTCAAACTTTGAGGTTACGTCGAGAGAGTCGTTCGAGAAGCCGAATCTCGTTTAGTGCTGCCTAAGTGACATTTACTAAATATTTTCGAAATATTGACGATCTTTTAACAATATCGCGCTTTAAAAACGTTGTTTTCAGTTGTCTGTCAAAAATGTCGTATCAATTATAAATAAAAAGTAAGAGTTTGGGTTGTTTTTAATTTTCGATCGTGGTCGATTTTGCTGCCATGAGTACTCCATTGTCCTCGAATGTGTACAGACACCCCGGGCATCGCAAACACAGTGTTCATAGACATAGACGTATACTACGCCCGTGTTCTGTTCGAGTACTTCGCGAAAACGAAATCGATCAGCAATTTACGAAAAAATGCCGAAAGAATCGTGGAAATGTAAAGTCTTTGAAAAATTCTGTTTTTCATTGCTCCTGTTGGAGGAGCGATTCTTCTTTACTTTTTTTATTCAGACATTATCTGTTTTTACAGGATGCATTGATTCTGCAACGTTTGGTACTGCAGACAAAATTGCAGCTGAGCGAGGATGAAGAGAGCGTTCCGGATGTTGCCGCCGCGGTACAGGAAATTCTGGCGACGATTTTTACCGCCCTTTACAATCATCAGGATGAAGAAGGAAGATGCTACTCGGATTCCATGGCGGAGCTCCAAGAGCACGATATAATCGAAGGGAAAAAGTATATATATCCATTTGTTCTTTTCTTTTTTTTTTACAAATTTGTCATTTTTACTAATTTTTCATCGTTCTGTTCGTTATTAGGATAAGAGGATTATCGCTTGATCTCATTAAGCGTCGACTCGACAGAGGCGTGTACAAAAGGCTCGACCGTTTTCAAGAAGACGTATTCTCGTGTTTGGAACGAGCGCGCAGACTCTCTCGCTCGGATTCGCAGCCTTTCGAGGACAGTGTCGAGCTTCAGGCATTTTTCTTGCGAACACGCGACGACGTGACTCGTAGTGGAGATCTTCTTCATTCACCCGCTCTCAACTATACACTACTTGATCTTTCGACCCAGGTTGGTGAATTGAAGCGCATGAAACTCCAACAGGAACTGGCTCTGCCCTCCGAGGAAGAGAGCTGCGATGGAAACGAAACCAAAGTGAGTTATCATCGTCCATCGAAAAATTCATCCAGCTTTTGTCTTATGAAAAATGTACATGTGTATATATATGGATATACAGATATAAATAGAAGAATTTTCGATTTTTTAATATTTTCGTCAATATTACAAAATTTTCATTTAATTTTCATCAGGAACCGAGCCCTATAACAAGCGGAAATGGCAGTGATAGTGCAGGCTCGATGAGTTTTAATCAAGAAGTGTACAGAGCTGGTGATTTCGCTTATATCGAACCAACCGAACGTGGAATGGAATACAGTGTCGTGCTGATTGAGCGTCTCTGGACGAACGCGGAGGGACAACAGATGCTTTATGGAAATTTATTCTACAGACCCAGCGAAACGTATCACGTGGCGTCACGAAAATTTCTCGATAAAGAATTGTTTAAGAGCGACGCTCATGTCGCGATTCCGCTTGCAAAAGTGGCTGGTAGATGTAGCGTTCTCAGTGTCAAGGATTACTTCAGAATGCAACCGGAAGGCTTTCCGGAAAAGGACGTTTACGTTTGTGAATCACGTTATTCGACAAAAGCTCGGGCATTCAAAAAAATTAAAGTTTGGAACTTCGATCCGGATCATCTGAGACTCGTCCCGAGAGATAAAACGCTTGAGCCTAAACGCGTGATCTCTGTTTATAAGGAGCGTCTCGAGAAACACAAGGAAGAAATTGCGGAGCTCGAAGAAGGCGAGAAACTGGCGGAAAAGGAAAAACCCGTGAGTTGTTTCAGTTCGAAAATTTACAGAGATTACTGATTATTGGTAATTGATACATTTAACTTTTGTAAGAGATAAGAACATAGTGGTCTTAACGTCACGTTACTTGAAAAACTATTTTATTTTTTGTCACATTGATTTGAGTGAATGATTCATCGAATTTTTTGAAGAATCGTATGTTGCAATTTCAGAACGTCGTAATTTTCAATCCTGACGATCCGGAGAATACTTATTATGAACAATACAACACATGCGCTGGGCCAGCAAAAACTGGCGATTTTGTTTATGTAGCTACTGACGGGGGAAGACAACAAATTGCCCAAATTGACGCCATATGGTCGACCAAAGAGTAAGTTAAACCAATGTACTTAAACTAATAATGTGTTTCTGATTTATATTTATAATTTCTTTGACAAAAATCTCAACGTATCAAGGCTATCTAGAAAATTGCAATTTTAAGGTTATGTCCGCAATTTCCCTATTTCCATTTCTTTTTCTTCAGTGGAAAATGCTATTTCAAGGGACCTTGGCTACTCACACCACCGGAAATTCCTCATGCACCAACGAAATTGTTCTACAAACAAGAATTATTCTTATCCACTGTCGATGGAACGCACCCAATAGTAGCGATAGTTGGCAAATGCGCTGTACTGGATTATGGGGAATACATTTGCAGTAAGTGGTGATATCAATAAAATTCTCCAAGTTTATGGTCGATCTTGTTTCGTCGATACTTTCTTTAAATATTTACCAATTATACGTTGTTGCTTTTCCAAAACACGCAATAGTATTTCTTAACTTACATGGACATGTTTAGGTCGACCAACGGAGATTCCGGAAGACGACGTGTTTATTTGCGAATCGACTTACGACGAGAGTAAGAATCTCATGAAAAAACTCATCCAGGATGGTCTCAAGAAATTCAACCATACTTCAGCAGTTATGGAAGACGAGATATATTTCTTCCGGAGGCCGATCAATCCTGCCAAGGTAATATTACTCGATGAAATAATTAATCAAACTTGAAACTCGAATCATTGACATTGCCAAATACCATTCATAATGTTCATATTATCCGCTAGTTCGCACCGGCCGAACATTACTTGGTTCTTTTTTTATTTGTTTTTTCGTTCGCAGCTAATGACTCGTTAATGCTTTGCATGCTCCGCGTGTGTTATAGGTTTCAAGCGATGTGGCTCAAGCGCGATCCCCCATCAAATCTGTTGTACCCAGCACAGCTCACTTTGAAATGGTAATTTGCTCGTTTTTCTTTTTTTCTTCTCTCTTCCCTGCTACTAACGATGAATAAAAAATAATGCATGTTATATTCACCTTTCGATTCCACCGCAAATTAACACAGTGACGGAATACAAAAAAAATGTTTCTTTAGCCTTTTAACTCAAACTACATTGATTGGCTTTAGATCTCAAGTCCTCAATCCTGTCGAAAATAGATAAATATTTGAAACTTTCGTGGCAATTATATCCAGCTGTGTTAAGTTGTGTTTACGCATGCTCCGTATTTCTATGCCGGCATATTCAGTATTCCTGTTATTTATTTTTCTATCATACGCTGTTAAATAAGCAATTGCAGGCCTCTCATCAATAACCATTGTTATAAAAATCCTGTTATTTATTTTTCGATCATACGCTGTTAAATAAGCAATTGCAGGCCTCTCATCAATAACCATTGTTATTAAAATCATTTAGAGCATCTATGGGGCTTATTAATTAGTATAAAACGGTTCTTTCACTTCAACAAAGTTGCTTTTTCTTCGTGTTAACCAACTTTAATGTTTATCAGTTTAACAAATCGAATCGCGGCTTTGGTTCAGGTTCTGTTCCTTATTTTTGAGGTTAACCAAGGGATGAGTTCAAGTGGCGATGTCGCCGGTAGGTTCAATATACAATTTCCAAATCTTTTTACGACTTAAATTTCGGGAAACGTATACTCGACACGGTTGAACGATATTACCCTATCGCTTCTTTAACTATTAAGCCACGAGCTTGCAAACAAAAGTCGAAAAAACCTGCGTAGAGTTCCCGAATTAAAATGCCCTAAGGCTACGACTATTGTCACGCGAACGACGTAGCAACGAGTACAGAGGATAACAACATTGACGTAAATGGATATAGGAAGCGTCACCGTTGCTACCGAAGCTGGAAGCCGAAGTTCTGGGAATGGGAGTGGGATTGGGAGTAGGAGTAGGCGAGGACAGCATGGACGCCGGTGGTCCACCTTCCGTCGGATCAACCGAAGCTCAGCCCGTTCTCTCCAATACGCAAACACCCGTATCAACGAAAAAGGTACGATCGACGTGTAAAATTATTTTAAAAAACGCATCGATATTTATCTCACCTTATCGTCCTCCATTGCAAACTTATAAATTCGAATATGATTTTTTTCTTTGTTTATACAGAAATATGCCAGCATATTTTTCATTTTTACACAGTTAAATTTTTCATTAACGTTGTTGTGTTTTTTGAAAATTATAATTATTTTTTGTTTTCTAGTTATTCCCATCTTCGTTTCGTTTTCACTCTTGTACATCTACGTCGGCAATTAGACAACAACAAAATGCGATAATTCTTAAATCGAAGCAGGCAATTTATTGAAATCATGAACGTACGACAATTATAATTTGTGTTTTTTCTTCTGTTTAGAAAACAACCGGTAGGAAATTAGTAACGGGGTATATTTTGTATTCGAGTAAAATGCGAACGACGATTACGCAAAACAATCCTGAATCGTCCTTTGGAGAGATTAGCAGAATTGTTGGCAACGAGGTATTTATTTGTTTGGAAAATCATTTTTTCGCTTATTGTTTTTTTTGCATATATATTGTTTTTTATTTGTCATTGAAGAAGACGCTTCCGAAGAGGATCGCGGAAAAGTCAGATCATAGAGTTGTTCGTCTATAGACGAGATACGTTACACGTCGTTATTCGAATCTATCCTCTTACGAAGTTCGTCGTTTTTTCCATAGGTGGCTACGCACTTCGTATAATATAAATAGTGTTTTTTTTTTTTCTCGATTCCATGTCAGTATTAAAGAATCAACACAGCATACTTCACTACATACTTTATAACCATGATACATTGAGTTCACATGGCAAATGTCAGTCGTACATAGCAAAAAAGAAACGTTCTCTGCACGTTAAACAAATTTTTTGAAAACCGACCGAATAGGCTCGAAATAGTTGAACGAAAAATGAACTTGCTTCCTGCCAAAATTGGAATAGAAAGAGGAGGAACAGATAGAGAGAGAGAAAAGCACGAAGCGAAAATTCTAAAACCGTTTGTATTTTTCAGTGGCGCAAGTTACCGGCTGGTGAAAAACAAGCTTGGGAGGAAAGAGCTATAAAAATGAACGAGGATGGTGGAGGGCCAAAGTTAGCGGCTATTATTGGGACACCGATCGATCAAGTCTTTGAGTGCTGTTGGGACAACTGCGATTGGCAATTCGAAGATATGACAGACTGTATAGATCACTGTATCGCTGAACAAAATGGACACGTACAAGCCACGTTCCTGAATGCTTCTGCGGGTGATTATTTAATTTATGGAAATTAGAATAAAACACCAGCACGAAAATCATTTTCTCTACATCGTCGATCTCGCTATTTTTATGTGATAGACTTACGTGATACTAGCTTTCCTCCATTATCATAATAAAATGCTCTATTTTTTCACAGATGTAGAATTTCAATGCGTATGGCGTGGTTGTGGAAGAACGAAAAAATCTGTACCGCCTTTCCCAAGTGTACAGAGACTCGCTAGGCACGTTAAAGAAGTACACATTCTCAAAGGGAATGGACGTATAATACCGCCTTCCGAGCGAAGCAAGTATGTATTTCTCATGAAATAGATGATAAAGAAAAAGAAATTTTTTAATTGCTCGAATATCGACATAGAAAGCGATAAGATAGTAACAATTTCTATCATTTTTTACAGAAATTACATGGCATCGAAAGGCCCTACAATATTGCCACCAATGGAAACAGGTACGTCGTTTAGTATATTCTCGGCACTACATTGTAGTCGTCACAAAAAAAAACAATCTCTTAACTTTTGTATCATTTTCATAGAAACGACCGCGACTGCGACCCAAACGACTAATTTACCGATAGTGAAACAACCAGAGCCACTTTTCGTTGCGGTGCCTCCACGACCGAGTCGAGTTTTGCATTCGGACGCATATTTGAGGTGAGTTTAAGATTTTTCAATGATCTCTTTTGTTACTGATCGAGCAAGTTTCTTTCGTGTTTATTGTTTTATTCACATTTCTTTTTTCTTAACGAAAATCCGTTTCCTTCCATTTTTCTCAGATACATCGAAGGATTGAACGTCGAAAATCGTTACATATCCAATTGGGACAAGCAGATGAACGCTACTCCTGAAAACACGCATATTCCCGAGGTGACAAAATTGCCTGCCGAATGGCTCGGTAATGGTGTCGGTAATCATGGAAATGTCGTTAATGCCTTATGGACACTGAGAAACATGATGATGCGCGACGTGTTAGCCATCAATAAAACTTTATAGTTTATCGAACGTTAGTCGAGGTATAATCATTATATTTTACGATACCTTGATCACGGACTTCCGGTCGGTGTTACGGCAAATTTAAGAAAGATAAAGATTGATAATAACGTCGTTGGCTATGCGCAAAAAGAAAACAAAAGTTTAGTATTAAATTTGGGGGATAAAACATTGAAAATACCCCACCGAGTCGAGTAAATCACGTTTTAACGATGTTTCTCTCGTTTTCGAACGTTGAGGAAATATCGACTGTTACTATCTCGCAAAATGGCAACTTGCACAATCGTTTGTGCTTATTTACAATCTATCCGATGTCACGGAACTATAGCGCGATTAATGTTTTTTTATCGCGAGGACACGTTTGTTGAAGAGAACGTGATCGTATTGAAAAATGTCTGTAAAATTCGAGCCAAAATCCAGAACAAAATTTCGACAACAATTTTTATCACTAATTACAACGATCTAATTTTTATCGTCTTCTAAAATGTTGATTGTCCAGCATTATCGTCAATTACACTGTCGAAGTTTGTTAAACAAAATTTCAATACTTTGTTTCTACTCTCGTTTTGGCATAGCGAGAAAATTTTGCAAGTATTAAAAAGCCAAGTGCAAACAAATGTCGAGAGGGCCGGAATCTCAACTGGGATCAGTACGACTCTAAAGAATCTGTAATTTTTCTGTTTAACATTTCTTTTTTTTCTCTCGATAGAGAAACAATTGTTGACGATTGCGCATCGACGTGCAGGATCAGTAACAACGTCTTGGAAAAAAGGAATGAGTTGAATCAACTCACGATATTTTAACGAGCTTCGAACGTACTCGGCCTCTATAAACTATGATGAGCGTTAATGATTGTCTCAACGTTGCGAGGAAGATTGAACGAATGAAATTCATCGACGGACAAAAGAAACGAGAGCGAAGAATAAAAGATGTTAGGTAATATTGGTATTTCGATAACGTTATTGATAAGAAGCGATAATTGGTATTATTTTTTAGATGAGAAAACGATAAACGAACTGAGATTGTTAGTTCCATTTGTACTTTGGATATAAATTTATATCTTGAGAAGAAAAAAGAAATGAAATGAAAGCGATTTGAACGTTGCATTGGGAATTGATGCGTTATCAACGAGTCTTTCAAAAGTCGCTGACCCGTCCACCGTGTTGCCAATCTCCCCATTTCGTCGGATCCTTCTCGCTATTTGCAACCGCTTCGCCACTTTGCGGATCTGTCTCGACGAGAACGAGATCATCCAGATTCATTTCTGCGTCTGTTTTAGAAAGTTTTGCAAACAGAAACACCGCTTAATTTTCTATCGGTAATTTCATAATGATAATTCTTTTTTTTTTGCAATTACACATTTAACCCTTTCCTGCCTCTTTTATGAATGATTATCACTATAATCATCAAAAAAAAAAATTTTGCTAATTAATATTTAGAATTGCACCGACGTTAATTACTTGTGTATTAATTAATTAATAATCGTATCACTATACCGACGTTAATTACTTGTGTATTAATTAATTAATAATCGTATCACTATACGATTATTAATTAATTAATACACAAGTAATTAACGTCGTATCACTATACGATTATTAATTAATTAATACACAAGTAATTATCGTATAGTGATACGATTATTAATTAATTAATACACAAGTAATTAACGTCGGTGCAATTCTAAATATTAATTAGCAAAATTTTTTTTTTTTTATGATTATAGTGATAATCATCAAATTAATTAATAATCGTATAGTGATACGATTATTAATTAATTAATACACAAGTAATTAACGTCGGTGCAATTCTAAATATTAATTAGCAAAACTTTTTTTTAATCACGTTTGATAGATTATCTCAAAAGTTGATTAGAATATTGCTAATTAAGCATAGTGGGCACGAAAGGGTTAGAATGAATGTCAAAGTTAAAAAAGAAAATGGAATTATAGTTCCCATTAAGTAAAGTAAAATTTACTCACTAGAAGGGATATCAGACTTTAATTTTTCGTGAAATCTCTTCATTCGTGCGGACTCGCCTTTTTGACCATCTCCACCGGTATTTTTAACCGCTTGCGATATGGGACCTATCGCAATACTTATCATTATTTATTTACTATCTCTTTCCAATTTGACTTCGTTGTACCTGTATTGATACGTCGTCCTTCCATTTTGGATAGAAACGCGATGAAATTTTTGCGCGGGAACATCTCGTTTGAAAAATTCTGAATGCTGAATAGTTATTAAAAGACAATTTTAGTTGACAGTTCGTCTCGTCTCGTTATGCAATGAAAGTTTGTCTTTTATTTCATCATTTGTTTTTCAATATGAAATTTTGTATGCGTTAAATACTATTGATAAACATTTCGTATTTAAAAGTCGGAAACTCTGCCCTTTCTTTCCCAATCGCCATAGCGCGTTGGTTCCGGTCCTCTTGGTCCTCCCACTTCACCGGTTTTCGGATTTATATTGTCGGGAAAGGCTTCCAGAGGTTCCTTTTCTTGATACGGATGTTTTCCTTCCTCAAGTTCCTCAAGTTTTTCTGTTTTTAAAATTAAAGTCGAAGTGTATCTTGTATGCTGCGTAAACAAGGTAAGGCTTCGCGCGCATGCGCAGTAACTAGGTTTGTGCACATGCGCAGTAACTAGGTTTGTGCGCATGCGCATGACCAATTGTGATTCCATAATCAACTGACAGGATCATGGCAATTGTTAATAATTATCGTGTATCTTACGTTCTTCTTACAACTTACCTATGGGAGTTTTCTCGCGAAGTTTCTTTCGAAATTCCTTCAATCTTGAACTTTCCGTTCCATCGGATTTATCTGTTGCCAATGACCTAACGCACACTGAACATCACGTGGCGTGTGAAGTTGTTTTTAAGGTTATACACATTGTCGACAGAAAATTCAATGTTAGCTAATTACCCGAGGATAGTTGCTTCAGTAGCGTTGATTTCGCTGGGTTTCGCGTGATTCCGAGCATTTTAGAGTTTGTTCTTAGGAGTTACAAGATCGAGGTTGTATTTGTATTTTTTGAGCAGTTCATACGCGATCAAGTAGACGTACGAATCGAATCGGTACAAATGTACGAACACGATCACGCGTACTTGATTAATCTGCACCTACAGACTATACTGTCGCGGGAATGTTTGAATTCGTGTCGGTACAGAGACAGTGGAAACCCTTGGATGATTGATGAACTGATTACATCTAAAATTTATTAGGAACGTTTTTCCACAGTAACAATATGTTTCTCGCTTAGAATTTTAGATCAGCTCAACAAACTTCTTGTTCTTTTATTTCTGGGATTGTTTTTGTTTGCTGTAGGACAAGTAGACAATTTTTCAAAATATATACAAATTTATTTCTTAAATAGCGTTCAATTGATTGATTCAAAATTAATAATGTATAATTAAGTCCATGGTAAGAAATTAGAATACATAAAACAGCCTATGACTAAATATCCTAAGAAGTATAACAAGACAATTTTATCTACTCCTGTGTATGATTTCTGAAACGCGAAAAACACTTTCCATCTCGAATACAAATTGTTACGCTCTTCATACTCTTCTGTCGATTTGTCCAACTGATCAGATCGGTAAGACATAATCCCAGCGCAATACCAATATATTAATGGACTTGCGGAAGCCAACAATCTCGTGCTGACTTGAATGTGCACAAATAAAATTGAAAATAACGTTAAAAAAAGACCATGTATTATAAATACAAACATTTGTAAAGGCAGTCTTGCGGTTCGTGCAATTCGCTTGTCCTGTTTCTTCAAAAAGAAACATAATCTATCTTTATGCTCGACAAAATATTGCAAAATGCAAGAGATCATTATGTACAAAATTGGCATTGCGAGAATGAAATTAGGGATTTGTTTTAATTGGTAATACTTCATAAAGCCAACGTTCCAATATTTTTCTTGTATCGTTGAGTACGCCAATGGTAATGTTTTATTGCACCATTCTAAATTCTCATTGCCAGGCATTGTGAGATTATTTTTTATGGCATACAGTGCAACGTGAGGCTGTATGGGAATCTCGCGATAATATTCGGTACAAAATGTAAGATAAATATAAATTTGAAGAAACACGAATGGAACGATGGATAGAAAAATTGTATTTACTATATTCAAAGAATTGTAAATTGTGCGAGCCAGACCTTGGATGAACGCTCGCTTCAATGAATGATTTTCGTATTCGTGAATGATTTTTGGTAATACGAGAATAAACCAATTTTGCATCCAAGCATAAATTGGAAATCCAATATTGATCAATCCGTTGGATCGAACGAGGCTCGACAATCCTATAGGTAAATAAACAAATCTATGATTTTCCAAAGATCCGAGCATACTGTAAAACGTTAAATAAGCAAACATCGACTCTGAATAAGCCGCTGTAAAAAATATACTGGCAGGATTTATGCAATATAAAACGGCAGCTTTATAAGCTAAGCTTGTACATCCGAGAATTCGTTTGCTAAGATCATAAAAAATGACTGCGGACTTGACAAAACAAAGATAATTGATCATTATAGCCGCTATGGTAATTACACTGTGCTCGTTGAGTACGAATAATAATTTTCTCAGGATTATACCTACGTAACGGACGCACATTGGGTACATGGGAAAAAATGCTAGACTATTTTCATACGTATATCCGTATTTGGCTATGTGAATAAAGTATTGACCATCCCATCTCGTAAGGCCGCTTGTTAGAACATCCACGCTTCTGTCATAAATTGTAATTTCCTCGGATGGGTCGCGAGGACTGCGAAACGCATCGGCATTGTGATCCGGGCACAGGATGTTGAATATTAGTTGTAAGATGATTACAACCATGCGAGATGTCACAGCGAACCAAAGAACTTTTTGCCGAGGCTGGAACATCTTAGAGCGTTGCCTAGGGAACTGCTTTCCAAGCGTATGATTTCTATTGCCAGCATATCGTTTCTAAAGCATGAAAGTTTTAGAGCCTTGGTGATACTTCGCTGATTTTTTGGTAAAGAGAGCTTCTAGGTAAGAAATCCATTGATCTCATTCGCCTAGAAAGAAGATATTAATGCTTGAAAAACATGTGACATATAAGTCAATGCAAAATAAAACAAATTTTCTATACAGTGTTTTATAGAGGTTAGAAAGAGTCTCTTTCTCGATGTAAGAAATTATTACAAAACAAATCCATACCTGTTCGATAATTTAACTACATGTATAACTTTTTTACAAAATCCTTTTCTTGAATGTTCATAAAGTAGGGTTATAAACAAATTATCGACTACGTTATGGAGACGAAGAAATTTCACCGTAATCGGCAACAAACGAGACATATGATCCCAGCGCCATGTATAACCTTTTTTAAATAAGTGTTCACCTCCAGGAATGATACGTTATCACAACGATCACAACATTCGACGAAATGATCTTGATTCAAATATTTAGCAGATTTGACAGATAAACATCTGGATAAGTTGGCTTCATTCACGACGAAGTAAACGTGAACATTCTTATCGATCGTCGGTATATCGATCAGCGATGGTCGATCGGTCGGTGGCGATCAAAGGTACTCAACTTCGGTCGAACAATAATCGTGTCGTGTTTTATCGATTCGTCGAAAGGTTTGCGACGCGACTCGTGTCTCGTACAATCGCATTATCATCTCCGGTTTCCTTTAACACCTAAACAGAAATTAAAAATGGTTTCCGGTGTCAATTATGACTGGAAATACTCGGAATTTTCTATACCTAATGTCCATAAGTGCAAACTGCAAAAAAATGCACGAACTTTCCACTTTGCACAAAATAATCGTGCCTACATCTTTCGTTTCCAGGAAACTTATTAAAACATATCGATCGTCGATAATTTGCACCGTTGTAATGCATGGGTATGTATTTTTTCTAAACCGATGGTAATTTATAAGGTTTGCAGAAGCGCGCGTAGAACAGTTTCATTTTCGCGTCACTAGAGTTCGCAGTGAAATGGAAGAACAAAAGTTGTTCATAGATGAGCTCAAGCCAGTTCTATACTTCGCCCGGGTAATGGGGTTCGCTCCTTACACGATCGTGGATAAAAAAATCAAGATATCTCGATTCGCACTATTTTATTCGCTTATAATTAATTTGATAGTCGTCCATAGTATGTACGAGGTAATCGCTCAAAGCACAGCGCCGCCGCGCGGCGAGCTTCCAAATTTTAAAAAGTTTAGATCTGCAATACCGATTCTTACCCTGTTAGTCAGTTTCGTCTGCTCCTTATTGCATCATCAAAAATTTAAGACATTCGTCACTAATATCAATAATTTCGACGTTATAATTAATCCACGACCCAACGTGATTAAAAATCGAACCACAGCTGCTTTGATAAGTCCGCTTTTGCCGATTGGCTTTCTTTTGAGCAGTTGTTTATTATATTCGTATTCAGTTGGAATAAAAATTGTTCACATCCCGATATATTGGAAATATATTGCTGTCTGCGCGAATATCTACCTCTGTGTATTTATGACTTCCTGTATCCACCGCCGATTTCAAGTGATCAAACGTGTGGTTGAAGATGGTAATTTCAAATAATTTTGCATTAATGTATTATTAAGAACTATTTATAGACCTTTAAATAATGAATAGCCATTATTATCATTATTATAATATTATAATTATATTGAATTTCACTTTTCAATGTAATTTAAAATCCATAAAGCATGTACATTCACTGACAATGAGTTATGACTACTTGAGTCAAAAGTTGTACTCTTTGTTTCAAAGTTCAATATCGCCTGAAGAAATAGGTATTGGGATCTGACAAAATTCGTGAGACATCTGGTGGTACACGTTGGAACTAAAACCGGGGTGCATTGCTCAAGTTACAACGTAATCATTAATATCAGTAATTTTGAGAAATTGTCCAAAAAATGGCAGAAGTAGGTGTCTTTACATCTCGTAACCCATCGAAAAAAAGAATTGCATGTTCCGTATATGGATGCGAGAGTTCTTTTAAAAAAAAACCGTGAACTGACGTTTCATAGTTTCCCCAAAAAAAAATGCCCGGTGCGTATACCAAAACATTTTTTCGCCTTCTCGGAAATTTCGATTGCCGGGATTGGAATCAGACCATTTACAAATATCACTAATGGAAAGGACTAGCATTTTATTAAAAAATAAAGCTGTTACGCTATTTTAAGAGGCAGTGTAATTGGCGACGAGCTACTTGCACTTCGAAAACGGGAACCGTAAATTGTTCGACACTGAGCAACCGATCGTCTTGAAATTTGGAGGGTACATAGAGAATTGTGGCATAAAGTGCATGACAGTCTTATTTTTCCAAAATTTTGAAAAAAATGTTCCGATGGTAACTGAAACTGCAAAAATTTTTCCAAAACTTTGGAAAAATAAGACTGTCATGCACTTTATGCCACAATTCTCTATGTATCCTCCAAATTTTAAGGCGATCGGTTGCTCAGTGCCGGAGAATTTACGGATCCCGTTTTCGAAGTGCAAGTAGCTCGTCGCTAGTTACACTGTCTCTTAAGACTAGTTGGCTGCAACCTCTTCTACGCCATATTGTTTTTCGCGGTAAGTCTACTATTGCGCGGTTTTGACAGGCGACTGCGCACCCCGGTCTGCGCCATATTGAATTTGACCACGCCTCCATGTCAGATCCCAATACGGACGTTCAAAAAAGTCAAAATAATCCGAAAACAATTTGTCTCGATCTTTTTTCTTTACATATCAAACAGGATCATATTCTTCTTCTTCACTTTAAATTATTATTATTATTATTATTATTATTAGAGCGGATAATAATTCTTAACAACAACCACCACAATAATAATGAATATTTTATCACAAAAAATGTTTCAGTAAATCCAAAAGATCTTGAACCGGATGGCAGGTTTCTGCAGAAATCCGTTGGGCTTCGCGAAATATGGATACTTTACGGGCACCTGATCGAAGCGACCGAGGAATTAAATTCGATGTTAAGCGTTATATTTTTGATGTTTATCTGCAGCCTACCCATCAACATTATAACTCGTGTATACGATATAACGAGTATACTCGTGGATTTAAAAATGTACGAAGTGGGTAAAGAAATTATGATGACTTTAATGTGCGTCCAGCAGCTAATCAGTTTGACAGGAATCTGTCACTTGACCGCATGCGAGGTAATTTATCGGTCAAATTTATCTTATAAATATCATTTTAAAAGCATATGTATCTCGTGCGATATACATTTATTTGATTAATCGATTTGTGGCCGTTGAGCTTGAGATTGATTTGGTTCAGTTCAGATTTCGTGTAATTTTTCTTTTTTTGACATTTAAACAATTTTTCTTAAGTTGTCGTTCTAGTACTTGCGCTATATGTCATGATTTATGACCGATGTTGAATGAATTAATAATATTTATTCCAGGCGAATAATGTTGCTGGCTGTATTTTTCGGATAAATTCGAGAGTGTTACGATCTCGTCCTAGCTGGGCAAATGAGGTACGACATAATAATGTGGTAATTATAGGAATCGAACAATGACAATTTTCGATCGATAGTTATCATTTTATTGGTTATATGTTGTTTCGTCCCTTTCGTTCCAAGGATTCCTTTTTGATGGGACAATATTTAGTACTTCGTCGTTATCACTTCACCGCTGCGGGAGGCTTCATACGCATTGATCTTCCACTCTTGCAAACGGTAAGATGATTATATTTCGAATCAATGAATATATGAATCAATAATTCTTTCGACTTGGATAATTAAATAATTGATTAATTAATTAGATAACTGGTGGCGATTTATTTTTTATTCGTTTCTTTTGTGTTAATACAGATAGCCGCTGCGATAACAACATACCTTGTTATATTGAAACCTCTGGACGAGAATCATTAGAAAAAAGGGAAAAGCATTAGCAATGGAACAATTTTTCCTCATTCTGTTTATGAATCTCATGTTATATTTGGCTAAGTATATATAAAGATATTGTCAGGTTGAAAGGTATTTATTGGTAGAATTTATGTCTTCGTACTTGTCAGGATAACGAGTTCTTTTTGTTTTTTGGCTTCTTACTTTTCTCTGTAATCTTTTTTTTAGTTTCTGTAACAAAACTTTGAACTTTGCAACCTTTTTATTTCACGGTTAGTTGGAATTTGAGAATGATCGAGCAATAAAAAAGGTGGCTGATTTCTAATGGAACCACCAAAATTCCATTGATCGTTCAAAAGATACATTATATTTACTGTCTTTTTCATCAAATAACAATAAAACAGCTGTCTGATTTTTAATGAGAACCAAAAAAGTTGTTTCTATTCTTCGTTCAAAAAACTTATAACATTTACTGTCTTTTTTATCGAATAACATTATTAGCATGACAATGTCTCGTTTGATATCATTCATAGAACACCGTCATGAATGGCATACAGGTGTTTGCTGTTCGGCATCGGCCTCATTATAATAATAGAACACGTGGAAAATATTAAACCCTGACGTAAATTGATTTTACGATTACATGTTAACATATGTCTGATATCCAAAAATATTTTTTTAATGTCTTCCTCCCATTTGGTACGACTATATAAGATAGGCTTTTGGAAGCACGTTTGAAAAGCTTATTGTATCGAGGTCATAATAATATGTGGGCCGTCAATCGTTACCACAAAAAAAAAATCATGAAGTGGCCATTTCTAGATGGAAGAACGATGTAAGTAGCAATATATTAACTCCTTATTGCATGAATTATGAAGGAGATGGGATAAACATTTCGTTTTACCAAAAATATCTTTTATTTGTCTCTCTTACTGTATACAAACTATAGCAGCGATACATGGTTGCTAAAGTTCCTAACTTCTTTTCAGTATGTTAAAAGATTTTTTTTGTTTCAAAACCATCTTTGAATCCTAATTGCACATTTTTTCCTGTTACGGAACATATTTTTTATAATCGCAAAGGAAAGCAATTGGTGAAAAAGTCCTTTAATATACTGAACGAAAAGAAAATACTTTAACAGCTATATATGCCTTTATAGATCATAAGGGGTTCATGGAGAATTGAAATTATTTTTTCACAAGAATACTGGCAACATTAATATTATTAAATCATTTGTGTCTCAGGTTATTCTCAATATCAATCATTTTGGTGGCGTTTAACACGATTCATGGACAACAAGCTACGGATCAGGAATATTGCCAGACAGTGGGGTGCCGAATCAACGGTGAGTTTTGTACCTCAAAATACAGCTAATTCTGAAAATGAATACCTTCTCCTCAAATCGTTGTTGAAAAATGATTTCGCATGTTTCAAAAATTACTTAGAAATTATCAATATCCAAAGATACTTAAGAGTCTCCAAATATTCTTAACAGATTTTTGAAAGCATGAATTCATTTTTCAACCCGATACAAATTTGACTAAGAAAAGATGACGTATGTCTTTGCTTTTTTTATTTGCTTCCACCGAGCTCAGCATTAATTTTATTGTAAATTGCAGGTTTGGGAATAAGGTATAGCTTAAACAATACTATAGATCCTTGCAACGATTTTTATCAGCATGTGTGCAGTGGATGGATTGACAAATTACATCCGGTTGATGCCACCTCGAACTCACACAATAGTCAATTCTATGAAATGCAAGGTGTAGTTCGAAGTCAAATATACGGTAACTATACTGCTCGTTATCTTGTTTGTCGTCACTTTGTATCAATACATCATCAATTTCTACATATTCCTTTTCATGATTAATAACAGCTTATTTAAACAACCAAATAGCTTACCACTATATTTGTTATCATTCTGCATTTTCCGAATATTAATTTTTACCCATATCTCAATGGCTATTTATGGAAAGTCGTATATTTAGTTTTAACTATATATTTGTCATATTAGATATCATTAGATATCGTTTCAGTTGCGCATATGCTTAGCAAACTATTTTCATACAACGTTGAGTAATACAGAAATTGCGTTCATCCAGTAACAAAAATAATTCAGAAAATGAAACGTAATTTTTCGAAGAGATACTCGAAAGCAAAGATGCCACCGACTCTGAGGCCGAACGCAAAGCGAGAATGTTTTACGAATCTTGCAAGAATCCAGGTAAGTTTATAATATTGATTATCAAGGGCATTACAGTGATGAAATTGGTATTAATCATTTGTTTTCATTACAGATGCTGACCTCAACGACATCATCATAACGTTAATGTACGGCGGAGAATGGCCTTTGATCACCCCAACCGAGAGATTCAATGAGCTTGGTCTCGACTGGAAAGGGATTCACGACAATATCTTGCACGAGGCCAGTGTATCGACACTCTTAGATGTAAATGTTGAAATTGATCCGGACAACACCGCAGCTTTTATATTATCGGTAAGTTGTGCTCGGTTTGTTGATTTCTGCAACCTTCGTGTAAAAAGCCTTCTCAAATTCCAAAATAACAACTGTGTTTTCAGATAAGTGTACCGAATGTACCCTGGCACGAAGAAAGGGTTCACAATCAATCGTACCATGGCACGACCAAGGCCGATTATGTACAAAATGTGGTCAGAATTGCTGAGATCTTTAGACAAGAAAGAAAGTTTCCAATTGTTGATACCGAGGTTTTTCACAAGGACCTACAGGATATGATCGAGTTTGAAGACAAACTGGCTGCGGTGAGATTTAATTTCGCACTAACTTAGTCAGTGATTTGTTTCATTAGTTTGTCTTACACGCAGCAATTGTGATGATACAGAAGTAATTAAATATATCACCGCCCTGTAAAGTCTCGTTCATTCATAACAGGGATAGTTAAGGCAAACATTCGTACGAATTTGCCAAAATTGGCATTGATGTTTATCAATGGTCATAGTTACTCATAGATAGTCAAAAATACTTATAAATATTTATATACAGTTATAAATACTCATAGAAAATGTTCGTTACAATTTCTTCCATAACCGTATGGCTTGTGTGATTAAAAAAATGACAGTCTCACACTCTAAGCGAAGGAAGACACAAGACTGACAATAACTCATTTTTATTCTCTATTGTAGATATCTTACTGCGCAGAAAGCAGTGACAAGAAACCGTCGGATTATCGAGTAATGACGATCGAAGAACTAGAACTAGCCTGGAACCTTCGTTTGCACCAATATGTATATCAGGTAGAAAACTTGGATGTGATCAACCGCGAATGAGTCAGTTGATCCTTCGAACTCTGTCTTCCTCGAAGAGACAATTTCTTTGTTTTAATACGTACTCGTTTTATTCGGTAGATCGATTGGCAGAAGATGATAAGCGATAGATTCTTCAACACCGATGTAGTTATATCACGTGAGGAGAAAGTCGTTTTGAGACCAGCTACTTTTATAGAAGATATGGTGGATTTATTGTCGAAAACTTCTCTACGAACGATGGGTAATACTCCGAACGATTTAATCGAACGACCATTTTTCAATGCTGAACTCTAATTATCCAGATTTATTCTAATTTCATTGATGCTTTTCATGCACAGCTAATTATATGCAATGGAAGATGATCCACACTCTGCTCCCATTCACCAATGGAGATCCGGATAAACCAAAGAACAGCGGAGTGGAACGGTAATTGTTCATGCAAAAGTTACTTTTTAGTCAGAAAGTGAATGTTGAAAATGATGAAATTAACGCACTGGATAAAGACAACAGAATATAGAAAAAGATTCGATGTCACGAAAAAGGCGAAGAAACACATTTTAAGATAAATTATATACAATTCATCGAACAGGAATATGTAAAATAATCGAAATTTCAACGAACAGGAAATAATAATTAGAATGTTATTTCATCCAAATTCTGCGAGATCTACCGATTCTCGAACCCCGAGTAATTCTTGACGTAAATATCAACCTTTGTGTTTCAGATTCGCAGATTGTGTACAGGAACACAAAATGGTACACGCGATCGGTTACATGTACGTGAAGAAGAACTTCGATGAAAAAACTAGATCGACTGTGAGTATAAAATGTACAATATTCGATAATGCAGTGATATTCGATAATGTAAAAATGTTTCCTTCGGACAGGTTACCCAAATGACTACAAATATTCGGGATGAAATGAAACTCGAAATCAGTGATTCGACTTGGCTCGATGACAAGACAAAAGCAGAGGCATTGAAAAAGATCGACGCGATGGATTATCCCATAGGATATCCCGAATGGTACGACACACCGGGAAAAGTCGACGAGTATTATTCAACGGTGAGTCATATAGAGGCTAAGAAAATGAACAAAAGTTCAACCTTTGTTTCACTCTATTTCAGCTTGAAGTCGGTGCCAATTATCTGAAAAATGTCATAGCTTGTAACATTCTCGACCAGAGGAAAAAACTTGAAAGATTGCGTACTCCGGTTTCTAAAAATGAAATTGAGTGAGTAAATCCGGTTTATTTATATTTTATATACGTATAAATAATTAATGGATGAGAATATTTCATCAATGAACAATTTAGATGGATCGCCCAGCCTCACGTAGTGACTTCCGAGTACAATATGGAAACTAACGCATTGAGTGAGTAATTAACAATATGTGAAATCATTATAGTCTTTTGTTATGGAAGCCTCTTGACTGCTACGTTTTAGAGTTTCTAAATAATTGTTTGGTAATGGAATAAACGAATCGTAATTGATATTTACAGCTGTTCCTGCAGCAATATTGCAGAGGCCTATGTTTCTTTTGCAACAACCCACGTGAGTTTCTTTTGCCATTTGTTTTGATTAAGAGAAATTTCATTAGTTTGAAATACAAAACTGTGAATGAGCTGGCACAGTTAAAAGAATGCTTTAGAATTTAGCTGTAATAATAAGCGGTTTTAATACGGGAACTTTCATAAGTACAGGATACTGAAAATTTTTATTATTTTAGCGCTCTGAATTATGCGGCGATCGGATCGGTCATCGGACACGAAATTTTCCATGGATTCGACAGTCGTGGTAAATAAAGTTTGAGTTACAGGTCCTTGATATATCAAAACGTTTTGTAACTAATATTTTTTAAATTACCTTTCAGGTCGAGAATACGACGCAAATGGTCGCAGAAAACAATGGTGGACGGAATCTTCGTTACGGACGTACGAGTCTAAAGCACAATGTTTTATCGATCAGTATAACAAATACATGCTCGTAAAGGTCCGCGATCATGAGACGTTCAAAACGATCAAGGCAAGTATACGGATAAATTCTGGTGCTATGGTGCAACACCTTGCATTCGACTCTGTTGTTCTCCTTTCTGCAGAAGAAATTTCGTTAAGTTACAATTAATTATTCAACAGGTCAATGGTACACTGGGTCGGGAAGAGAATATGGCTGATACTGTAGGATTTCGGACGAGCCTGAGAGCATTAAGAAAATTAGTGCGTGAGGGACGCGCCAGTAATGTCAAGATAAAATCGCTGGACAATTTGAATAACGATAAATTATTTTTTTACGGACTTGGCCACGTACGTAAATGCCTGGCATTTTTTTCGCGTTTGATATACATTAAAACAAAAGTTAATTATATATTAGATTAATTATAACGTTTGTAGGTTTTCTGCGAATCAATTGGAGACAAAGCCTTGGCTCGTTATGAAACGATGGAGCACAGTCCAAATCGAATAAGGGTTAACGGCGCTCTCTCCAATATGCAAGAGTTTTCCGATACGTTCAACTGCGCACCAGAAACACCCATGAATCCTGTGAAAAAATGTCTTCTCTGGGACTAAAACATCGGCATATCAGGCCATGTTGCGGAATTACCGTTGCTTGTAAGACCTGTGGTATATAAATGCACTTCTGCTATTGCGTGATAGACAGCGCTCCACCCTTTGCGGACAAACCTGGTATTAACCTCTAGCGATTGTGTGCAATGTACATGCAATATATTTTCGTAACAATTTTGTTATATAATAAACATAAGTTACCATAAAAATGACATATTGTCTGTTTTTGTATTCTAAGGTTTTATATATAAACATTAATGACTGAAAGACTGTTCAATTCGTGAATCACTAATTCTTGCTGTGTTGCTTCTTGTGTCTTAATATCTCGATGGGCGTCAATTGTAGAATCTGTTTACACTCCGGACATTCAAAGACTTTGCTATTCGGCTTGACCGAACGAGGAACTTCTGTTTGCACCGAAGATCTTGCCACGTTCGACTTTCGACATGAATTTTGATGCTGCAATTTTTCGATGCTCGATAGAATTTTTTCTTCGTTACACGTCGAACACAGCCACGGTGTTTCCAACATATCAACCGCTAATTTATCACTCCATTCATTTTCCATCAAGCTAAAATATAATTCGAATTATTTATCATCTATATTAATGATATTTATTCTTATTGCTAAACAAATTCGTGTCTTTTCATTGAATGTTACTCACCAATTGTACGTGATATTTTGTGTCAAACGAACACCACCCTTGTCATTGTTCGGAACACTCTCAAAATCATCTTGAAATGGATTAGGATTTACGCTCAGCTTGTTTTCATTTCTTCCAACGTATATTGTCTTAAGATCCGCTGACAGAAGTCTTTTGACAGTGTATGGGACAGTCGTATGCATAAACTGAATTAACTCCTGGCTGAGTTCATATTCTATTTCGCTCGTATCTTCTTTTTCGTCGTCCACGTGAGTAACTTTTGGAACCAACAAAAAAAAACTCACATAAACTCTTTATAGAAAATGTAGAAATGATTATATTTTTAAAGGATAAAGATATTTCAAGTTTTATTGCAAATAATGCGACTGACCTTGTAGTTGTTTTGTCAACAACGAATCCCATTTTTGTCGCAATTTCGTACCTTTCATTAGTAACGTTTGTCCACTGTCAGGCATCGGAAACTCCAATGCTAGCCAGGAGTCGCATACCAGCCTACAACGATTATTACGAAATTGTATTAGGATTTATCGCAATGCGGTTTATCATTATTTTACTCACATAGAAAATGTAGAATTCGTATCAATTTCTCGAGCGAAGAGAAGCATGGTCTGGGCCGCTGGCATTCGAAGTGTATTAACTAAATATGGTTTCGTCGTTTCTAGAAGCGATCTGAAAAACAGCATTGAGTTCTGTCTGTGTTTGAAACTTGAAATCGTTTGAGAAACTTACAAATACGTTAGCAATTGATGCTTTGGACTGACTGGAGTTTTACATTTGAATCCAGGAATGGATACAATATCCGGTTCTTCCAATTGCAAGACTTGAGGATGATTTCCGAAAAAGCTCATGGGATGTAGAGCGACATAAGGCTTGGCCTTTGTATGAAACAATTGTTCGTTCATCGACTGCAAAAAGACAAATTAATTAGTAAAGGAAGAAAGATTTTAGGAAACGCTTGATTAAACCAAGAAAATTAATAATACTTTGCAATAATTGAATTCATCCGCGGATGCGAATTGGGGATACAATCCGCTACAAAGAATCAATTTCAGCATCGTCAAATCTTTGTAACTGCATGCTGTCGCTGCGGTCAATAAATTCTGAACTTGCGACGAGTCGTTTCTCATACGAAATTCCACGTCTTTGATATCTATTTCACCGTCGTTGTTATCATCTTCCTCTAATTGTAGGTCGAACCTGTCGACTTTCAATTCTTTGCGCTTTCTCGGCGCAGTTTGCTTGTACGTTCTTCTTAACGATTTCAATAATTTTAATTCACCATGACGAATTGCCCTTTCTGCGCTCGACATAGAGGCTTTCGGTTCTGCCAAACTTTTCAATAAATTGCAGTCCTGAAAACATCATTATCATTACATAAATATTGAACAATAATGATAATGCGATTGTTATATTAAAAAATCTTTATGAATATTTTCTTTTTATTATGATGTTTTATATTATTTTTGTTATTTCACTTCAAGACTAAGAAACCTAAGTGAAAAGACATACGATATGTAGGGATAAACTTTTGTAAGTTACATAAAAATCATAAGGAGAGGTATATGTATATTCATAATGGTAATCCATGCAACACTCACACGAAGTAATTCTTTGAATTGCGTTCTCAATTTCGTCATTTCGTAAAATCTTTGTTCCTCCAAGCCTCGTCTCTTGCACCATTTTCTACTCGTACTACCGGTTCCTCGAGATTCGTGACTGCTTTCCTGCTTGACTTCCAGCCACTCTTTGTAAGCATTTAATAATGTTATGGGATCTCCATGATCGGATTCAAGTTTTTTCCTCGCGGTCTGAAAGGGATGTTTATGTATCTTTTTATATTTTGACAATTGACATATAATTACTTACTTTTTACTTTTAAATAATATTTAATAAATATTGTTTCAGCTTATTACTTGATCAGCTGAAATACTTTTTGGTATTGCATAGAATGCAGATATGGTCAAGGTTACATATTTATTTGTTTGTGTGAGAATATTATTTATACCTCGCATTCCGTGTCTTTATAAGCTCGGTTTGTGAATGGATTTTGAATACTGAGCGCAGCTGCTAGAGAAAGGACCGGTTCGACTTGATGAAATATCGAGCCCATTATTAACATTTTTCCTATGGTGATATCTACCGGAAGTCTCGATAAAGTTTTTCCAATGCACGTCAATTTCTCGTTTTCTGTCAAGGCACCCTGGAATTTGCGATTTTATTCGTTAAGAAATCATTAAGTCTGTGGAATTAGAGAAAGAATATATACGAACATGTTCCTTCAACGACAGAATCGAATTTTCCAGGCTCTCCGAAGGCGGAGGTTCTATGAAAGGGAATTTACGAGCATCCGGAAGTCCCATCGCCATCATTTGGAGTAGTAACGAGTCGAGAGGTACGCGTTGTATCTCCGGAGCTGAATATTTCTCCAATGCAGTGTACTCTTCCTCTGAATAAATTCTGTAACATCGATAATATTCATCAAAAATTGATAATTTGATTGGTGATCTTAATCAATTAAGAACATACCTGTAACAAATTCCAGGCCCAGTTCTCCCAGCTCTTCCTTTTCTTTGCTCCGCGCTTGCTTTACTTATCCAAAACTCTTTCAGCCTTTGCATTTTACAAGTTGGATCGTAGCTCATTTCTTTAACTTTTCCACTGTCGGCAACAAATCTTATACCATCTATGGTGATCGACGTTTCGGCGATGTTTGTAGAAACTATGCATTTTCTTACACCATCGGGGGGATAGTCAAAAACCTGCAATACAACATTTATTAGCATTCATAGTACAAGTTCGCCAGAGCTAGATTATTTTTACTGTCGTACTTTGTCTTGTTCCGCGATGGATAATGTACTATGCAATGGCAAAATAATCCAATTAGTTTTCTTCTGTGCGTATTCCCTTGCAGCATCCACGAGCGCGGTAATTTCACTCATTCCACTGAGAAATACAAGCAAGTCTCCTTTTTCATCGGCTAGAAAGATACGTCGTGTTTCATGCTAATAAAGAATTTACGAGGTCATGTTCTTACTGCAAGACGAATCAGTCACCATTCGCCCACTAGATTAACTTCTATCGGTGTACCTGGATATTTTTGATCAATTATCTGCATTATTTGTACGTATGGACTCGGATTAAATCGATCTGACTTGTAACGAGCATCTTCGATAGTTATTGGTCTGTACATCAGTTGAATGGGATGCAATCGTCCCGGTACCTGAGAAGTATAACTCATTGAGGATACTTCTACACAGAATACTCCTTAACAATTGATAGAATGATACATTACAATATTCTAATTATGTTGTTAAACTCTGGAAATAATCTCTTGTGTGGTACATCACTAACTTGTATAACTCTGGCGTCTTCCTTAGCGAAGTAATTACCGAACAGTTGTATATTGATTGTAGCGGACATAAGTATCAATTTGATGTCTTCTCGTTGATTTATGACACACTTCATAATTCCTAATAAGAAATCACCGTGTAAATGACGCTCGTGTACTTCATCCAAAACGATAACATCGTATTGAGTCAAAGCGGAGTCGCCTGAAACCTACGAAAAAAAAGTGCTGTTTACATTCGTACACTAACATCTCTGGTTTCTCATAGTGCAATGATACCTGACGAAGAAGTAATCCTTCGGTAATAAAAGTGATTTTCGTGTCTTGATTCCTCTGTTTTTCAAAACGAATTTGGTACCCGACCTCGTTACGATTTTCCGTCAATGTTTCAAAAGCAACTCTCTTTGCTAGAGAAATGCATGCTATTCGTCTTGGTTGAGTGCAAGCTGAAAGTAATAATATTTTCTTTTCTTTAACATACAAAATTTAAAGATGTAATTTTTATGTGGACATTCTAATCAAATATTATTTGGTTAATGCATTATTAAGCAAGTGGTGAGTCAATTCAGTTATGCTGACTCAAATAAAACTTCATATACAAACTACCTTATTTGAAAATCAGGCGTCTGATATAATTACTCTTATACAAATTGTATTAAAAACAGAAGAAAGACGTACCGATTCTACCAAAACCAGCGGAGTATAAATACTGTGGCACTTGTGTAGATTTTCCGCAGCCAGTATCACCCGCGATAATAATGACTCTCTCACTCTTAACCGCTTCGATAATTTCATCTTTGTACTGAGCTACAGGGAGATTGGCTTGATTCTCTCGGAGCTTTTTCAGCTTATTGAATTTTTCCTTTTGCTTGAAGTCGAGATATAGCACGATAACTTCTCTGAATTCCTTTAATCGATCATTACAAAGGTGTTTGGTTTGTGGGACTCGAGCGAATATTTCACCAAAACTCAAATTGATATCGATATTGATACAATGAATTTTTCGATAATGGGACGGTACTCCGATTGAATTGAGGATAACTTCAGTACAACTGGACTCTTTTTTCTGGCCCAATTTTTTCTGAATAATCTCATACTTCCCAACGAATCTCCAAAAATCTTCCGTATCCTGTATCAGATTTGGATTTCCAGAAAATACTTTGTTCAGCTCATACTTGTATTTGATGAATGAAAAATCATTTGAATAATCATCTGATGAATATTTGGAGCTCTCGGCTTTTGCTCCTCGACTACCATCGTCGTCATTTGTGCTTCTAGCCTCTTTATGGTTGCGCTGATCCCTTTCATTATCGCACTTGCTTCTTTTTGCAGAGTAATGAGAATGCCTTTCGTGTCTATCGTCGATAGATCTTCTGCGCGATTTGTGCCTTGAATCCATTTTTTATATACTTTTTTTTACTTGCGTATGATTACGTATCATTTTTTAAAGGTTATGGTGTATTGTTCTATTGAACATTTTCGAGGTTATGTGACAATCTAACCCCAACATCCTATATAGAACAATAAACAAACGAAAAAACTATCAATATTCATAATTCATCAGAAATTTACTTGGAAATATATTGTTACTCAAACACAAGAATCGCAAATTAAACTACATTGAAAATGAAATATCACGACATAACCCTAATAGCTAGCAAATGTCAGATATATTTACATCCCATTTGTGAGAACAAAACAATCCAATCTCTCTTTCTAACGCATGAACACTTCCGGCATCTCGACTTCGCGGAGGGTAAAAAGGCGGGAATTACGAATTGTCACGAGTATGTACCCATCTATTAAATTTTCTTTAAACACATTTTTCTCGCAATTAAGAAAATAGAATTGAATTGAATTTTGTCCTATGATATAAAATAATGATACGAACACTACCTCACTATTGTTTTCTCCTAATTCGTGCGAAACGTTTCGTATCTTATTATTAGAAAAAGACACCATCACAATTATGACTAACATAAGCCTATGCACTTGAAGTTGCCATAGCTTTTTATTTAAATATTCAAACTCAAATGAAACTTTAATAATTAATAAAAAATGTAAAAGTATCAAAGCAGAATACAATGAATATAATTAAATTTTGTTAATTATTATTAATAATCGATGCGATCTTAATTAATTAAAAACTTCAAGAACCTGCTTACACCTCTCTGTATACGTTAAATACGTTTTCCTATGCGATTTCTGCATAACAATCGTAAATTCTATATCTCCAAGACCCAGACGCACATATAATCTCATAGATAAATGACGTATATACCAGCGGCGACGTCTTATCACAAAGATTACAAAAGTTTCATCGTACAGTTCGATGGCTGCATATCGTGACTTACGGACGTGGTACAACTGTATATCGGAGACAGTAGACGCGATAGTGTTTTCATATTTACGGAATTAGGGAAATAAAACGAAAGCTTTTAAACAATAAGAAAAATAATTTTATAAATAAATAATAAACAAACAAAAAATGACGCTAAGCGCGAGCGAGGCAAAATGGCTATCGATGCTCGTAGTTGGTCTCGGTAGCTTCATAATCGGCGTAATACCCGCTTGTTACATAGCTCGTGGCCGTGTGATCGGAAGAAGATTAATTTTATCGTCGCTGTTATGCTTCGGTGGTGGAGTTCTATTGGCAACTTCGGTTCTTCACATGCTCCCGGAAACCCGTGAACTTTTGCCAAAATACGCGGAGCTCACTTTCTGCTGTGGCTTCCTTCTGCTTTATCTTATCGATGAAATCGTTCATTATATTTGGATCAAGGAGGAGCCAACGATACCTCACACGCATGGTACTTTGACGCTGGATGATGGACCGTCTTATCAGAATACAATGTGAGAATAATTTGTTTAATGCATAATAACGAGGAAGAAAAATATAAATTAAAGTGTCGATTGTATGGAAAAAGATAAATACTAAGTGTAAACAATAATTACGAAACTTGTGTAGCGTTTGTATCGTTTTTAAAAGATTTTCTGTGATTTTTTATGTAAGATGCGCATGCGCGTCCAAGTGCGCACATGTAAAACGATCTTACGCGCATGCGCGTAAGGTCGTTTTGGCATGCGCGCATGCGCATATGCAATGGCGCCAATTTGAAACGAAAGTACGATCGAATCGTTAAAGATGCTTCTAAATGAAAGTAAAAAGGTAATCGAAATTTTTTTTTAAGGCGGACGCATCAGCGCGCTCCTTCAACTTGTCTCCATCACGGTCTACCGGTACGCAGACCTCGATATCAGGATCCGTCCAATCGTCAAGATATCTACGAGATTGGCTACAACGCTTCCGTCCGAAATATCGCAGCTACATCGGCGAACGAAGGTCTGAGATGTTTAAGTTACGAGTCAAGTGGCGTTTCAAAAACTAATCGTCCAAATGCGTTTTGTAACAATGCTATCGCAAACAAACCTACACCCACTAAATATGGCACTCTGTCGCCTTCTACACCGGAAGCTTCCTCCTGTTGCACCGAAACCGAGACTTTTCTGTGCCATGGGAATCATACCGAACCGTGCGCCAATACGAACACCGGTCACGTGGGACTTTCCCTCGCTTTGACGCTTCACGCGGTTCTCGAAGGACTCGCCATTGGCTTACAGCGAGGCTCGTCCGCGGTACGTGAAGTTGTCTACTTTTACCGAACGTTTTCTTTTAAGGTAGTCCTATCGTTGGGTGGGGGATTAAAATTTTATTCCTGTTTTTTCTCACATTGGAAGTGGGCCAAGCGTTAAAGTTCATTAAGAAAAGTTGTTGCAAATCGACTAAAGAACAACATACTCAAAATTCAAATTGATCCTACGGAAAGTTTATTTGTTATATAATAAACAAAATCATGAATTTTGTTTTCCATAAGATTTGTTATAAAAACTAATCGAAGCTTCTTTGATGTCATATAAAAATGTGTGCAAAATTTCAACAGGCTTCATCGACCAAATGATCGAGATACTCGTTGTATAATGTTGCGATATTTAACACGGGCTCTTATGGGAGATTGCGAAAAGTGACGATTTTCAAGAATAAATATCGTGATTTTTGAGTCGATAAAGGCCCCTGAAATTTTACACATATATATATATATGACATCAAAGAACATTTCTACAAATTTTCAGTGCAATCTAATGGAAACGCTGTAACGATAGGACTACCTTAAGAGGCAGTGTAACTGGCGACGAGCTACTTGCGCTTCGAAAATGGGATCCGTAAATTGTCCGGTACTGAATAAGCGATCGCCTTAAAATTTGGAGGGTACATAAAGAATTATGGCATAATGTGCATGACAGTCTTACTTTTCCAAAATTTTCGAAAAATTTTTCCGGTGGTAACTGAATCTGCAAAAATTTGTCCAAAACTTTGGAAAAATAAGACTGTCATGCACTTCATGCCATAATTCTCTATGTACCCTCCACATTTTAAGGCGATTCGTTGATCAGTGCCGGACAATTTACGGATTCCGTTTTCGAAGCGCAAGTAACTCGTCGCCAGTTACACTGCCTTTTAGGAGTCAATTTCTTCGATACTGAGCAACCGATCGCGTTGAAATTTGACGAGTACATAGAGAATTATGGCACAATGTGCCTGACTATCGTTTTTTTTTTTCAAAAATTTAAAAAATAGCGTTACAGGCGACCAGCGTTTCAAAAACGTCATACATACTTAGCGTTAAAGTTTTCAGATTATCTCAAGAACTTTGACAAGAATTTTGGAATAATAAAACTCTTAGACACTTTTTGCCATAATTCTCTAGATGTTTTCAAAGTTTCAATGCGATCGGTTGCACAGTGCCGAAGAAATTACGGATCGCGTTTTTCAATCGATAACGTCTGTAACACTGACTCTTAACGCTGTAGTCACTTAATTGCTCGTACTTTCGCTTCATAGGTATTGTTTCTCGCCGGTGCGGTCATATCACACAAATTCGTCGTTGCATTTTGTCTTGGTTTGGAACTGGCCGGATCCGCGAGTTCTCTTCTTAGAAATATGTTCGCCATCGGCCTCTTTTCCGGTGGATCGGCATTAGGAATCGGAATTGGAATGCTCGCGATTAGGGCAAGTATACGAAAATCCAATTGTCCTAAGAAATTAAAAAGTTTAAATTACATGTTTGTGAATTGCGTGACAAAACCGCAGGTAGGTTGATAGTGGAATTTCTGTTGCAATAATCGAATAATTATTTACGGTATGATTTAAGAAAATTAAACGCGACTTGGAAACATCTAAAAACTGCTTCGTTTCTTAGGTGGAAGGTGGATGGGCCACTATTTTAATGCCGATATTACAAGGTCTGGCAGCTGGAACTTTACTCTATGTTACTGTAAGTGAAGTATTGCCAAGGGAGAGAGCACGCTGGCACAGGAGTGCTCGTCGATCAGCTGGCATAATTCAATTCTGTTCCGTGCTCCTTGGTTTCATCCTTATTTACTGTCTCAATCGATATTTAGGTACGCTTTATATTTAGGTACGCTTTATCACGAACGTAACGATTATTTAGTTATGATGATTATTCTTATCTTTCGCAGATTTTCATCATTCAGTGTTGCCAAGAGCATGAGGAACACGTGGTGAATTATTAACTTCATTTTCGCATGTCCCTTAAGTTTTGTCTTCATTGTTTACAAGACATATGTTGGAGAGATTGGCTTTTTAATAGAATATTTTTCTATAACTCGTTACATCCCAAGCATCGAATACAATGCATATAAGCTTTTTTCCCATTGACGTTGTCCATGTCTGGTGGACAATTACCACGAAGACAATAATCGAACGAGCACGACAGGATTTCGATTTCATGGACATATCCGGACCAGAATCCTGGATTATTAGCCGAGACGGATCTGGTTAAATGACTACGCAAGATTCCAGTCCACAGTGCGCAGGCGCGAAACCAAGAAAGTGGGGATGATCCGTAAAATCTAGGTCCTATAGCACAGCTAAGATAATTTTCTGTTTCGACTACTTACGAGTAGGTACACTTATCGTGTTCTTCATCCATTGATTTATTCTAATTTTTAAAAATATGGAATAACTCTTAAACGGTGCGATTCTTTGATACTTTCTCGATCAATTCTGTTCAATGGTACCAAGATAGGGTTTGAAATTTATCCGACTAATGGACAAGTGACTCGATGAACTCGTTAATAAACATCAAACATACGATTTTTATTTTATATTTAACTCATACATCCTTAAATTTACTCGCACGTGCTTTGTATTTGATTCATTAATTTATACGAACAACAAGGTTTTCAGTGTTCGATTCAGAATTAGGTCAACGGTTCTTTCAGCCATCGCTATTATCACAGAGTTTGGCGTACCCGATATCGGAGTCGGCAGAACACTGGCATCCATGATTCTTAGATTTTTTAGCCCATGAACCCTAGAATCGTTAGATATTTTGAGAAATTTAGATCAGGATAATAATTTAGGTAACGCACTTCGATACTTATTTTATATTCGCAGATAATCGCGGATTTCTTAAGATACCTTAAATGATGATCGACGACGGAATCTTTCGCATTTTGTCCAATTTTGCATGTACCCCCAGGATGATGACCCGTTAGACTCGCAGTTCTAATCGCGCACTCGGCGTAGTCAGCATCACCATAATCCTGTCTAAGATGCTGACAAGCCTCGAGATTGGGGATATGAACATTCGCACCAAGAGTACGAAATTCATCGGTTTCCAGTGTCTCCAAGGCTAGATTAATAGCTGTAAATGTAACTTCCTGTTAACAAATCATTGGAGTGTAAAATGTTTTGGAAATAATTTCTTTTTGCTTGATTTGAAAATATAGACTTTCATAAACATGCTGTTAAATTTTGGTCGCTCTCTTTCTCTCTATAATTACCATGGCGGGTACACAAAATATCATCCTCGTCTTCGAGATAGGCTGGCTCTATGTGCGGTGGATCCTTAATGTTTCTCGATCTGAGAGTTATGTTACCACGACTTTTAGGTTGCAAACAACTGGCAAGGTACATAAAACCTTCATAGCCGGTGTCGTTGTGCGATGGGAATAGAGATCTGAAAGTCTGTCGATAAGAAAGATAAGATCAAATGTCACAAACTAAAAAAGACAGTGATTGAAAACTAACTGAAGATAATTAGAAATAATTGTACCTCTGTCTCAAAATTTGCGATTTCTTTTAGGAGTTTCTCATCGGCCGAGGCAACGCCAAAAAGCACAATGGTACTTCCGTTAACTTTTCCCATGCCCATAACTCCATTGGTGGCCAGTAATCCTTGCAATTGGGAAAAAAGCGAAACTCCATTTCTCAGGTGCAATTGGTGATACGATCATAAAACAATATATTTACCAGTTTCGAAGACGAAGTACTTGATTACCTCGGCAACGGTTTGCATCTTTTGTAATGTTATGCTGACTGGAGCATCCAAATTTACGTACACCGGCATGTTCAAATGGTCGAACAGATTTTTTCCAACTTGTGGTAGAACTTTGAAAATTGGTATCTGAAATTATGGAACTTATGATTCGTTAATACAATGTAAAGTACATTTTTCATACACTCAAAGATCGTCTTGTAATTTTTGTACAAATGCATATTCGAGAAGTACAAATAAGTAGATTTTTTCGTGACAGCAAATCATTTTTTTACTCAAACCAAGCTGTGCCAAGATTAGCGAGCCTCTAGCCATGCGCTAGTTCGCGCATGCCTTTCACTGTGAATATGCGCGCGCATCGACGCATGCGCCGGCGCATAATCGTGTGCCCACCCTTACGCGAATCGACGTTTCTGCGCATGCGCGAGCATTGCGTTTGCTTTGAGTATAAAAAGGACAACGATGTTCGAACAGAGACGATGTATACGAACTGACATAAGATTACTCACTCCATGCTTTTCCAGTTCATCAGCAGGTCCTATTCCAGAAACCATCAATAATTGCGGCGTATTTACGGCACCAGCGCTGATAATTATTTCGCTACGGGCTTCGATCCTTCGGAAAGTTCCACCTCGACATTTAACTTCTATTCCGTGAGCGTTCGAGTCATCATCGATCAATATCTGATGGATTTAATTTTTATACATTAATTATAATGATTTTGACATAATTTAATCTTTATAATTGCATCTTTTATCAATTTCCCACGAATACATTACTCCATACTTTCGTAACTAAAGTATTTTTTGCTATGTGCAAATTTTTTCGATTCCAAGAATTTTGCAAATAAGCGTGATAAGAACTCCAACGAGCACCACGCTTAATCGTATTGCTCGCTTTCTCGAGGGTCACATTTCCCGTGAACATCGATGCGTTTAGGCTGCTGAATGCATTGATTAATCTTCCCTCGGGGGGTGTACCAGGTAAATGCATTTTTTTCGTAACCTGTCGAAAGTACGGATTCAAATCTTTGTAGGACCATTGATCCGGCCAATTGTCATAATCTTCCGGTATTCCGAAAGAATGAACGAGATAATTTAATTGACCGCTTCCACCCAATCCTTTTCCTCTTGGCCACGATTGTTGCTAAAAACAATTATTAATCAATTAGATAAAAGAATTATATTCAATTAATTTCATTAAGCTAACGAATAAATCATTTTTTTTCTAATACAAGTTGGTACGATGTAATTAAAACTGTATATGGGGGATTCCCCTTTTACATAGTTGATTAATCCCCTGGACGAATAATATTGAGGCTCGGTCTTATACGACCAATCAACGGTGGTTCCTTGCATCATGGGAGCTGCTAGAGGCACTGTCGATAGCCAATTAAAATATCCACCAGCTTCGACCAGTAAAACCGTTATATTTGGGACTTCAGAAAGTTGGGAAGCGATTACACACCCAGCTGTACCGGCACCAACTGTTTGCAATTTATTATGACATAATGGATATATATATGCACACATAGATATACATATGTTATAAGAGGAAAGTTGAGAGCCACTGCTACTATTAATGTAGCAACCACCGGCGATGAAATATGATTTGCTTACCTACTATATAGTCGTACCGTTCCCGCGGATATTCAACAATACTCGTGGGCTTGTTGACGTTATAATGATAGACAATGGACAGCACTAAAACCGCACTCGACAGAGCAACGTAATTCCACATTATTTTAATGGCTTTTTAATTTTTTTAATTCTCTTAATTTAACCATAGAAGCGCTTTTATCAGTGGATGACGAAGTTGGACTATTCGATTGACCTCCCTGAGGGTGATACCCGGTACAGGTAGCTTACTACCCCAGTATAAGTACAATATTGAATTAGTAGCAACGGTGAGAATCAATACGCTTTCAAAGTAGAGACTGGATAGACGCAATCACGCATATTTGTTTTTGCTATGGCCAACTATTCTTTCACCTGCGCATAGTACGTGATAAATTTAGTCATTTTATATGACTTCGGCTGTTAAATTCGTATTTGGAAGTCTGTAGACCAAATTTTCATGTTTGATTTTTAAGTAGTATTCTCTATTATCGACTGAGATTAACGTTAAGCGGATAAGGCATACCTACTGAGTCGATCTATTCATATTCAACGTTTGACTAATTCTTTAATTTTTGTTTCCTGGCTGAATATATCTCACAACGCACGTGCGAGCGATCTTCTTTACCATTCGATTCTTTTTGATTACCATGTGTACTTAGTACACATTTCTGCCGCTAACGACACGGCGGCGCTGCGCAATACACACGCCACGGTGCTCGGCTTTGCCTGTTCGTTCTTCATTCACTTCACGATATACGCAAGTCGCACGAAAAATGCGTATAGAAACGTGTTATTTTTGTTCGTCCAGGATATATCCTGGACACGGAATTCAATTTGTCAGAAACGATTGCAAAGTAAGTAAATACTTATTCGTTCACAGATAACTATTGCGGAGTTTATTGTTGAACGCCTTTGGTGTTTTGTGCACACGTGCTTGTGTTGACAGCGGTTTGTTGGTTATGTTTGATATTACAACTGTTCGTTCTTATTGAGATTTCACATTGTTTCTCCATCGTTGTTCATTACTACAATGAGATATATCGAATGGTATTTTCTGGTTTTTGCCACAGTTCACTCGTTTTTTAACAGTTCTAACGGTAGTCACTCTTTTTAACAAGTTGGATGTACGATGTACGAAATTATTTTGCGTGGTATTTTTCTGTTTGTGTATGTGATGTGTGTCAATATGGGCGGAAAATTCAAAATCAATTTTCCCTGAAAAGTATCAAGCATTCAACAATTTCATATTTTTGTGAAATTAAATGTTTAAAAGTTTGATGAAATAGTGCGTATGGTATTAATGAAGATAATCTTATCGATATTACTTTCAGATCTTTAAATTCTGCCGATCGAAATGCCACGCGGCGTTTAAGAAGAAGAAGAATCCAAGGAAAGCAAAATGGACCAAGGCGTACAGAAAAACTGCTGGCAAGGAATTGGGAGTGGATCCTTCGTTCGAGTTTGAGAAGCGTAGAAATATACCAGTCAAATATAATAGAGAATTATGGACAAAGACGGTAGAAGCGATGAAGAAGGTTGAACTCATAAGACAGAGGAGGCAAAACACCCATATAATGCAGCGATTGAGGAAGGGTCGCGAGCTCGAACAGGACAGAAACATCAAGGAAGTTCAAAGAGACCTTGCGCTCATCAGATCACCCGCCGCTGGTCTTAAAGATCGCAAGAAACTCGAAGAATCGATTGAAAATGACGAAAAGATGGAAGATTCGGACGAAGACATGGAAGCGGAAGAAGTAGCAATCACGAATTGATCGTTTAAGTTTTAGTTTATCCACATTTATCCATGAAATATTCAATTTCTTAAATAAATAGCGATTTCTCTGCAAAGTCGAGCAAAAAAAGTGATGTAAATAAACGACTGCCTTGTTCTCAGAAGCATTGTTATAATGCTGTGAAATCATGTAAAGCTGATCATTTTGTTCAAATACGATTATTTAAGCATTCTCGATAATAATTAAATGCTTAATAAATCTTCAATAATGTTCAATCGTTTAAGCACAAGCGAGTATATAGTTTAATTTTTCATTTTCTGCCAGTAGCATTCGTCGACACTCCCCTGTACAAGAATCATAATTTTCCTTCAAAAGCTGAAATATTTTTGCTTTCAAAGTGGACAACAATGTTAAAAAATTTAATTCTATTCTGTTCGTTTTAGTATGAGCCTCTGTTTACCCGAGGGAGCTAAGGATAAAAATATCCTGGTTTACTCTAACAGCAGGATAGCATTCCACTCCCTCGTCAGATCCTACACAGGCTCTTCAATAGTTTAGAACTATTTAGAGCACGACTCATTTTAAACGTCGATAAAACCCGGATTGCACAAAGGATTCCTAGGATCCAGGTGCATAATAAGGACCCTGGTGGACTTGCCTGCTAGCCTACTACTACAGCGTTCTTTAAAATATTAATTTCCTAATGAAATGAGATATTGAAGAAACTATTTCCATCTGACACATACATCATTCAGCGCCGCCTAATATTAAAACAAAAAATCTGTCTTTTTCACACAAGAAATTCATCATTATTGTTACATGTAGATAGCTTTATTTTTCTGTCAAGGAAAAGTACTATCTATCGCACTTTGTTCTTATAAAAAAAAAATAAAAAAATCGACGACTATCTGGTGCGGGCATTGAATCAGTATGTCGAGATTCTTCGTGGGCAGATGAGTCCTAAGAGCTCTTCAGTTTTTACCCGTGTCACTCGAGACAAGGTCGAGGAACCTTAGATCGAGGAACGGTAAAGGCAAGGTCTCAGCTACTAATACCACAACACATCTTGTTAACTTGAGATTCGTCCCGGGTCACGGTAATAGGAATTCCTTCATTCAAACGTCGTCTCCATTCTAGTTTCACGCTGGCTCGAAGCGATTACACCCTTCGAAGTGCGCTTTTAATTTTCATTTTTTACTTATTTCACATTCTCCTTTCTTATTCATTTTGAGAATCGTTAAAACGTTTCTCGGCCATTTCGCAATCTTTACCTGACAGCTATTTATTTTTAGCACAGCTTATGGTAATTATAGAGGAGACCATGAAAAAGGGTCCTTCGATTATAATTGAATGGTCTTGCGATTTGGTTATTGGTTATCACTTCACAAAAAATATTTGGCGTTCTTTGCTCGTTGCTTTATTTTTATTAAAAATAAAATTATACCTCGGTCCATTTACAGTTTCCTAAATCAGGATTTTCATGATTTTGTAAGGTTTAGACTTATTAGCACAAAAATATACGTAAACCAAATATGTTTCTAATTCCCAAATTTTTAGTTTATATAAAAAATAATTGTTTGAGGAAATGATAAATTACTTGGACAATTTCCATTTTTTTATTTCTAGGAAAAAAGTGGTGGTAGCAAAAATTACTTATGTAAAATTGATCTTTCAAACAAAAATGAAGGAAATTATCTTTTTATGAATATTTGCTTTTTTTTGTCTAGCAAAAAAGGTGATGTCTCTTGTTCAGCGTCGAAAGGAGATATAAGAGGAAAAATAAAAACGCGCCGCTTGACGAGAAAAAGAAAGAGAGAAAAGGTGTCGAGGAATGGAAAAGTCTGAGGTGTAAGCCTCGATGACATTGCAAACACTCATTCTATGTTTCAGCAATTACTAGGCAAACTCGACTCGGTGTTTGTCCTCCCTGAAAATGTGTTACAAAAATATAGTCAGCATCCCCTTTGAAAGAAAAACAATGTGGTCCGAGTATTTTCAACAGGATCGTCGGAATTATACAAAGTGCGGAAAACGTTTCCTAAAAGTTCTTAAAGGCTTCGATATAGTTGAACGGAAAAGTCAATACGAAAGGATAATACTTTTGGCAAATGCGACCTTAAAGGAAAGAAAGGAATTCAACAAAAATTTTTCAGAAGAAACAAAATTTTGACGTGGAATGTTTTCATCGTTTTTCTTTGTTGGAAAGTGTTACGTATAATGAAAAATGCTTGATTCATTTTTTGCTTACTGAAAAATAAGAATTCTTATTTACAGTTAAATTGCAATGAAAATTTGTCTGGAAAGAAAATAATATTTTTTTCAACAAACCGAATGAAAAAGTTTTCATCATTCGTCTTTTTTGGAAAGTGTTACGTATAATGAAAAATGCTTGATTCATTTTCTGCTTATTGAAAAATAAGAATTCTTATTTACAGTTAAATTGCAATGAAAATTTGTCTGGAAAGAAAATAATATTTTTTTCAACAAACGGAATGAAAAAATTTTCATCATTCGTCTTTTTTGGAAAGTGTTACGTATAATGAAAAATGCTTGATTCATTTTCTGCTTATTGAAAAATAAGAATTCTTATTTACAGTTAAATTGCAATGAAAATTTGTCTGGAAAGAAAATAATATTTTTTTCAACAAACGGAATGAAAAAGTTTTCATCATTCGTCTTTTTTGGAAAGTGTTACGTATAATGAAAAATGCTTGATTCATTTTCTGCTTATTGAAAAATAAGAATTCTTATTTACAGTTAAATTGCAATGAAAATTTGCCCGAAAAAAAATTTTTTTTTTTCAGCAAATCGAATGAAAAAAGTCAAAACTTTATGGGGAAGCTGCTGTTCGTTGGATCGTTCTTCCTTCTCAAGCTACGAAAAAATATTTCTTGAATTATGATAAATTATGCACGGTACTGCGGTCGAGAATTTGGCAAGAGTGTAAAAGAAGAATTATTTTCGACCACACGTTGAGAATCCAACATTGTTTACAAAGCAAATATTATATATAACGCTCGACCCACGTGATAAAAAGGGGTGTGACTGCCAATCGTCCAAATAATCTTGCGCTACCACATTGTGTCGAGGATATGCTTTCATAAATAATAAGGACTCTTGAGCTGCGAAGCGTGTTATTGAATCTCGGCTGGTGGTGGCCCGATTGATATAATAATCAAAATTACACGTCATGCGAGTCCGGACGGATAAGGAAGAAAGGAGTGCGTTACTAAAATTTGCATGGATACATAGAGTACCTCAGCTTTATCAGGCTACAGTTGAGCTAAGATGATACAGTGTAAGTTCCGTTAACGCCTGGCCCATCACGTTTACAGTAGCTGAGTGTTAATTCCGTTCTCCTACTTATTTTTGGTACGATGAACAATCCGTACTTGGTGCCCCCACTTACTCGCGGTATATTGGCCAATCGCCAGTTCTCTCTCCCCACTCGGTCTCGTCCGCGCGTAGTGGGGAATGAGCTCAAGCGCGTCATTGGTTGGACGCGTGGTGGGGGACGAGCTCAAGCGCCTCATTGGTTAGACGCGTGGTGGGGATGGAGCTCGAGCGACTCAGGTGCAACTCAAGCGAGGTACAACTGTAAAATGTTTCTTGCTGCTTTTGCTCTCTTCGGTCTCCTTTTAAGCCGTGCAAGAATATATATTTTGCCATGTGCCTACAAACGCTTCGATCTTTTCGATCGTTCAATGCAATTACTTTAATATAGTGACAGTACTAGTATGCACAGTCGAATGCATTAGGTGGATTATAAATTGCGTGAATGGAACCCCCGGGACAAGAAGACGGAGCGAGATTCTCGCTACGCGCACGCTTGTCCGGTAGGCAATCGTCGCGAGGATTAGTGTCATAGGTTGCTACGCCGGTTTTGCGATTCACCGGTGAGATTGCGAAGGATAGAGGAGCGTGTAAGGGAACTCATAGCCAATGTGAAAAACGCAAGGAAAATGCACGAGACGAAAGGAACGTGAATCCGTTCATCCGAACAAATCTCGGAATTTCGTACCACGTTTTACCTACCGCAGACAATGAAAAATAGAATCCAATCGATAACACTTCGTTCCATATCCTCGAGCAAAAAATAAACGACAAATCAATCTTCAGCCCCCTATGCATTTTTTTAAAATTACATCTCTTGTTCATTCTACCTGAAGCAAACAAATAATTTCGCCCTACGGTTGTCCTTAGAAATAAATAACGTACGAGGATATTTTCATTCATCTCGTTATGTTATTGCCATAAAGAATTTCTCAATCGAGTAGTCTCATTCTGACTACTGATAAAAAAGAGAGGGAAGTTTTGAGCATGGTCACATAAGTGGTGAGACTTATGTCGCAAAATTTTCCAGCAGTAAAACGTAACAACATGTTCGATCGGATTAATACGAAGATAAGATCCTTGGACAAGCTCGTTGGTAACTTGTACCACGATCCACTGTACACCGATTGTCTCAATTCGTTGCCGTGATTTTGAAGATTTTGACCGACGTGCATGTACAAGAACGATTGCAACATCATGTAGAAAATGGTAACCACGTTCCTCGCAGATGAAAAGTTATCGTTCATTTTCAAGGATACGAATATATTCATACCTGTAAGAAAACAAATTCAATGTTTCGTTTATCTCGTTATAATAGGATTATTATAGGGATGAAAATTAGCCGAGGGTGAAGAAAAATATGTTTATCAATACCAGCTACAGTGATGATAAAGATATTCAGAAACAAGTGAGCTAAGATCATTTTGTTGTAGACAGATTCGAGCAGATTGGCACGTTCGAGCAGACCCGCGTGCCTCGTAATCAGAGTGTTTAATAAAATTCGATTTTCCGCGTAACTTTTTTTATGTCCGACAGCGGTGAAGCGATCCTGAAGAATGTGGAATTGTCCGCACAAATGGGTCGTCAGACCGACAAATAGTGTATCGCATCCTACGCTGACGACACACGTTACGATCAACTATCTCGTTGAAATATTAAGAAACAATTTTTTTTTTAAACATGTAGAATATTAAAATGGATCAAATGTTTGATAATAATATGAAGATTTGAAATAAAGTTGGTAAGCTTTCGTCATAGTGGTTGTATATAGCTAGTCTGTGAGAGAGCGGGGTCAATTGCATCGATTGAAGAAAAAGAAAATTTGGTCGTAATAATTGCTCAATTATAAAGGAGGGCGGGGTCATTTGCATCACTCACAAAAAAGTTCCTTCTGTAATAAATATTTTACTATAGGGCAGGGTGGGGTAAAATGCATTACTTAAGGAAAAAAAATATTGTTATATAATAATCGCTCTCGTATGTCGAAAAGCGGGGTCAATTGCATCGATTGAAGAAAAAGAAAATTTGGTCATAATAATTGCTCGATTATAAAGGAGAGTGGGGTCATTTGCATCACTCACAAAAAAGCTCCTTCCATGATAAATATTTTGCTATAGGGTAGGGTAGGGTGGGGTCAAATGCATCACTCGAAGAAAACCAAATTTTAATATATAAATTGCTCTCATATATCGAAGAGTGGGGTCAATTGCATCGATTGAAAAACTGCACTCAGAGATTTAAAAACGTGAGAATAATCATTACCTGAACAGCTTGATTGAGGATGACGAGCCATCGAACAGCATCGGAAACATTCATAAACATGCAGCTCGTAGGATGGAGAAATTTTTTTCTTTCAACGTACGTCCCACTTGGGCCATTCACGACATTCGCCAATTGCATGGAGTCGATGAAAAAAACGCCAGTGGTATACATAAATAGAGCCAGGAACATAGTTATATATAGAGCGTAAGAAAAGATTTTGTAAGATTTTTCGTATTCTTTCATAACGCGATAATATTTAATCGGATTTGGCAGCGACCAATCGCCAATGGCCGATACGATGAAAGTTTCAAGCTCTTGTCGATGATAATAATAATTCGCAATTTTCACTATAACGAGAATATTCGAGCCCAGTAACAAAACGTTTAACACCGCTCCGTTCATTTTGCTGCAGTCGAAATAAACAATTTCTTGAAACACAAATACCGTCGACAATACCTGTTGAAAAAATAAATTAAAATTTTATCTATCGACCAAGAGAAGAAGGACTTAAATCTCTAAATACCTTTCAGTTTCAATTATTTCTGGAATTATAATGAGACTTCCAAGAGGTAGCTCGGGGTCATTTGCAATACCCAAGGTAAGAAGAGCCCTTCACTTAATCCCCGGGATTAAATCCCTCTCTCCCTTCCAAGTTTCAACCCACGAATTTTATCCTCCCCTCAATTTTATTCCCTCTATTTCAACCCTCTCACTTAACCCCCTGAATTTCATCCCCTTGACATCACAAAGCAACTCACCATTTCAAAAACCGCCACGTACAGTCGCAAATTCACAAACGAATCTTTCTTGAGTGGCCACATCCCAACGGGCCAATTTATCACAACGTAGGGCCAAAAAGCCCTTCTGGCATCCTCGCTCCACGTAGCTTCGATCATGTCTGACTGTCACCGCGACGTCTTCTTTTTTCACATTTCACCCCTCTCTTATATTTTCTTATATATATTTTTTCTTATCGCTCTATGCCAACGGGTATAATCATCACTAGGCAGTCTTGATAAAGGACACCAGCAATTTTCGAAACGTACTACCTACCTGTAAGAAGATAAAATATTCCTCTTGGAAAAATATCTCGAAAGGTATCGGCTCCACTCGTTTCATACGTTATTTACGTCATTTCCTCGTTAATAATTTACCACCGTACCTTTATTCCTATATTTATCCTTGGAACTATCTACTGCCTATCTTCTTCGCTTTTCTTTTTTTCTTATGCACATCGCGAGAAAAATTGTTTTCTTTGGATAAATTCTTCGTTGCTCGCTGCACCGAGACATAATGTTTAGCATAAAAAATGCAAAATCTTCGGGAAGACTCGATCGTGCTAAGGTCGTAAGCGCGCCAAGGACGAACGTATTCTTCCAGGGAATTTATTTCTTCGCTCATGTAACATTGAACACCGCCTTGATAACACCCTTTTGTTCCATCCGTTGTTTCGAACAGTGTAGCAATTTTCTTCGCTATATGGGGAACTACACAATGTCTCGGACACACCGGGGAAATTTTATGTCAGTTGGAATTGAAGAGACACGGGGTGAGCTTTAACCACGAGAGATCGTTTTCATCGTGCTAACCGTTTTATTTTCGCTTCGTTATTATTTGTAAATTAGAAAACAAAATTTTGTTTGTTTTCTTTTTTTTTGAATAATTTGCAGATTTTGGAACAAAAAAAAAGGATTCGTGGAAAATCACGAAATTTTCTCTGTTTTTCTATTTTGAAAACGAGGTGAAAGTTTATTGAAAAATAATAAATTTACCTAACACTATTAAAAAATAAAAATTGGGAACACTTTTTTTTTGTAAATTTACATTTATTTTCATTTCTAAAATAAATTCAATGAATTTTAGACTTTTTTTTTTAAATTAAATATTCAAAATTTATTTACTAGCAAAAGTTTATTTACCAAGTTTCGAATATTCGTTGCTGAGTTTCCTCGCGAGTGGTAAACACATTACGTGGTAAAAGACGAACGGGAACGAAATGATAATAGGCAAAAAGGGAGAAAGGACCTGTGCGCATAACGATCCGACTCGACTCTAAAAATATTTTGTCCCCGCTCACCGGTGGCCACTGTGCGCATCGAAAAAAAATATTATTTTTACGGTGACCACGTTTATTGTCCTACGACCGGACTTCTCTAAAAATATTGTACGTCGTCGGCGATTCGAAAGGCCCGATCCTGGTCGAAGTTCGGAAATATTTTCAAGCGAAAAATGAAAAATTTTATTTAAAAAACATTTTTTTTTGAAAATATAATATTTGTAATTTCATAAAAATTTATTATTCCTTTTTTTTCAAACAAATACGAAGTTCCATTTTTGAAAAATTGCTGCAAATTATTGAAAAAAAAGAGAGTTTTGGTGTTTTTGATTTTTCAAAATAATTTATTCTTTTTGATTGGATTATTATTTTTATTTTATTTTTATTCACCTGTAAAAAATACCGCGTCGTGAATAAAAAAAGATACAAGTTTATCGCGAAGGTGTCGAAGACCCGTGCGAGAGAACAGTCGGTCGAAAAGTCTCGCGACTGGCCCTAAACCAGTTCGGAGTAGTTTTATAGCGACGAGGATTTAATTCAATTTCGATGTTAACCGTTATCGCAATGGGACGGTCGGTTCGGTTCTTTGATCGATCGAAATGCAGCCCGGCATCGCCATCGATACGTTGACCCATCGAGATTTTCGAAGGAAACATCGATTTCCAAATTGTGAATGACACTCTCGAATCGCGGATGATCGGACGATAGGCTCATTATCATTCCGGAGAACGAATCAATACGTGCTCCTCATTGACGCATCGGTTGGATTTTTTTTTTCTCTAATGGACACGAGATAGTTTCCCAATGGAAAATTCTTGCACGAAACTCGTGATTTTACCAAGAAATTGAATTTTGTTTTATCAATTTTGAGCTTGTTTACGTTTTTTTTTAAATATTTTTCAATACTTTGCCATTATTTATTAATTTTATTTAATTGTTTTTTTAGGAAAGTAAATTAAAACTGTATTTTTGTTATATTATTTTTATTAGAAAAAAAAAACAGTTTTGTTATAAATAGAAAGATGGAAATAATAAATTATAAGGAATCGAAAGACAAATTTATATTTTTTAAATATTGCGAAACGTTGGGGTTTCAATGTTAAATATATTTCACGATTTTTAGTGAGTAGAAATATTATTAATATTGCAAAATCTCGCTGCACATTATCGTTAACTTTTTATTTTTGGTAATCCGACGTTAAAAAATTGATGTTTCTTTTTCAGGCAAAACTTTAAAAAATATTCCAAGATCGCGCTCAAGCAAATATGAAACGAATTTAAAGAAATTTTTTTTGCAAAATACGTTGCCAAAACACAAATTTTCATTACTCTAACAAAAGAAAACACTTTTTTTCCTAAATAATACATTTCTACAATACAAAAAAAATTTAAACCACTTTTTCCAAATATTTCTAAGCCGTGTCACACTTACAATAAAATTGGTTCCATACAAAATTGTCATTAAGCCAATTCTTGTAAAAAAAAAAGTACAAATTTTCATTAATCTAACAAAAAAAAACAATTTTTTTCCCAAAGAAAGATTCCTCCAATAAAAAAATTTCAAACCACATTTTCCCAATTTTTCTAAGCTTTGTCCCAGTTAAAATAAAATTGGCTCCAGAAAATCTTGTCATTAAGTCAATTCTTGAAAAAAAAGTACAAATTTTCATTACTCCAAAAAAAAAAAAAAAAAAAAAAAAAAAAAAAACAATTTTTTTCCAAAGAACACATTTCTCGAATCAAAAAATTTCAAACCACATTTTCGCAATTTATAAAAATTGGGAAAATGTGGTTTGTATTTTTTTTTTATAGAAACTTTGTCGCATTTAAAATAAAATTGGCTCGATCAAATCTTGCAATTAAGCCAATCCTTGAAAACAAACGTACCTACTGCCCCGAATATTGCGAAGTACAAAATTTCTTCTAAATAAAACAGGAAAATAGTCGTTCGATCGGCGTTTTCCCACGGAAAACCCTCCGAAGAATCTCAGGGGGTAAAAACAAGCGAGACGACGTTACGAGCGAACGAAAGCGAGAGACAAATCGAGACAAGAGTCATCGAGTGTACGAGAAACTCGAGGATCTTGCCTCGAGGACTCATCTGCCTACTACAAAACAAAAAAAAAAAAGAAAGAAACTACCGTGGTAGCAGCGGGTTTCTAGCTCCGGCTGGTAACGAGCGTGTATTATAATACTGCAATACCGTAGTCCGGTATATCTGACCGTGTCTCGAGTCCAATGCTCGTACGTCTTACGAGAGAGTAAAAGAAAAAAAGAAAACGTTAACGGGGAAAGCGCGCGCTCCTCAAGATCGTCGCGCGCACCTTCCTCAAGATCGTCGCGCGCAATGTGCGTACGTAAAGACCTCGTGCCTCGAGAGGTCCTCAATCACTTTTTCAAGCAGAGAACTCACGCGTGCGCGTCTACCCGCCGTTTTTCGGTATCGTCCATTGCTAAATGTCAAAAGGGCACACAACGAGACATTTTTTACACGTTGCATTATAATTAAATTTCAAAATTTTTGTCTCTTTTGAACAAACTTTTTCTTGGTTTTTCATTTTTTTTTATTTAGGGAATTTTGTTGGTTTTTCAAAAATTGTTTTAGATTTCTAATTTTGTTTTTATTCTAGAGATTTCAATAACGATTTTACGCTTGGATTGAGTTTCGTTGGTGGATTTTGGACGAAGCTGGAGTAGGGAAAAAAATGTACGTTTTATTTTAGACGTGAAACGATCGTCGTTGACGACGTTCGTGTTCGAATATTTGGAATTGTTTCATAGGTTTTCGTATCGTGAGAATAATTTGTTTATTTTATAAAAAAAATATTGTTGAATTAGTCGAGTTTGTTTTTATAATGTTGTCTACGAGGCATTTCTTTTTAGATCGATTTTTTTATTAGCTTCGTAATTTTGTTAACTATAATTTCGTAAACGATGGTTCATTTTTTAAATTGCAATTCTTTAATTCATTCCAGAATTTAAAAAAATGTAATCGTTTAATAATTTTGTAAATCGTGATTTTATAATTTTTAATATATTTTAATTAATTTAATATTTTTCATTAATTATTAATCGGTTAAGCAGAGGAAACGTACGACATTTTGTGAAATTACAAAAAATTTAAAAATCAATGTAATTCAATCAGGAAGATTAGGTAATTATTAATTTATCGTATAATTCATAATCGCATGACTTTGTTGAAAAATAAATCACTGCACATTTTTGAGTTAATTGTTAACAAAAACTTCAACCCTTAGAAATTTGACTGGTCGGTTTAGCGATGTTTTTTTTTTCGCAAAATAAAATTTGCTGCTAAAATATGAAAAAAATCTGGAATTTTTAGTACCAAGGAGAAAAATAAATATTCACAATTTTCGAATTTCCATCGCACGTGTCTTTCTTTTTTTTTTATTTTATGAATTTCAAATTTATTTCTTATGCTTCTTTTGACCTCGTGAACGATAAGAAACGTTTCATTTCGTGCTCGGTCGTGTAGAACGACTTGGATAGCACTCAATGAATTTTAGAGCCTTCTATCTTATTACCGCATTAACCCACGCTTTTTTTTTATGGCACGTTTTGCATTTTTCTCGTTTGTAACACGCCGGTGTTTGCCGACAGAAAAATAAGAACGCTTTGCACCTTTGATGATGCACGAATGCGTTTGAGACGTTAAAATTTATGTTCCCGGTGAGTTCATTCGACGGTCGGACGGAATTGAGGAAACTCTCGTTCTGGCACGTTGAACGTTAAAGAAGTCGGTGCTCTACGTCTCTATTACGTGATTTTGGGATTTTTTTTACTCTTTGGGATAGTGACCGCGATCTCGGGACGGACTTCGTAATTCATACTCGCGAAGACACGCTCTGTTCGTTCTCTTTCTCGTCTATTGAGAGATCGAGAGTCAATTTTTCTCATGATTTTCTCTTGGATCGTTCGAAATGCTCCATATGTTGCGCATGCGCGTTGGCGTTTGCGCCAAAGTGCGAGTGCGCATGCGCGTGAGCGTTAGGGTGCGAGTGCGCATCCGCGTGAGCGTCAGTATATAAGTGCGCATGGGCGTGAGTGCGAGGGTCCGAGTACGCATGCGCATGGACCCGAGGGCGCAAGTGCGCATGCGCGTCAGCGTGACGATGGGAGTGCGCATGCGCGTGAGCGTATATTCGGTCGCTCGTGCCCATGCAAATATAAAAAACGATTATCCATCTTTTAAATTTGATTATGAAAAAAAAAAAACTCGACAGTCAACGTGGCTCAAATTTGGTGGATAAATTTCAATCCGTTTATCCGATGGTCTCTCACGTGGCCTGATGCAACCTTACGACAGCTCTCTCGCGCGTAGTATATTTACGTAATATATTCCGTTTTTATTTTTTTCTTGTTCCGCGAGCGTTTCTGCAGTGTATTTGAATTATTCTATCATTATTTAAATTATTTATTTATTTTTATTACTATTATCATTATTATTATCACTTTTTTGTAAGAGGGGGCAAAAATACGAATTATGCGCTATGAAAAAAACCATAATTATCATTATTATTATTATTATTATTATTGTTATCATTATTCTTATTTGGCTGACGGACGATGAGACCACGCGTGAAATTAAGACGAAGTCGGCAAAAACGACAAGGAGAGAGACGAACCTCTTCCATATAAGTTTTGGCTCGGAGTGGAAAACCCCGTTCCATATCTTTGACAGGTGACAATCGAATGTCGCCCATCGAATCTTGCGAAAGCCAATGTTAATACACGCGCTCTGGTCCGATGGATCTCAAAGAAAAACAGAGAGAGAGAGAGAGAGAGAGAGAGAGAACGAGACGTTAGGGTTCGCGACGTCAAGTGCAGCAAAGGAGAGGACACACGAGACAAGCGGTTTGTCGTTCGCGATGGGCCAGGCCAAGCTTCGGTCCGGTACGTGAATCCGATAGAGAATGTCGCGGCATGAATAAAATATTAAAAGGTTTTATTTATCGGTGACTTTGCGCACATGGCGAACATACCGTACGACGCAGGACCGAAACTTACGTGCAACGAGGGATGCATCGGACATTCCGCGCGTCTCGTTGCGTTTGTCTCACGATATTTCTTGTTTTTTCTTTTCTTTTTAACTCCGGCGATTCGTACGACTTTTCAGGATTTCGGGAACGAAACAATCGGAATTTTTCGAAATTTGTTTTCTTTTTTTTGAGAAAAAATTGATTTCGACGATCGACGATCGAACGAAAATCGATGTGCGATTATCGTTCAGCTATTTTCTCAATTATTTTGGATCAATTGCGATTCGTTAATGGTTAATTGAATTTTCAATTTATAATTAATTTTTTAATTTTTTAATTCTCGATTTTTAAATGTCTGAATTATTGTTAATTAATAAAGAATGATGAATCAAACACGATTTTGAAAATCGTAACGGATGAGTCGATAGTTAATCATGGAACGACCCATATATACGTCGCGTCTGCAGGAGGACGAGTTGGGGAGTGGGGTAGGATACAATCCAAGGTACAGATAAGTATTAGCATTCTTGAAATGCACTAGAAAATCTGTCCGTAGTGCCGAGATTCGTTCTGCATCGTTGCAAGCAACGCGCATGACCGTACTTCGTTTAGCGTCAATTCAATTGAGAAAATACGAGGGACGATGGATCGTCGAGAAGAAGCGAGCGAATAATAACAACGTACGTGCTCTCATCCACGATAAGTCTAATCTCGGAATCTACGAGAGTTCCTGGTTCTTCCAATACTCGTATGTCCATTATACATTAATGTTTCTGCGGGAGACACCTGGTACAAGAGCGATCGTTTCTTGCGTCATTAATTTATGCCTCGTTCTACGAAAGCAAATAGGACGATGAATTTAGTCCAGTGTGAGAAGACTCTGTTAAACCGACCGGTGTGTCTCTCTCAATGTCCGGGTGATAACGTTTCGTGGGATATCATTGAGACACGATTAACGCGGATCTTGTTGCAACGGTGGTTGATTTGCCGGTATTTCTTGCTAATATTGATATAGAGAAAGAGCGAGATGAACGAAAATGTAGAACGAGCAGAGGGAAATAGATCGTCCGTGACGTGTTTGAAGTCGTAGAACATAGCGGAAAACACTGGATGATGAGGTATAGAGGTGCAACACTTGACAAGTCGAAGATACAGATAGATAGTAAACTTGGTGCATAGCCCTCAGACCGGGGTGGCTGTATGCACAGATTCCAATGTACGACGTATTTCGTCTTTTTACGTCTCTTCTTCTTCTCATTCACATCTCCAGCCTCAATTTCAGCATCAATCACTCCGGTAGACCTACAATGTTTCTGAGGTGGATTCCGAACAACCGAGAGCACAGAAAAAAACACATAGAAAAAAACTTCAATGGAGCAGGAATCGAACCCGGGTCCCCTGAGTGTGAGCCGGGAACGCTACCCCCTAGACCACTGCCTCTCCTAAGTTGAAGGTACAGTTGGGTCCTGTTAAGTTTGGCTACCCCGACTCCATCGATAATCGAACTTAGATCTAGGGCTATTTACCGTTGTGGATAACAGTAGACGTCCTAAGTTAAACGAAGAGTTAAGTCAACTTAAGTTGTGACATACTCATCTCGTCCCTCATTTCTATAAAATTTACTCGGTCACACACAGAAAAAAACACAGAAAAAAAACTTCAATGGAGCGGGAATCGAACCCGGGTCCCCTGCGTGTGAGCTGGGAACGCTGCTCCCTAGACCACTGCCTCTCCTAAATTGAAAGTACAGTTGGGTCCTCTTAAGTTTGGCTACCCCCAATCTATCGATAATCGAGCTTAGATCTAGGGCTATTTACAGTTGTGGATAACAGTAGACGTCCTAAGTTAAACGAAGAGTTAAGTCGACTTAAGTTGTGACATACTCATCTCGTCCCTCATTTCTATAAAATTGACTCGGTCAATCGTTAATCGCGTTCTTGCCTACGTGTTCGATCTCGATGTAAGTATCTTACGTGTTCATACGTGAATACACGTATTTCTTTGTATAAACATATAGATATACGAGGGAGATACGTGAATTTTAAATGAGACTGATCTTATCGCGCGATATACTCGTAAATTTTCGCGATGCTCGCTTTCGCGAATTCGTGACCGGATTCGGGAATAAAATTCGAATTCGTGTGTGGGCCGATGGATTTTGCGCCGGGTCAGCCAGTCCAGAGATCTCCACGCGAAAGTTCAAAATTGTTTTGGGTACGTACGCAACTCGATTCGCCAATTTGGACGCATAATCATTAATTTCATCAACTGGAGAGATCTCGCGATGGCAAGAGGGAAATTCGTTATTTTTTTTCTGTTTTTTGCTTTTGGAAAGATTTAAAAAATAATTTTGAGAAGTTATAGGTCGAGAGGAGATCCGTTGACAAAAATTGTCCATCAAAATCAATGATCCTTCTCTCAAAATATATTCGGCACAAATGCTACGTAACGTTATCCGATTACTCGTGGGAATCCATATTTTCCATTTGGAAATCTTACGTATGACATATAGTCGTTCGACTTTCTCGAATTATGCAACGTCCTCGTGTTCTTTTAATTATCGACGAATATTAATTCGAAAAACGTATCGATGGAATATTGCAAAAGTCTGCAGTGACAATGTTGAACAAAAAATGTGAAGCTTGAGTTCCCACGATTTTTCAAAAAATTTGCTAAAAACTCATTGAATCTAGAAATCCGATACAATTACGAGATTTTTCCAATTTGTGTTTCGTGAAATTATAGTCGAGGATTGTGGAACACACGAAACGTTATTGGAAGTAATTTTTCACGCGAGACGAATTTCTTGGAATAAAAAGTACATTGGGCGACTTTATGACGTGCCACAGACGAGTTTATGACGTACCGCAGATGTCTTTACGACACGTTTAAGACGTTTTAAAGAACACGCTACCACGAACATATATTTGGCACTATTGTGGTGGGCGAGAGATTTATATATCGGCCAAAAACAATCAATCAATCGAACGGTGATAAAAAAAGAATCATAGTTGCATCCGGGCTGAAGACACAGAATAAAAATTTCGGGCTCCACATGTTCCACACACCAGAGGTATTCCCATTTCCCACGGAAAGGATTCGGTCAGTAGATTTGTACTGAAAAGACATTCATTGTCTTTTCCAACTCGAATGTCAACTCCTGTCGTGTGGCAAACGATAAAAAATGGAGGCTAACGGATGAAACTAGAAAAACTGGCTAGCCGCTAGTTAGAAGATTCGAAATCGGACCGACACTCCTACCTTTCAAACAGTGAGCTGAAAGGATACGTTGAAGGTCGTATATCGTGCTTACTGGGAGCTAAAAGATGATGTAGTGGACTAAAGGGGTTTCTAATGGACCATCACTTCTCGACTATGGACCCATCATGTCGATGTTCCAAGCGGAACAGGCTGACGTGAACTGGAGGAGGAGTCCGGGAAGGAACCCCTTGGTAACCGTGTAGAGACGAGGTCAGGGAAAGGATCAGAGCCTTCCTGACATGAAAACAGGAATACTAGGACTGGGCTCGAGGTCACTGAGGACTCCTTCAAGGGACGTTAATAGCTTCTTCCGTCCGTTTTGTCACACTAACCGTAATTATAGGTTGATCATGAGTTTAATAATATAACTAAGCCCGGAAATAGCCGGGACTAATGAGCGCAGGGCACATTGAGGCACAGGCGTAACCCTCGCGTGTGCACCGATAAATCAGCATCATTAGGCAATTGGTCTTGGTCTCATGACGGGAAAAAGGATCATCCATACACTTATGAAGAGCGTGGTTCGGTCCTTTCGCCCGTCTGTTTGGCCAGCAGACACCCAGCCCCGGTACTGATATGCATGCACTTGTGAGATTTACGCCCTACCACGAAAAAAAATAGGCATCACGTAGCATCCTGTGCTCCCGCAAAAGGCTCCGAGGGTTCCACGGAGATTTCTTCTTTTTTTCTTTGGTTCGTTTTACCTTCTTCATTCTCTACCACGTCCTCTCTTTTCGCCTTCTTCCCTATCTCTACGTGCCAGCATCGCTGCAGATTCCTTGGTATCCGGCAGCCCCCTCAACCACTTCTCCAATCGTGAATTACAAGGCCAGCGAGAAATGAAATGTCTTCTTTCCTTCTTGAGATGAACGACGCCAAGTCGACCGAGTCGTGAAAGGTTGCTTCTTTGTATTCTTGCTCTTCTTCGGATTCGTCTTCTTCTGCTTCTTAATCATCGTCTCCTTCTTTGGCTATTCTCACGCAGCGCCGTCGAGCCGATTTTGTGGAGTCAGCTTCTCTCCTATCCTGTGTTCGAGGTACTGCAACGTTCCGTGTCCATCCAAGTAAGTAGATTGAGTCGTAACTTGGCAAATAGAATGAAGATCTAGATAAGCTTACCATTTGGACTGATTTGTTTCGTGGCAGCGGGCAAGGGTTAAGGATTCCTTGATTAAAATTTGTATTCAATCGTCGTTCGCCCTTTTATTTGTCAAGAAATACTCCCATTCCCCACGTTTCGACGACACTCTTTTCCCCCACTCCGGGCGAGCGCCTCTGCCTTCCCCCACCACCCGCCACGGCGCAATTCGCCGAGCGTCGCGCATGCGCTCTCGCTAGCGGAGCAGAGTGGGGATGGAGACGCAGCGCGAATCGCACCAAGCAGCTGCGTCCGTTATTGCTAACACGTGGGAGTCCTGACTGTATTTTATCTAGTTATAAAATATCGTTTAGCCGGCCGCTCACCCTTTTATTTATCAAGAAATACTCCCATTCCCCGCGTTTCGACGACACACTTTTCCCCCACTCCGGGCGAGCGCCTTTACCTTCCCCCACTACCCGCCGCGTCGTGATTGGCCGGGCGTCGCGCATGCGCTCTCGCTAGCGGAGCAGAGTGGGGATGGAGACACAGCGCGAATCGCACCAAGCAGCTGCGTCCGTTACTGCCAACACGTGGGAGTCCTGCCTGTATTTTATTTAGTTATGAAAAATATCGTTTAGCCGGTCGCTCGCCCTTTTATTTATCAAGAAATACTCCCATTGCCCGCGTTTCCACGATACTCTTTTCCCCCACTCCGGGCGAGCGCCTCTGCCTTCCCCACCACCCGCCGCGTCGCAATTGGCCGAGTGTCGCGCATGCGCTCTCGCTAGCGAAGCAGAGTGGGGATGGAGACAAGGCGCGAATCGCACCAAGCAGCTGCGTCCGTTACTACTAACACGTGGGAGGTCTGACTGTATTTCATGTAGTTATGAAATATCGTTTAGCTGGTCGAGCGAGTTTTCAAAATAGTATAACGCTGCAATGTCCCAGCGTCGTAACGGATGTTTCTTTTTCACACTTTAATGGAACGGAAGTTTTATTTCCAACGTGACAAATGTCGAGTTTACGCCTTATATCGAGTTTCCTGTTCACGCTTTCTTTGCACGCTCGTCGATCATGATTTGTTTTACAATGCGCATGCGCGTAGTATGCGTCGAGGAGCGCCTTGAATCGAAGAAGCTTCGGGATCGCGTGCGGAGATCGTATCTCAAACGACACCCGAGGTGTGAATATCCACCGCACCATCGATATCGATCTTCTCGGACTTATTTTGATACATGCGTGGATACGCCGGGATATTACAAGGGTATCCAGCTGATCCGTCCCCGTCACGGTTCTTCCCAAGTATCCAGTATCCCATGATTTATCACCAATGAACTCTATTATTAGGCAATTTATATATATCTATATGAAATGAAGGGTTTAATAAATTATTAGTTAACTATGTAGATGTGGTGCGAAGAGAGAATATAAATTGCAACTTCGCGTTAATCCTAATGGTCTCGCAACTGCAAAAAGACAAGAATTTATAAATTTATAAACAATACTTCACTACACTTTTTTAAATAATAAATTTGTCATTAATTTTTAACAATTCTATACATTATTAATAAATATTTATTCAGAGAGTCCTAACGGTTTTTTGTTTGTTTAAGGATGAATTTTCTTTTAATTGTGATAAATTCGTAATTTGTGATTAACAAATATTTCGAAAATATATCGATGCTTAATAAAAAAACAATATAATCCTTTTCAATTCCTGGACAAAGAGAGAGAGAGAGAGAGAGAGTCCGATCGTTACGATCTTTACGAACATTCGACGTGCTGGACCTTGACAAGAGGCACAGTCTCGTGACATCGACGACTTCTCTCTATCGCTCTTGTACGCGAGGAATGTAAATATTTGACTATTTCTAAAGCGCGTGAAGAGCAACACACGATCGTGAGAAGGAATGTTCAGCCCTTGTTATAATAGTTGACGTATACGATCGTGTCAAATCGAGCCGGAGGTTTTCCGCGTTCAATAACCAACTTTTATGTTCAATGTTTTAATTACATATTTATATTAATTAATCTTTATGTATATACCAATGTTTCAGATATTTATATGGGCTATTCCGAGTAAAATCGTTTTAATAAAAATTGTTAATTAAAGAAAAAGAAATTGTTTGTTTATTATTTATTTATTAATAAATTATTACTTTTTTTTATTATTTACATTATTATTATTACATTTATTACTGATTATTAATAAATTTAAAGAAAAGATGACGAGAAATGTGACGAGTGATAAATAATAATAAATAATTTCCGTTTTTTTTTAATTTAATAATTTAGTTGAAAATAATTCGTACCAATTGCTGTATATTAATATATATATTGGCTATTCCGAGTCAAATTGTTTGAATAAAAATTTGTCGATTTAAAAATCTATCCATTGATTTTTCGTCATATTTCATTTTCCATTTTCGATTATCATAAAAAAACATAAGTTATGAATAATTGTATCGTAATAATATTAAGCCTTTAGAAAAAAAAATGGCTAATTTTACAGAGAACGTCTCGTATAAACACTACGTAATTTTTGCAACGATCGCGAATACGTTCGGTGCTATTTCCATCTTTTTTTAACAGTAAGATAAAATTTCTACCACTGAGTACTTCTACCAAGGCATTTAACTCGTATATTTCTTATTATCTCTGGCGATAGTAAATTTACTCGAACACGTTCGAGTCTCTCAATCTCGAATTCTTTTTTTTTTAATTTTATTTATTTTTTTATTTATTATTATCGTTGTATATCATATTCAACGGTTGATTGGTAAAGTAATCGCCGATCGGTCGTGACGAACGATATTGGCAATCCTCTCAGCTCGATGTACTGTACATATATATATATATTTGTATATGTGTGTCTTGGGGAGCCTGTTACACGATCTTGTTAATCTTCTTGCGGTCAGAGACACCGCGCTATCATACCTCCTCTGTGTACCTTCGGATTAAGCTACTCTCCGGCATTCTCTTGTGGCATTCACGCCGTTGCGATATATAACTTTATTTTGTTTCTCTCCGTAACTCGTTATAGCGAGATAAGGTGTGGAATGCACGTTTCCGGAATTCCTGATCTATAGACTAGCCATTCTGCCAAATGATTATGAAAGTAATAATAAATCACGATTTTTTGTGAGTTAACAAAGAACGTTGAGTGGTCGTTTAGAAAATGTTGGAAAATAAATTAAATGGCCACTTTGGAAAATTAGAAAAATAGTAAATGGCCATTTTTTTTAGAATTTTATGAAATAGACTAGCCATTCTGCCAAATGATTACGAAAGTAATAATAAATCACGATTTGTTGTGAATTAACAAAGAACGTTGAGTGGTCGTTTAGAAAATGTTGGAAAATAAATTAAATGGCCACTTTGGAAAATTAGAAAAATAGTAAATGGCCATTTTTTTAGAATTTTATGAAATAGATTACCCATTCTGCCAAATGATTACGAAAGTAATAATAAATCACGATTTGTTGTGAATTAACAAAGAACGTTGAGTGGTCGTTTAGAAAATGTTGGAAAATAAATTAAATGGCCACTTTGGAAAATTAGAAAAATAGTAAATGGCCATTTTTTTTAGAATTTTATGAAATAGACTAGCCATTCTGCCAAATGATTACGAAAGTAATAATAAATCACGATTTTTTGTGAGTTAACAAAGAACGTTGAGTGGTCGTTTAGAAAATGTTGGAAAATAAATTAAATGGCCACTTTGGAAAATTAGAAAAATAGTAAATGGCCATTTTTTTAGAATTTTATGAAATAGACTACCCATTCTGCCAAATGATTACGAAAGTAATAATAAATCACGATTTGTTGTGAATTAACAAAGAACGTTGAGTGGTCGTTTAGAAAATGTTGGAAAATAAATTAAATGGCCACTTTGGAAAATTAGAAAAATAGTAAATGGCCATTTTTTTAGAATTTTATGAAATAGACTACCCATTCTGCCAAATGATTACAAAAGTAATAATAAATCATGATTTTTTGTGAGTTAACAAAGAACGTTGAGTGGTCGTTTAGAAAATGTTGGAAAATAAATTAAATGGCCACTTTGGAAAATTAGAAAAATAGTAAATGGCCATTTTTTTTAGAATTTTATGAAATAGACTAGCCATTCTGCCAAATGATTACGAAAGTAATAATAAATCACGATTTTTTGTGAGTTAACAAAGAACATTGAGTAGTAATTTAAAAAATGTTGGGAAAGAAACAATAAATGGCTACTTTGGATAATTAGAAAAATAGTAAATGACCATTTTTGTTTAGATGTTAATGAAATAGACTGGCTATTCTGCAATTGATTATGAAAATAATAATAAATCACAATTTTTGTGAGTTAACAAAGATCATTGAGTGGGCGTTTAGAAAATGTTGAGAAAGAAACGATACATGGCGACTTTGGAAAATTGGAAAAATTGTAAATGGCCTTTTAGATGTTAATGAAATAAACTGGCCATTCTACAATTGATTATGAAAATAATAATAAATCACCATTTTTGTGAGTTATCCAAACATTAAAAAATGTTGGGAAAGAATTAATAAATGGCCACTTTACCAAATTAAAAAAAAAACAGTAAATAGCCATTTTTTAGATATTAATAAAAGAAAATAAAAACTTGCCACTTTCAGAATTTCAATTGAGGAAACTATAAATATCAATTTTGCAAATTTTGATAATACAACAAATGGCCATTTTTCTAATCTAAAAAAGGCAGTAAATAAGTATTCTGCAAATAAATAAACGACAGATGTCTTTTTTTTTAGAAATGTCCGAAACGAAGACGGAAATATTTATAAAAATGGCAAGAAAAAAAAATTTCATGCAAGATACGAGTTTGTACTTACGTTCAAGCTGAATATTTTATTGACTTTTGCTTCCAAATTTCTGCCAACAATATTTCCACTTAATTACATATTTCATTTCAAATTAAAATCAAAATTCTCCCTCGAAATCAAAGTTGCTCTCATTTTTTGGCAAACTTCGAATCTTCGTTCGAATTAACGTTGAAAATATTCGATTGGAACGTTTTACAAGCCGTTGCTTAATCCTCGCACGAAACATTCATCGTCGAGGTGTCCCATTTCACACGAGAACGTCCAAGTGTCGTCAAAAGGTAAACACGAAAGAAAAACGAAGCCATTGAGCTCGCTCTGACGTCAAATATTCCGCCATATTTTTTCACGAAGAATATGTCCCATCGGTACGCGGGCTCGGCTCGAATCGAGTACCGTACCGATAAAATATTTGATAGAGACAAAACAAAACGCATCACTTCTAAGCGACGATTTTTTTTTCTCACCAACGTCATCGAACCCGAAGCCCTTATCTCGTCTTCGTCGAATTAACGAACGTTACGACAAACATCGAGGCGTGGGTTGCCTACTTAAGAAAGTCGTTGGTATCGAGAACGTCCGCGTTTACCTCCGCATTGTCCTACTATTAGATGTCACAAAAAGACGATAATACGATTATAAAATATCAATTGTTTCCCTACACTCAACCATCAGCTGATTCAAAGTCTAATGCACCGGTTTAATTTCCCTTTGCTCAACGTTTCCCATCTTTCAAATTTGCCATTTTTTCATAATTTCTCATATTTTTCGAATAACAATAATATTAATTAATCAATAATATTATAATCAATAATTAATCAATTAATTAATCAATAATATTACAATCAATAATTAATAAATTAATTAATCAATAATATTATAATCAATAATTAATAAATTAATTAATCAATAATATTATAATCAATAATTAATAAATTAATTAATCAATAATTATAACAATGTTACTAATATTAGAAATAATAATAATAATAATATTAATAGTATTAATAATTATATAATTTATATTATTTATAATTATATAATTTATAATAATTTTTGTAATTAATATTTATAATAATTTTTATAATAAATAATAATATTTATAATTAATAATAATATAAACGATAATAATAATAATACTAATAATAATAATAATAATGAAAAAATGAGTAAAGTGCTATATATACATTGCGAGAAATGAGATCGTATACGTCATTGGGGAACGGTGAGTAGATACACGAAGAGACAAACTCAGTTCGTTTTTCTCAACTCCCGAGCATTATAATAGCCTCGGTGCGCTGCGAAAGGATCTTTCCTCGTTGCCGCCCTCGGTATACTCGAATAATCGTTCCCTGGATGTCCCCTCGATAGTCGATAAATCGTTGCCGGAGACGTTTCAGACCGCGGAGATCCGGCTCTCTCGCCGGCTGGTCCCCTGTTCTCATTTACCCCTTGGTAGCGAGAGTCTCCCTCGTACCATAATACCCGCGAGATATAATCGATCGTACCAATATCTCGTGGACAAATTCCAATTACTTTCACACTCGATCGGAACACCGGGCCGATCGTGTCTTCACGCCCAACCCCGGTGGCCCGTCGCCGTAGCCGCCGTTCTCGCTCGACGTCTCGAGAAGTTCCGCGCATACCTACGAGTCCAACCGCCCCTCCGTCGCGCACATCTACTCCCACCACGACGCTCAGTCACACGCACGCGCAGTCGCTCGCGCACTCTTTTGCGCAGGCGCGCTCATTCGCGCATGCGCAAATAAGCTTAGGCCCAAATTTCAACCAACTTTCTTTAACAAACAAACAAACTTGAAAAAACTTGAAACAATTAAATAAATCGATAATTTCATTTAACCAATTAATTAAACAAAGTTTCTAGTTACTTCGAGGAAATTTAAAAAAGTGTCCTGGGTATTTACATACCAGAAACGAGGAGATAAAATTTTTAATTGAATTTTGTTGATTCACGATAAAAATAGTACTTTATCGGGAATAAAATTGTAATGGAACTTTTTCTAAGGCTTGATTCTCGATAGTTAACTCGTTTCTTAAATACTTCAACTTTATGTCTTACTCTACTTTACATATTTCCTGCGCATGTAGCTACCATCCACATTCTCGGGCGTACGTCCTTTTTCTCTTAATTCACAGGCACGCAAGATCCTTTTTTGAATATACGTATGCATATATATATATACATATATACATACATACATATATACATATACGACATATCATCAGATCGAGAATACACATTGCACATTTCGTGTATATATATATATATATATATATATATAACATGCATGTACATCCGTACTGCTACATTATGTTCGCCGGATCGTTTGACGTGTTAATTTGCATCTGCACGCGAGACTCCACCTGCTCTCCGAATCGTTCGCATACACACACGCATATAAACATATGTACATTTTATACTCGAAAATTCCGTGGACTTATCGTCGGATCGACGATAATTAATAAATTGGCTGAACGAGTGAGCATGTAGAGTACACGTACCCGAGTCAGCAAATATTATACCCGTGTATACATGTATATGTGTATATACACGATTTTTTAATCTCCCGCAGGTTCGTTCGAACAACTCGTTCCAGGGATGTTGTATAGTTACGTGCTTGTCCGTGCCGAATAAGGCGAAGTATAATGTTAATTCGTGTACTCGCCGCGTGATGGCGCAACGATATGGGGGCGCGGGATTGGCGGACGCTCGGACGAAGAAATTTTCGAGGTTAGGTTCAATGTAAGAACACGGTTTTTTGTTGATAAAACTTTAGTTAAAGTACTTATCGAACGGGCGATTGATAGAGTTGATAGAACGTGACATTAGCTACGTGTTTTCATTTATTGCATTGTTAATAATGCATAAGTTGGACGTATATGTGAGAAATATTGACAACATCGAGCGTCGCTTGACGACTTTAGATTGTTCTCGGTAGACGAAACGATGACATTGCGACTGCGTGGCACGGAAATCGTGTAGCTATCGATGGAACTATATCGAGCTTTTTTTTTCTCCACTGTATTATTACTCGTTGAGGAGTGTGATGTATATTTAGTATAGGAATTCGTTTGCACCAATGATTCAAACGGCGTCGATACAGCCTCGGTTGTACGGCCTCACGGCGACGATTATGTTGATTATATTAACAGAGCGAGAGAGTGTCGAGTTACGTTCTCGTTAAATGAGCCGTAGCGAGGATCGATTTGCTTTTGCAACATCCGGCGATCGAATCGACTCGGCGCCAGCGTTCGTCTCCAAACACTCTTTTTTTGTAAGCTGCGCCAAGAATTACCGTGGGAATAATAAATAACGCGTGACTGAAATTTATTTTGTCTATTGACATCATCTTGAAAGAAACGACCGTTCTGAAATCTCTAAACAAATACGTACCATAGAATTTCGATATTTTCATACATTAATAGAGAATGGATGGAAACATAACCTAGAAAATATTCGCGTGCGATTTTAAAGGTTAATCGAATCGCGCGCCGAACGAATTATTTATCATAAAATTGTAGCTGACTAACGCGTAACGCCCCGTATAATTGATCAGATCCGGTCGATCAACGAAGATTGTCTGCGTTATTTTCCAAAATCAACGTCCCTTATATCGAGTCGAATAATTTTAAAATCTCGCGGTAGCACGAGAGTGTTAATGGCGTAGCGTAGTAGCGGAACAGAGTCTTCAGCGGTCGATGATGCGTGATGTCCGTGTATCTCGTCGCATGAAAAGCCGCGGCGGCTGACCGTGCGAAATAAGTAGCTTAAGCAAGGAGAGACCGCGCCGAGTTCTCTCGTGCTGCGGTGTGGTCTGACGAGGGGTAGCGACCGTAACACGGGGAGTGGGGACGCATTTTATGCAGAGAGGATGATCGGTTGCGCAGTGTTTCTGCACCAGGCCAGGTGTATCAACAGCCTCTCGCGTGATCCCTCGTCAAACTCTCGTCAGTACACGCAGCTCCACCTAGGCGAATCTATCGAAACGAAAAGAAACACGCCATCTTTGAGCGTAATCTAAAAACGTCGATTGGCGACACTCGACTTTTGCGACTAAATCGTTCGTGAAGGATCGTACGAACGCGACCAGTCGTCGTCCAGTTGGAAAAGAAGCCTAGAAAGAAGGAAGAAGAGTTAAAACGTTAGACAAAGTTATACGATACCTCGGATCCTCGGTCAAACTTCATTAAGGCATACAGCTCCATCTACGCGAATCTATCGAGACGTAAGCAACGCCATCTTCCAACATAAGATCAGTGGGACCGTTCGCGAGTAATCGTCGTAGTGTTACAGCCTAGTCTCGACGAAGCAACCTCGATAGAGTCTGCAAAGTAAAAAAAGAAGAGGTGGAATATTAGGTAGAGGCAATATAATACGAGGCATATGTGATGAGCCGTGGCGTGTGCTCGGTCCGAGGAAAGAGTAGTCGTTCGAGACAGTTCGCGTGGCCGGAGATTGGTCTGACATCGTCTTCCATCGGTCGTGCGAGAGTGGGGGCGTGTGTTATGCAGGATTTAGGGTTCAACGTGGTGGTAACACCGGCGTGCCGCTGGAGCGTTAGTTCGCCCCGGCACCGAGGCCGTCTCCTCCACCGCCTTGAACGAGGCTGCCTCGCTCGCGGCTCAGCAGTCTTCGGTTCTCTCGGTGTCTTGTATAGCCATGCGTCGCTCACCGCGGTCCGCACAATATCACGAACTCCGTCAGACCGTCGCGGTGTCCCGAGCCGAGAGTCTTCCACCACTTTATTGTTACCCTCGTGCCTTGTTGTTCGACAGCAGCGCCAGCATTCGTGCAACTTACGGCGACCACGATAACTATCGACGTTTTTCACAAAACAACGAAAACGTACGAGCTCGTTCAACCCTGGAAAACTACATACAGAATACCGGAAGTCGACGTACGTTACTTCCTATCCGTTGTCATTGGAGCTTCTGCCCGAAGAGAAAATTCCCAGCCTCGACAAGAGGGGAACGCGACCGAGCGAAACTTAGCGCCACGCTCTGTCCTCGACAAGAAATGTCGAGTGACTAGGCGAATATTCTCACCTCTCGTTCATCGATTCATCCTTCACCAACGAATAGCGGATCATCGACACTCGTATCCTCGTTTTAACATGACTTTCGTCGTTTCACCGGCGCCTGGAAAAATTCGGTGATGAGAGACAGATAAGACTAGTGCGAAGCGTTCCAATGAGAACGTTCTTTTTCTTACGCGCCACGGAGAGTAACCCAAGCACCTCAGTACGTCGGCGGAACTCGTGGCCACCGGCTGGCGGGTCTCCGTGTCCAAAACCAATCCAAGTCTTGTCTCTTTATTTCTCGCCAATCAACGATTTTATATTTCACTTACCAATTTTTGCACCGTCGCGTCTATCGAGTTCGTTCGACTCGTGCCAAACATACTTTAATCCTGTAACAGTGATGTGTACGTAACATATGTTTCGGTGTTTTCATCGTCGTCGTACGAGTGAATATCACGAAACGTATTTCGTGACAGTGACGTGAGGAAAGTGCGACCATCGTGGATACGCGCCTCGTACCATTACAATAATCCATCCAATTCTCGTTTCTTTCGGACGTCGCCACTCGCCTGCACCGATCTCGAGATATCTTGTTATTGTTGTTTTCTTTCTCCTTTTTTCCTCACGATATTCCTTTACACGGTGATAATCATACGGCATCGATACGAGACTGCTCTCGTTGAAGATAATCGCTCCAGTGGCGCCCGATACACCTCCCCGCGCGCCCCCGCGGCCAAAGTGGTAACTAAAAAGAAAGAAAAAAGATCAACGACGAGTGTGAACCTAACCAAACAAATCGTGAAAACGAGATATATGACGAAATCGTCATACTTATCACTCGCAATATTACACGCCGATAAGAACACGAAACACGTGTATTGTGTTTCAATCTCGTTGCGAAACACGAGCACGCACACTGGACTAGCGTTGAAAATTTGACGCGACGTCCAACGAGCCATCTTGAAAACAAATGCAAGCTTGGGTATCGAACGAAGATACACCTAACCTGAAATAAACGTGCGAACGTGGATCGTCGAGGTAATCGTACGCCAGTTTACAGTCCTCGTGACAAAAAAGTGAAACTCTCTCAGGAGGAATCGACGATTCGTTTCTTTTTTTATTCGGCGTATTTTAACAATTTCCTGTTTAACGCTACGGATTCGTGCGAATGAAAATTGTCTCGTTCGTTGGATTTCTCGAGTGTGTCAGGAGGAAGTAAACGTGCAAGGAGCCAGGAACAGCCACTACCACCGCTTTATCGTTAGCTTCTCGTTTGTACATCGTCGACGGAGAACGAGAGACAGTGCGCGCGCAGGCGCGAGAGTGAGAGAGAAGGAAGAGAGTGAGTGCGAGAGCAAGATTGAGAGAGAGAGAGAGATACTGAGATCGGTGGGCAGTTATGCGCTCAAATTATGCGTCTCGGGCACGGTGAAGCTGCGGCAGCAACCGCGGCCGAGCGGTCTCGTAGTTACACGTTTACACTTACGGATAATCTCCTGCACGTACAACGTTTTCTTTGAGCACGTTGCTCGACGCTACCGCGAGCGGCGAAATCGGCGGCAAATCGTTAACCGCCGAACATCTCAGCCGTAAATACACTGCGCGTGTGCACAATACCCGCGCATGCGCATGGTGGATTGAAAAGAAACAAAAGAGCGAAATTCGACTAAAAAAAAAAACGAGCAAGGAAAGGAATAAAAAATTAACGTTGAATTAAAATTAGAAATTCGTCGAAGCGAACGACTTTGAGGAAACGTTTTTTTTTTCCTTTTTCTTAACTGTAGCGTCCTTCGTTTAACCTTGAGATTAGTTTTCTTTTCGTTTATTCGATTAAATTCGATAGTGAAAATAGAAAGCGGGAATATCGATAATCGATAAATCGAATATTCTCGCTCGTTTTTAAATCTCTCTTCTTCTTTTTTTCTTATCGTAACGCGACTCGTGCCTTATCGTTATTATTTATTATTTCAAGGTGAAATACGTTTCGTTTGAAAAAATCGACGCGAGTGCAACGTGAATAAATTCTTTTGTCACTTTTTTTTTTTCAGTAACAAAAAAAAAACGTAAGGAAAATTTGTGAAGTTTTGTTTTCTTTTTTGTCTGACAAAGTGTGTTGTGCGCGTGCGCGTGTGTCTGTGTTTACGAGTCCGAGGCGGCCATTATGAAAAGGACTTAGCGGTTGTACGAGCAAGCGTCGAGAGTGGGTGAGTACCGAATAAAAAAAATTGAATTTAAAATTAAGAAAAAAAAAAAAAAAAAAACGTTCGATGATTTTGCACAAAATTGGGTTACTGGATAATGGAGAAATATTTTTTTAAACAATTTTTTTTTTTTGCATCGACGAGATGGTCGAGTGTCTTTGCCACTCGGGTCGAAAGAAGAAAAGTGGCTCGAGGACTAGAGCTGAATTACGAGGACATGTTTTCATCATCTTACATGTGTTTTAGAAAGTTGTTTGTTCGACGCGGTGTACGTACGTTCGGTTCCGGATCTTTTTCTTTTAATTTTTTTTTTCCTTTTTCTTCTTTTTTCTTTTTCATGGTCGAATCGCTGAGATCCATTTTATTATCTGGTTCATTTTGAATCGTTGGTTTTGTTTTTTTAGATTTATGGGGTAAAGTTGAGGATTTTAATTTAGGGGTTATGGCATGCGATAGAGAAAAATTGTTGGTTAATTTTGAATTGTAATAATAATGTTTGATGATTCAATCGTGGGGGGGTTGATCGATTGATTTATGGATTGAATTATTTGTTTTTAATTGGGGGTTGGATCGAGTGGTTAGATAATTATTTATTAATCGATCGATTAATTATTGGATAATTATTCATCAATCTATCGATTTATTGTTAGATAATTATTCATCAATTTATCGATTTATTATTAGATAATGATTGAGTAATTTATCAATAAATTATCATTTCATTATTTGTTTTTATAAATTACTTACAATTATAATTTAATCATTTTGCTATTTAGTTTTATTTGCAATTTGATTTTCAATTTTGTTTGCAATTCAATGTTTAATTTTTTTTTAGAAGTTATTTTTTAATTTTGTTTGCGATTGAGGTTCTAATTTTGTTTGCAATTTAATTTCTAATTCGTTTTGCAATTTAATTTTTTATCTTGTTTGCAATTTCATTATTAATTTTTTTGCAAATTAAAAAAATTTTTTTGCAATATAAGTTCTAATTTGTTTTGCAATTTAATTTCTAATTTGTTTCGCAATTCAATTTTTAATTTGCTTTGCAATTTAATTTTTAATATTTTTGTCAAGTTAATTTTTTATTTTTGTGGTAATTAAATTTTTATTTTATTTTATTTAATTTTTTTTTTTGGCAAAAAGCGATAAGGCGATAATTAATGCGATAGGTGAAAATAGTGATAATCTAGTAGGAGCTACTATCACTTTGCGCCTCTTTTCGCTCGTTGTTATTATTGGCCGATTGCTCAACGAGAAGGCTGGCACGAAAGTCGTTCGTGGGCATGAGTCCCAGAAACGAGTGAACGTACATTCGTCTCGGCCAATAATCGCTTGACGTAGCTTTTACCGTCCGACCGTATGGACCAATGGTGATAGTTGAGCGTTTCTTTTTCTACCAGAACGTCGTACGAAGGCACGCACCACTGCCACCAGTCCCAGCTCCGCATTATAAATTTCAACTATAAATCTGAACGTCAACAAAAAATTAACGTAAAATAAAACGAATGAAAAATATTCAAAGAAACATAAAATTTTTTTTTGTTCCTCTGGACATTTCTTTAATCCGGTTTTTCGTAGGATTTTTGTTAATGTTAAATAGGCACGTTGAGCGATATTTGTTTTAAATTATCGAAATTATAAAACTTCGAGATTTAAGGTTCGATGTTACAACGAACGATCGATAAATCGATCATCATTCGACTTGGTTACAATTCAGATTTCGTTCTCACGATACGAGCACGAAGTGAAAAAATAAAAAATCGGGGGCACCTTTATTTATGATTTATGCGAGACTGGGGGACTCGCTGTTGGCCACCAGACAATAATAACAAGGCGCCTGTTCGATATGAATTATGCAATCGATAATAGCATGCTCGAGTTAGCATCGCGAATACATTGAATCATCAACTTCGACCTGAACACCGTCAGCTTCCTCTCTTCCGGCCAAGGTCCATCGTGGATGTTAGAAATAGTCAACGAAAAGAAGAGTTAATAGTCGTTGATTTAACTAATAGGTGATAATCGAGTTTGGAAAATTTAACTTGTCCGGGGTTCTACTGTAGGCATAAACAAATTCGGGGCTTCTACTGTAGGCGTAAATAAAATTGAACGATGTTTGACTTATTCATGAAATGAAAATTGATAGAGCTAATAAGCAATAATAGATTTTGGGAATATAACTTGTCAAGGGTTCTACTGTAGGCATAAATTAATTTAGGACTTCTACTGTAGGCGTAAATAAAATTGAATGATATTTGTATTATTTACAAAATAAAAACTAATAGAGCTAATAAGCAATAATAGATTTTGGGAATTTAACTAGTCAAGGGTTCTACTGTAGGCATAAATGAATTTAGGGCTTCTACTGTAGGCGTAAATAAAATTTAATGATGTTTGACTTATTCAAAAAATGAAAATTAATAGAGCTAATAAGCACTAATCGATTTTTTGCATTTAACTTGTCAGAGGTTCTACTGTAGGCATAAACAAACTCAAGGCTTTTACTGTAGGTTTAAATAAAATTTAATGACGTTTGACTTATTCAAGAAATGAAAATTTAATAAGCACTAATAGATTTTGGGTATTTAACTTGTCAAGGGCCCTACTGTAGTCATAAACAATATCGGGGCTTCTACTGTAGGTGTAAATAAAATTTAGCAATGTTTGTATTATTAACAAAATGAAAATTAATAGAGCTAATAAACAGAGTCCCTGAGAAGTTAAATTAATGAATGCTTAGTAACATTTGTCTCCCGATGTTAACATCACAAAAAAAAATAGGAAAATACCCGAATTGACCATATAGCTTAGCGTAGACGAAATCGGATAAGAATACGCGCAACGTTCCATCCACGATATGTAGTATTTCTAGCTGATACATTTAGTGCGTATATAGCATCGGGGATAATCTCGCACCGAGAGCTTTCGGCGGGTCGTGTATCTCGCGAGTCTCGCTCCGGTTGTAATTCTCGGTTTGGAACTCGCGCGGTAAGGGAAATAATAAATCGAGGACCGTGGAACAAGGAGGAAGGAAAACGAAAAAACAAAAATAAAAAGAAATGAACAAATAAAAAAGAAGGAAAGAAAGAAAAGAAAGTAAAAATAAAAACGAGTAAACAGAGGTGGAAGAACGACGAGAGCAGAGCAAAGGGACAGAGGAATAAAAGGAAGAGGACGAAGGGAAAAGGAAGCAAAGGTGGTGTAACGCTCTCTCGCGCTCGCTGCCCGCACTGTATACAGTCGAGAGATGAGAGAGGTTTTAAACCCGCGATCGTAAATCGCGGTCTCACCGTTTCCACGGGTCACGCCCCGTTAACGCGCGGGTTAACCCGCGGGTCCGCCCATTTTCGGCTCCGATATACACTCCGTACTGTTGACTCGTACACGATACAGTACATATATCCAAGCCTGTTTATATATGTATGAAATACCGTATGCTATAAGTTAGATACGACGTATCGTCTATTATACGTACAGTGGATGCTTCGTTAACGAACGCGTTTCCTACCTGCGCAGCTCGAGCGGAGTGGGGGGCCTTCGGTGCGATTGGTCGCGCTGTCCCCTCCACCTGCCGCGCGGGCCAACCGCGTCGCAGCGCTCGGGGCGCTGGAGTGGGGGTAACGCTATACCTGGCATCACAGCGGGCGTGGGAGTGGGGGTAGCTACAGTAGGACCTCGATTAAGTACACTGGGAGTAAATGGCAATAAAAAAATATAAAATTAGAGGCAAATAAAAATGTATATTCTCTTATTCTCTTATTCTGAATATTTAATCAAAACAGCTCACTTTCTCCATACTATAAAGTTGTATAAATAAATAAATAAAAAAGGTATACGCTCGTTTTTTGCAGCATTTTATTCTTAGCCATTGGCACGCGCTTTGACAGTGCAGGAAGGAACGAGGTGAGGTAGAGGTCGTAATAAATACTACATCCACCAAGAGACTAATCGTGACGAGAATCGAGGAGTAATCGAGCAAACGGTAACGGCGTTACACTGTATTGACGTAATCACTTTTATTCTTCTTTCTTTTGCCCCGATGCTTTAGCGGGAGCGCATCGGCCAAGCACACGGCCAGCGTTCTCTCCAAACACGTCTCTCTGATTTGAGATCGCTTCGATGAGGGCGGTAAAGGGTGCGGGGGTGGGGTGTGGGGCAAATGGGGGGGTTAAGCAAACAACGAAAACGAGTGTTGCATTTTTTTTTACCTTTATCGATTTAATGGCTATAATTTCGACCGTGGCTCTCTCGCTCACTCTCGTATTCGAATTCTTCTCGGGCCCTCGTGGCCACTCGAACGCACTTCTTCGTGGAGATTCTCAGGCTTTAGAGAAAGTAGAAGAGTTGGTGGGAATATGGACCACGTTTTTTTTTTTACGGTATTTTTAGTCAGAATAATTTTTGTGAATTGGGAATTGTGGACTTGATTTTATTATTATTATTATTATTATTATTATTATTATTATTATTATTATTATTATTATTATTATTATTATTGCAAAAAACAATATAATTTTTTTTCTTTTCACATTTGGCTCTCTAGTATGATTCTAATATTATTATTATTGATATAATAATATTATTATACTCTCTATAATATTACTATCATTAATATTTTCATCATTAATATCATATTTTATCATTAATATTATTATTATTGATTATTATTATATATTATTATATAATATTATTATTATTATTGATATAATAATATTATTATACTCTCTCTAATATTATTATCATTAATATTTTCATCACTATTACTATGATTATTATTATTATTATTGTAAAAAAAACAATAAATTTGTTTCATTTCGAATTTGACTCTCTATTGTTAGAGCCGATATTTGGGTGTCGAATTTTATACCACCGGGACAAAAGGGGGTCAAAAGTGGTGTCGCATTTCGCGTCGAGACGGTCGGTGAATTAAAATTGGATGGATGGTGCGAAGATTTTTTGAATGTTTTAGCCTTGAGAATTCTTGGACCAAAATTACATACACGAACTCAAAAAATTTCAATTTTCTATATTTTTAATTGCAAATGTTTTTTTTTTTTTTCCAAATTGAAATTTTGAGGGAGATTGTTTTTTCATCGGTGAACACCTTGAAAAGTCTGTAATATATGCTCAACGGTCAATAAAACATTCAGATAATAGATTTTACGTGTTATCGCACTTTGCAGCTTTCTCTAGCGACATTAATATTAAAATAGTCAATCACTTGACCGTTCTGACCCAAGTGACCAACACCTCAAAGAATTTCGACTCGTTACCTCGCCGATAGTATTACATACGATTTGGCTCATGGACATTCGTACCAAATTCTACGTTTATTCTATTTTTAAAATAGAATTTTATAACTTCCAAAAGAAAGCAAAAAAAAAACACCAAAAAAATCGCATTATTATTATTGTCAACTGTTTTCCCACCAAATCCTTTTTTTCCATTCAAAATTGACCCTTTTTTTTTAAATAAAATGCAATTTTTCATCGTATTACAAAACGATTCCATAACTCAGAGAAAAGAAAAAAAAGCACCAAAAAAGATCGAAATATTATAATTTTCGTCTATTTTCCCACCAAATCCTTTAGTTACGTGTAAAATCGACCCTTTTTCAAAAATAAAGTACAATTTTTCATCGAATTACTAAAAAAAAATCCAATAAAAAAAATTCTATAACTTCGAAAAAAAAACAAAAAAAAAAAAACACCAAAAAAATCGCAATATTATCATTTTCGCCTATTTTCCCCTCATAATCCTTGTTTTTCCCTACAAAATCAATCGACCCTTTTTTCAAAAATAAAATACAATTTTTCATCGAATCACAACAAAAATCCAATAAAAAAATTCTATAACTTCGAAAAGAAACCAAAAAAAATCGCAATATTATAATTTTCGCCTATTTTCCCCCAAAATCCTTGTTTTTCCCTACAAAATCGACCCTTTTTTCAAAAATAAAATACAACTTTTCATCGAATCACAAAAGAAAGAAAAAATCACATTTCTTCGCGATCCTCTTCTCACCGAACAAAAGAATAAGAAAAAGAAAATTCCTGTAACACGATCGTCCGAAAAATTCGGTCCAAAAAAAGAAATTCTCGATCGGAAATCCTCACGCCGCTTTGACTCCGACCCCAAAAGCTCCAGGTTAATACCGTCATAGAATTTGTTTAGTTGCCGTCTGCGAGTCTTGAGGCAACACGAGCAACGTGTATAACTATATCGAACATTTAGTGTGTTACTCCGTCTCCTCGGGTGGTATCTGGCTTGGTTGCATTCTAATGGGCCAAGGAAGGAGGAGGAGGAGGAGGGGGGAGGGGATGAGGGTACATAACTGCGGATGAAGCTAAACATGCGCACTTCGGCTCAATGGAGCGCGAGGGGTGCACTGAACCGACACGCGTAGCACGACGAGAAGTGTATTTTACACGTTTTTCATTTTTCTTTGCTCCTTTCCTACGCGTGTTTATACGAGTGCGCAGGGTATCGCGCCTACCCCCACTCTTTTCCATCCCCTCCACTTAATAGTTGAGACATAGCAGACGTGTTTCCCCGTGTGTTTCCACGATACACAGAAACTCGAGCAACGTCACGACGTTTACGTTCATACATTTCGGCATTTCCGTCTATCTCGAAGGAATTTTGTTGTTTTTTTTTGTTGTTTATTTTAAATCTTTTTTTTTTTCTTTTTTCTTGAGCGAGGGAAGTAGATAATAAGAATTCAATTTCCGGGCGCTATAGCGAGAATCTAATCGATGGATAGCTTCGTTTATCGTTAACGAGATGGGATTTTTTTTTTTTTATAGAAATTGGTAAATATTGTGTATCGATAAGTTTAGAAGGAAAGATTAGGCTGATTATCAATGGATGTGGTTTGAAAGTTTTTTGATTGGTGCTCGATAAAAATGAATCTGTTTTGTTTTTTTATACGTAAAAAGAAGGGTTGGATTTATATGAATTTTTAAAATAAAAATAATTAATTGATGATAATGAAAATTTTGTAATTTTTTGTTTTTAAAGACGTTTTTCATGGACCGTTTCTCGTTGTAGGTTTGAGCAGGAATGTGTGAAAGTACTTTGTTATTGAAAAAGAGAAGATAAAAAAAGTTGAAATGGCCACGTTGATATGATTAAATGATGGACGAGCGAGACGACAGAGTCGGGATGTACTGGCAATCGTAGAATCATAATCGAACGAGGTGTCGAGCGCGAATGAAAAATCGAACGAGCGAATCGATTGGAGGTGGCGCGGTGTCATCGCCTATATTTAACCCGAGCCACGCCGCTTGTCGAATCACGCTGGTATTATGACCGTCCGTTTATAAATGCGAATGTCAATCGGTGCCTCGTATCGTGGATCATATCTGTTGATTCATTTGCAATTTGAAAGGTTACACCATTCTTTATGCGAATGTTTATTGAACTCGATGATTGCGATCTGGGTACAGTCTAAGCACGTGATATTTACGTTGAAAGTCATGCTGAACTCACCGATCGGCGAGATTTGAAGTATATTAAGAATTACAACAATGTATCCGTACTCCTTTATTATGTTGCAGCTAGATAATTCGATAAATCGTTCGAAATCGATAATCGATCAAAATCGAGAAGTCGATCGAATGTGGGTAAATCAATAAAAATCTATAAATCGATCAAAATCGATAAATCGATCAAAATCGATTAATCGATCAAAATCGATTAATCGATCGAAATCGATAAATCGATCAAAATCGATAAATCGATCAAAATCGATAAATCAATCAACATCGATTAATCGATCGAAATCGATTAATCGATCGAAATCGATTAATCAATCAACATCGATAAATCGATCAAAATCGATAAATCGACCGAAATCAACTGAAATCGATAAATCGACCACAATCAACTGAAATCGATAAATCGGTGTAAACGCAATGGAAACAGTATTTCCTTCGTAAAATATATTTTTTAATAAATTTTAAAATAAAAGAAAGAGAATAAAATGACAACTTCTCCCAAAATAAAATCTAATGTGCTTTGTTAATTTTTGGGTCTCTTAAAGTAAATCAGAATTTTCTTTACGTCTCGGACCGAAACGGCGACGGAACTAACGATAAACTGCCTCGGATGTAAAGGTGTTAATGTATCCGATACGAGTCGAGATCGAGAAAGTTTAGTTTCATTAGTGGGATTTCTATTTCGTTTTTTCTTCTCTCCTTCCTCCCCAACCTTTTTCTTTGTCTTCGACGGGACGAAACATATACGTGTTCCGTACACGAAAAGCAAGTACGGCCGCACCTCGACAGACACAAATACACACCGACGTAATATTTCCACTCTACGTCTGGTTCGTCGTGGCTCTTATCTTGAGAATGTACGATAAAGAAGTACGGACGATAGTATTTCTCGGTATTCCTCTGTCTTGCTCCCGGATTCGTCTCACGTATTTGTTGTCTTTGTTTATTTTATTTATTTACCCTTCTCGCTTCGAACTAACGCGACGTTTTTTTTTTATCGACTGTCGGTATTAGCGAGCGTTCGGCCATTTTGTGCGTCATTAATGCGCGATGACATGGCGGCAGGATAAACAAATTTGAATTCTATATATATACATATATAATATTATATAATAATAATAATAATTATATAATAATTTTAAACAAAAAAACCAACAAATTTTTTCCCCTAGAGAAATTAAGTATAGCTCAATTTATCTAGGGAAACAAATTTCTTGACTTCCTTTGTTTAAAATTTTTAAGTCTCTCTACATTCGCATGAAAATATATTTAAAAATTGAGAAAATATAACATGAAAAATATTAAAAATTAAAAAATTAAATAAATATTCATTTTTTAACTTACGTCGCGTATATATTTTTTTTATGTTTTATATATTTATATATTTATTTGTATTCTCGTATATCTATGGCAATTGGAATGTCCCCGGTGAATCATTCGGATTAATTGGCAGAAGTAACAGGACGAAGGATGCGAAGGCTCGTCTAATTGGCCGAGGCGGGGGGGGGGGGGGGGGGGGGCTGTCACTCAACGTAGATATTTTCAAGTCGACGTCGTGAAAGAAACGTAGACGAACGTCATTTCGATTTGAAATTTTGTTTTTTATATTTTGCGATACGGTGGCGCACGATTTTCCGGAGTGGAGGGGGGCGGGTCGTATGCAACATCGTGATTTTTAGATTTATTTTTTGTCTATTAGTTTTTATTTGCTTGATTATTCGTGTTTCATTTTAATCCAACAATTTAGATTTATATTGATTTGTTTAAAAATATCTTATTTAAATATTAATTATTTTATACGAGTAAAAAAAAATCAATAAATTAATCCATAAAATCATATATTTACAATAAAAATACAATTAAACATTCATAATCAATAACCAAATGATAAAAAAAATCTTTAAACAAATAATGCATTATATTAATAACTGGTAAATAAAATAATTAACAAATTAACAATATTATCAATTTTTTTAATTGACATTACTAATTCTGTTTAGTTTATTTTTGGATTTTTTCGTCTTATTAAGTTTTGATTATTCGTGTCCAATTTTAATCCAATAATTTAGATTTTCATTGATTTATTTAAAAAACATCTTATTTACGTATTAATTATTTTATACGAGTAAAAAAAAATCAATAAATTAATCCCTAAAATTACATATTCACAATAAAAATAAAATTAAACATTCATAATTAATAACAAAATGATAAACAAAAAGTTAAATAAACAAATAATAAATAAATAATAGATAAAATAATTAACAAATTAATAATATTGCCTATGGCAAAATTGATCAACCAAAAAGTGACTCGATCGTAATAAAACTCGAAGAAAATATCACACCGTCTGGTTCCAGTCGTGTCTCGTCCAATCTCTCTTCCTTTTTCTTAACCGCCTCTCGTTCCATACCTCATTCCTCGTTCTCGTCGCGAATCTCCCAATTAATTTTATTTATTTATTTATTCTCATTTCTTTCTCACTCGTTGCCATCACGCCGCGTTGCACCAGTCACACGCCCCCTTTTTAATTCTTGCCAATTGCCAAAAATATACTTTACCGTATATTTTAATTCTCCGTCTCCGAAGCCATTGCCATCTCGTTTAAACTATTATTTTCTTTTTATCTCTTTCCCTCGAGCGTACCGAGAAAACACAATTAAGAAGGATCCGGTAGGATTTTCGGGTAACGGCGATAATTAGGCGCGTGGCATCGGTCATGTTAATTGGGACGTTCTGCGCGTGTCGCGCATGCGCACTTTTGGACGACACCGGCCGTGCCTCACTCTCCGTCTCGCGTGCTTCGAGCTAATTCAAAACTCGTGCTGTTTCTATATATATATATATATATATATATATTTGTACTTTTACTGATCTCAATAAACAGCGCGGAGCTGATGCTCGGGCCAACACCCCCTCGACAAAACTTGACGCTAGCCAGACTCTCCGAAATTTTCTCGGTTAGTTCGGTGCCAGGAAGTTGAGAAATGAGAGAAAAAGAAAGGAGATTTTTTTTTTGAGCAATTTGACGAATTTTTAATATTTTTTTAAATTTTATATTTGTTTTTATTATTTTTATGTTTGAATTTTATTTTTTATTTTCACATGGCTTTGTGATAATTGAAATGTTAAGTTGGAATTGAGAAGCAAGATTTTTAAGATCAAGAGAAACAAGATTTTTTTTTAGCAATTTGACGAATTTTTAATATTTTTTTTTTGGATTTCATATATTTTTTTTATTATTGCTTGATTTATTGCATTTTTAATGCTCGTATAGTTTTGTGATAATCGAAATTTTAAGTTGGAATTGAGAATCAAGATTTTCAAGATAAAACTTAAGATAAACAAGATTTTTTTTAGGGATTTGACGAATTTTTAATATTTTTTTAAATTTTATATTTGTTTTATTATTTTTATTCTGGAATTTTATTTTTTATTTTCACATGGTTTTGTGATAATTGAAATGTTAAGTTGGAATTGAGAAGCAAGATTTTTAAGATCAAGAGAAACAAGATTTTTTTTTAGCAATTTGACGAATTTTTAATATTTTTTTTTTTGGATTTCATATTTTTTTTATTATTGCTTGATTTATTGCATTTTTAATGCTCGTATAGTTTTGTGATAATCGAAATTTTAAGTTGGAATTGAGAATCAAGATTTTCAAGATAAAGAATTAAGATAAACAAGATTTTTTTTTAGCAATTTGACGAATTTTCAATATTTTTTCTTGATTATACATTTTTTTTAATTTCCTTTCTAATTTGCACAGATTATTAATTACAAATTTACAAGAATCGAGCGCCCGGTTAAACCACACAATCAAAAAAAATAAAAATAATAAAAAATTAAATTTCTGTTTTTTGTTTGTTTTTCAATTAAAAATGGCAGAAAAATCGTCGATTTCCAAATGATTTACGCCACGCGCATAACTAATGGGATTATTTATGTAAATATTATCATTTAATTACAAGATTATACGAGAAAATGATGAGGAATTAATTTTTTTTCTTTCTTTATGAATTATGAAATTACAATTTTGCTCTTTTTACCTACGGTCGATAAATTCTTTTCTTTTTTTTTTGTTATTTTTGCCAGACGATTGCTCGCGTATTTACGATCGCTCGTTAATCATCGAGTTTTTCCAAGTCAACAATAAAATTAGTCGCTATCCTTGATATTCTGAGTCACGAGAACGGTCTTAAGTGCCTGTACCTACTATATACATATATACATATATATATATATTTTTTTTCCACCCGACATCGGCGTATCGAAACTGGAAAACTTGCGAGCGTTCAATATCTAGCAATCGCATAATTTTCCCGAGATTGTTAATTTTAAATATTCGACGAACGGCTAATTATTCCGAATGAATATCGTCGAGATCGCGACACGACAGGAGTCCGCGAGGGCGCTGCACGGGCGGTGGACCAATTAGCTACTTTAATCGATCGTAAAAAAAAAAAAAAAAAAAAAAAAAAACGAAAATTACGAGCTGAGGACACGAGCTCTATATGGAACGAGTTTCGTCGTATCTCCGATCGAATAATGCAATCGTATCGGATAATTCGCCATGCTCGTTCGGTTATCTTTTCACCGTGCTGCTTGTTTATGATAAAAAGGCCGGGCTCTGTGACAAATTCAATTAGAAAAACATGAAAACGAGCCTGCGACTAAAAGGATATCCCGATCGTACAACGCTCGGGAACAAAAATTATCTTATTTTTAAAAAAAAAAAAAAGACGACTCATTTTAATTATACTTGGTTTTTTTTGGGTTTAAAAGACGTTTGGGTAAAGGAAGAAAATTTATCAATTTGGAAAACGTTGTTTTTATTTAATTTGTTCATTGGAGAATTTGTTACAATGTTTTTTTGATAAAATTATTCAAACAAAAATTTGTTTATCAATTCGAAAAAATTTTTGGAAATTTAAAACGTTCTTGTAGACAAAATCAATTCGCAAAAGAGTGAATAAATTTATATCGTTCGAACTATCGACAGTAAAACTTGAAAATGAAGAATCTTTTCGTCGTAAAGTCGACCGTAATTATTTTTAAAAAATAATTTTGGAAATACGTAAAAAAATATTTTCTCCAGAATGAAAAAGTGCAACTACATTTTCAATTTTCAATATTTTTCGCTGAATCTTCAATTTCCTATTTAAATCCCGTTAAAAAGCATCCTTCTCGTACTTACCCAAATTTCAAAACAAATTTGTTTCCAATTTTTCAATTTTATCAAAATAAATTCTTCTATTTTATAAAAATTCCCCCTTCCTCTCCCTTAAAAAAATGCACCCTTTACGATAAATTCATTCTACCAAAATATTTCTACATAATCTTCTTAAAAAACCTCCCCCATTTCCCGAAAAATATTCAACCCCCAAAACATTAATTTTATCAATTTAAAATAATTTCAAAAAATGCCCAACCCCTTCCTCTCCCTTAAAAAAATGCACCCTTTACGATAAATTCATTCTACCAAAATATTTCTACATAATCTTCTTAAAAAACCTCCCCCATTTCCCGAAAAATATTCAACCCCCAAAACATTAATTTTACCAATTTAAAATAATTTCAAAAAATGCCCAACCCCATCCCCTTACCTCGTAAAAATGACGCAATCCGCGTGATAAATTCATCTTTCAAAAAAAAAAAAAAAAAAAAAAAGAAAAAAAAAGAAAATACTTTAGCGCGAGTTGCTTTAAGAAAAATGTAGCGTCGATACCGATTTACGGGGTACTAACTACGGAAAAGCTTAACAAATCCGCGAGGCCGTAAATGCAGTCTGATTAGCGTAAACTACGCGAGTAATAACAAGATACACGTTGGGACGATGTTTCGAGAGGCGAAAGTCGTACCGCCTCGTTGTTGCACGAGTACGAACCTCGTTTTCTATCCCGCGTGAGCCTCGACGGAGGTAAAGTGATTATTATAAAGACGTTCGTGGTGAGTTTACGAGTCTACGGGGGTCGGGCCTTACGGGCCTTACAGGACTTACGGGCATCACGGGTCTTGTGGAGGAAGAAAGAACGAGGATGCTCGCCACCGCGGTGGAGGGTCCGCGGTAGTCCGAGGAGTGTCAGTGAGCGCAACTCAGTCACGGCGTGCACCGCCACTTCGAGGCTCCTTGTAAATCCGTGCTCCCTTCCTCTCTTCCCTTGGTCCAGCATCTCTCGCTTATGTTAGTTCCGACGCGGATGCTTTGCGTCGAAAAACGCGTTAATCCAACGTGGTTACGAGAAGGTGCGAGACTCCCAGCTCCGCTGCTATATAGTCCAACCTGTTCGTGTAATTCATAAGTTTCCCGATGTTACGAGCCTGTGGTTAGAGTCAAACCTACATGGTGCTTTAGCTCGGTGCTTGTTACCTGAGTTTGATCGTACGTAAGGATTTTCGAATCGTGGAAGAGATATTTTTGTACCGACGGTGGATTTTATTTTGCGGAGTTGATGGGGATGAAACGAGGGTCTGGTAGGTTTTAAAGTTTGAATGGGAGAGTTGGTGACTTTGAAGTCATTTTTGGAGGATTTTTTTGAGTGGCGAGGGGTTTTTTTTTGTTGAGGGAAATCGAGTTTTTAGATGTTGGGTTCTTACGAGGGTGGATATTTTTGGTTGCACCAGGGTTATAGAGAGGTTGGAGAGACAGGAGGTTGGTATAGGATGGGAATGTTGCGTGGTCGGACTTGGTTTTTAGTGATTTGTTGGTTAAGGGAAACAAACTGATAATTTTGGACTTTGTTTTCAACTTTTTGGCTGGGAAATTGAGAATATTCGTGTTCTAGGAGGAGTTTGCGACTTGATAAGTGTGTTGTTAAGCTTCGTTTTAGGTAAAAGGAATTCATTCCTTTCAGGTTCATCGTCCTCTTGAAGTTCCCGAAGAGGGGAGGGGTGAAATTTATTTTCATCGGAACTAGGCGTTCTGGGTACTTGTGGAATCGGAAATTTCCCGTAGAATACGAATATGATAGTCTTATTCCTGGTTTTTAACAAAGTCACCGTCAAAAGTTCATAAAACGTAAAATTTTGCAGATTTTTTAACTTTTGGCTGTCCAATTTCCAAAATCCAGAACTCACAATATCATATTCGTGTTCTACGGGAAATTTCCGATTCTGTAAGCACCATTCTGGTTTTATTCAAAAATAATCACGTCTGTAAAGTGCACAAATCCTTTCGGACTTTCGATATTTCAAACCGTTCATATGAATCGAATTTTGAAAGAAAATGGGAATTCCCCATAGAACAAGCATATGACACTTTTATCCCCTGTTTTTATCAATGTATCGATAAAAAATTCGAAAAACTCAAAACCTCGTCTTACAAATTTAACTCCTCTTCCTTTAAAACTACACATCAACCACTTAAATCCAAATCAATTCACCTTTTCAACCCAAAAAAGCTACAATTATTCATGCACAGATTTTCGTGTAACAAAAATTGATAACTTGTTTTTATCGCGGTCACGCATCTCTCATTTGTTATCCTCTAATCCAGCGGGATTGCCGCGGAAATAAATAATCTTAACTGCGGTCACTGTTTCGAAGAACAGAGAGAAACACGAGCCAAAATTTTCAATGAGCGTAATAATAATGTGTCCGTGTGACAGAAGTAAGTTATAGGATTTTGCGAACCGTGTGGGTCTGACAAACTGCGTTCTCGCACTGAGGCATGAATGCAGAACTGCGCATATATCGCGCAGCACATATCCTTTCCGGTCGAGAGATGATGCTATATGGCAAAAGCCTCGATGCCCCCTAGCACAAAGCATGCATGGGCTTAATGGTGCTGCCGTTGCCGCTGCTCGCCCATCAGTGAAAATTTACGCCAGGACGAGTTGGCGAGAGGAATTACGGTTCATCGATGGAACAGCATCTCGCGAGACTATCGTTGTAGCCACCAAGCCGTCTCGCACTCTCGTCCGAAGCGTTCGTGAATAGGAGGGGGTGGTTGGTAAAAAAACAAATCCACTCTCTGGGTTACCAGATATCTCGTCTCGCATTACGTTTCGCTACACCGCTTGTTCATGTAGGCAACGCAAAATCGCCCCCGGTGTACGATCGATACGAAAAACGATCCACCACCCTCGCATTTTCCGTTCTGACTTATATCTGCTTCGTAAATGAAACATTGACTACTATAATCCTGCGTAGTTCTCTCGCCGGGTTTAAAAAGTTTGTTGGATCGTGAAAGTTATTGAAAAGATTCTACGCGAATTATTTTAGATTCCAGGGAGACTTTATTTCATTTTCCAATGAGTTTTTGTAAAAAATTGCCGCTTGAAACTCAAATAGGTTGTAGTAAGGGCATGATTATTCACGAGGAAGCTATTTTGAGTTGTCATTTAGAATCGCAACTTCAGGCCGCCATTTTGAGTCTTTTGCGTCGCCATTTTGCGTCGCAACTTCGAGACGCCATTTTGAGTCTTAACTAGGAGCTGCCATTTTGAGTCTTAACTACGAGCCGCCATTTTGACTCTTAACTACGAGCCGCCATTTTGCGTCGCAACTTCAGATCGCTATTTTGAGTCTTAACTAGGAGCCGCCATTTTGCGTCGCACCTTCGAGCCGCCATTTCGCGTCACGACTTCAACCCGCCATTTTGAGTCTTAACTACGAGCCGCCATTTTGCGTCGCTACTTCGAGCCGCCATTTTGCGTCGCAACTTCAAGCCGCCATTTTACATCACCTCTTCGAATCACGTTCACTAAAATTCCCAAGATCGCCACCAGGTGTCGCGTTATAAAATACCTTTACCGAATCCTCGAAAATGACTAAATCCAAAATCCCCGAATCCACAGGGGTGTCCTTTTTGTTTCCTGCAAACTGTGGTCTCGCGAACATCTACGAAATTCGAAGAACATTTCGATAGAGTGTTCCATGGCCCAAAGAGGAGCGCGTCAGACCACCTACACAATCTCGAACGATTAGCATTCCGCAATAAGTCAGAGGAGAAAGCGAAAGAGGCAGATAGAAAGGGAGTAGTCCTCCCCTCCCCCTCCCCTTCGTCCCTTACTCGACATCGTGTTTGCCGCCGCCCGCTATAGTTCGCCGCACCTAGCGTGTACCATCGCTCAGAGCTATGTGTGTTCCAGCATTATCGGCTCATTTGATTCACACTACTATATGCAACTCCTCTTCACCGTAATTTGGGCCCTTCACGCCGAGAGTAATGGCAAAATCGTTGGACCGCCATATCCCCAGGCGCATTTCAGTCCATGAAATACTTGCGTATACCTTGCATCGTCTAATCGCCAATAAAAACAAAATAAAATCAAAATAAAAAACCAAAACAAAACAACATAATTGTATAAAAATAAAACTAAAATCAACGTTAAATAAATAAAATATGCAAAAATATTATACGATACAAATAAAATGAGAATAACATGAAAATAAAATTGAAATTAAACAAAATAAAACGGTAATGGGATAAAAATTAATTAAAAATTGAGTAAAAATTAACAAGAAACAAATTAAAATATAGAAAAACAAATTTTTGTTGCAGTTGCATTAAAATTTTAATATTATCGAGCTTCGTGTAAAATTAAAAATAAAAACGTAGCTACCTCATAGAATATTCTTCACAAATTTCAATAAACAATCGACATTCAAATTTGTTCGATCAACAAATTTATATTCAAAAATATTATACGATACAAAAAAATGAGAATAACATGAAAATAAAATTGAAATTAAACAAAATAAAACGGTAATGGGACAAAAATTAATTAAAAATTGAGTAAAAATTAACAAGAAACAAATTAAAATATAGAACAAATTTTTTTGCAGATGCATCATAAATTTCAATAAACAATCGACATTCAAATTTGTTCGATCAACAAATTTATATTCAAAAATATTATACGATACAAAAAAATGAGAATAACATGAAAATAAAATTGAAATTAAACAAAATAAAACGGTAATGGGAGAAAAATTAATTAAAAATTGAGTAAAAATTAACAAGAAACAAATTAAAATATAGAAAAACAAATTTTTGTTGCAGATGCATTAAAATTTGAATATTATCGAGCTTCGTATAAAATTAAAAACTAAAACGTAGCTACCTCGTAGAATATTCTTCACAAATTTCAATAACACAATCGACATCCAAATTTGTTCGATCAACAAATTTATGTTCAAACACGAAATCTGCCCAGGAGGTCTGCAAATGGAAGCATAGGAAAGTACAGTTGACACACACGAACACGCTTTAGGCAATCATGTTTTATCAAGTCCATCAAAATACAAGTTTCAGGGATAGAGAGATAAGTCAGCGTGCGCGGAGTTGTAAAATGTGTAAATTTGATTCACCCGCTAGTAACTACGGTGTGAATGGACAGTAATTTGTAAGACGAATGAAGGAGAAAAAAATGAAAGAAAATTACGACGATAGAAGATTTCAAAGTTTTTGTGTCGAGCACCGTAATTTGTAAAAGCAACGTCCAAAAAGCCATTTCGGGTAATTTGTAGTTTTTATTACCTTTTTTGCTCTCGGAGATGTTTTATCGTCGTCGTATAAAGAACATGGAGCCATTAAAAGTGTTAGATTTCGGTAGTGCGCTGCAACTTCCCTGGAACGAACTCTCGTGAAACGATTTTTTTAATTCGATTTTTTATAACGATTTTATGAATTTTTGGATTAATTGTGCCTTTAATCGCACAGTTTTATCCGTTTTTGACAATATTGATCAAGGAGGAATATTCTAGATCAGATTTTCACTTCAGATTCGAAAGGATGTTTTTTAGTTACCATCAGATGGTAATTTTGGTCCCTTAAGTTTTTTTTTTGTAATTGCTGAATAATTTTCAAATTTGATGAAATTATTTATTTAAAAAATTGTGTAATCAAGCTATCGGATGATTTTTTATAGAAAGTTTACGAGATATGGATTTACCAATGTAAAAAAAAGGGAAATTTGTTGAAAATTCGAAAAATTTTGGTGACGTCGAGCGAATTGTGGTTTCCGGAAGTTGCGTCGGTCATTCATCCGTAAAACTCACGGTCGAAGGAGCCGAACCTCTTTTTTACGATGGAATTAGGATTAGAATTTGAAAAAAATATATTTTACTGCTCTCCGGTCATTTTTAGGTTGAGTTCTAGGGCTTTCAGGGAATCGATGGTTCACCCTGGAGGATTCTATGGCTCGCGATCGATTCGATAAGGATTATTGTCGAAGTGAGAATTTTGGATAATTGATAGCTTCGTAGTCCTCGAAGGTTTTGTGAAAGATCTTTTTTTATAGACTCGTTATTTTACCGAGCACTGTTAATGATCAAATTCACTAAAATTAATTTTAATGTTCCTTAATACTGGTAACGATTTTTGCTTCATTGTAATTCTAGCGTGTATTGATATGCGAATTCAGAAATTTTCAACTTTAGTGGGTTTTAATTATTTTAATTATTTTGAGTATTTTTATTGTTTTTCTTATTTTTCTTATTATATTATTTTTCTTATTTTTATCATTTTTCTTATTTTTATTATTTTTATTATTTTTATTATTTTTATTATTTTTATTATTTTTATTATTTTTATTATTTTATTATTTTTATTATTTTTATTATTTTTATCATTTTTATTATTTTTATTATTTTTATTATTTTTATTATTAATATAAATAGACATATTCTTCTTGCTGCCACCACAATTGTATCGAAATAATAAAACCCTATTCGTTTTTATATCAAAATCAAAAGTACCAATTTTTAATGTGAAACCTAAATTTTTTTCAAAATTTCAAATCCCATCTGCACTCAGGACCCTAAAACTTACAAATTCTTCCGATGATTCCCAACAATCTTAATTCTTAAAAAGAAATGAATTTTTTAATTCCTCTTTTACAAATTTTATTTATCCGTCACGAATACAAAAACTGACATTTTTGCAACTCACAATAATCCAAAAAGACTCTCCCGTAACAAAAAAATTCTAACAATTCACAAAATTTCAATCTCAACCCCCAAACTTAAAACACCAAAAAAAATTTTTTTTACATTTGAATTACCGTTATAACGGTGTACAAACGCGAGGGAGGCAGCACGTGTACCCGTTCAGTCAGAAAACGGTTAATGCCCAACAAATTTTGGTACACAGGGCTGATCCACGAACCCAAACGACTGTCTCAAATTTACCAAAAAAAAAAGGACGTGACCATAATTCACTGTCCTTCCCACAAAAATCGCCGAGCACGTTGGTCGCGTGATTTTCTGGGTATTAGTACGAGTCTTCCAAATATCGAGTCGGCCCTTTTGGGGATCGGTGGTCACGCGCGTGTCTCGAACACACCAAAATTCTCGGCGAACGTCTAACCATTCGAGAAATTTCATCTTTTACACCGATGAAATTCCCCGTGACCTCCCACCGCGGTAGCCAGAATTTTTGCTTCACCGGTATAAACGGGAAGTGACCTTCCTATCCGGGACTTTTTCCTCGTGAAACGCAGGAACGACCGAGAGAGAAAGATTAGTGTGTCTCGAAACGCGGTGTCGAAGGTTCCGGAACAAAAATGTGGAACTCGTTGTCGTGAAGAAAGTTACCAAATTCCTTTTTCCAAAATCTCAAACGAAATTTATCGATTTATCAATTTATTAAAAAAAAAGTCGATTTATCAATTTATTAAAAAAGAAATTCGATTTATCAATTTATTAAAAAAGAAATTCGATTTATCAATTTAATAAAAAAAAGAAATTATCGATTTATAAATCATTTGATCGATTCGTTTATCGAATAAATATTGTTTATTGTTCCGTAAATATATTTTTCAAAAATATGACAAAATAAAGTTTATTATGAAAAAAAAAAAAGAAAAAATTGAATTTTTAAAAGGAAGTGAAGTGTGCAGGATGAAAGTCGATTTCGGATTTCTCGTTCGTGATAAATCGACGATTCATTATTCCGAGTGTTCGTAATTTTTCTTTAAAAACAGGATTTTGCTTCGCGAACGTTGAAAAAAAAAGTGTGAGTAAGCTCTCGATCGATTCCTTATCGACGAACGAGCGAGTATTTTTCATTTTGTATAATCGTATTGGCTTATTGCAAATGTTGGTTCAATAACGAAAGCCGTAGGTGTGAGAGCGTACTCGTATTTATCCTCGCCACCATAGCAATCGGAAAATTATGGGTGATAAGTCTCTTACTCATTGGACCGAAGGTATAACTCTCGCAACTCGTATATAGGTCGTTCCATGCTAAATCGATCAATATCCCTCGATCGTCTTTCAGAACTGTCTTAAATTATTTTATTGCAAAAGTACTCCATTAAAATTGGATTTCTGATTTTTTTCCGATTTTTCGAACCTTCCTTTCAAATCAAAAAATCCAAATATAACTTTTTATTTTTGTCATTATTTCGCATTCTCTATTTTTTAATAATTCTCCAACCATGTCCTACTGTATTAAATTTTTATTAATTGTTGTTGTTGTTATTATTATTATTCAATAATAATCTTTGAAATAATAATAATTTTAATAATTTAATTATAATAAATTATAATAATTTAAGAATATAATTTTAATAACTTACCAAATAATAATAAAAATAATTATAATTATAATTATTAATTATTATTAATTAATTATTTTATTAATAATTATTAATATTATTATTAATAATAATAATAATTATTATAATTATAATTATAACGAAACAATTATTATTACCTATTGGTAATAATAATAATTTTTCGATTAAAAATGTTTCCAAAAGGGTAATCAAAATTGGAAAAAAATCACAAACGTCTTACTCCGTAATAAAAAATCATTTGATAATCGGAATTTGGTCGAATCGGCATGAAACGCCCCATACATTGCCTCGTATTTTTTCTATTCGTACAGCCAACGAGACGATAATTTATTGTCAACGAATGTATAAATGTTGGCGCCGGTGATCCGTCGCGCACAAACGAGCCCGTCATATTCAATCCGCTAATAAACATGCTTGAGAGAAAATACACAAACACACACACACACGCATATTATGCAGTAAATAGTTATGGTTGGTAAGTTCTGAATAAATACAGCTAAGTATACATTTTTTAATTCAACAATCCCCACATAATTCACGGAGATCTATTCATCGATCGGGTGACAGAACGACGCGCCACACGTCTCGTCGTGTGTCCTTAACTAATTGTAATCTATGTGACCGCATTTGACACTCCTCTCCACCTTCGTAACACCCACAAACACCGTGGATTTGCAAATATTGCGCACTTCTAGCGAGGGAAAGGTGGCTATTAATTTATCGATAAAAACAATCCTGGTGAGAATGCAACTTGATTGGTCGAGTCGATCGTCCAATTGGAATTCTCAACATATTGCTGCGATGGTTCGTATCGATGGTACGAAGATATCGATGTACGTGCAGTTTTGTTCGGATCGAACGATTCGATAAAATCCAACGCGAGAGTTATTGGCAAGAACTTAAGTCTTGAGTCAACTTTAACGTCAAATTAGTTCATTTAAGTTCGAGGTTGATAGGTTCGATTCTTTTTAAGATTGAATTCAAGCCCAAGGTCGAATTTTAATTAAGTTCAGTTGGAAATCAAATTTGGGCTTGAGTTAAGTTGAGTTTGGCAGTTAAGTTTGAATTTAAGTTAAGTTGATTTCGAAATTAGATTCGAACTTTAATTAAGTTCAGTTCGAAATCAAATTTGGGCTTGAGTTAAGCTGAGTTCCACATTTAAGTTTAAATTTAAGTCAAATTGAGTGCGAACTTAGACTTGAACTTAAATTAAGTTCAGTTCGAAATCAAACTTGGACTTGAGTTAAGCTGAGTTTGACAGTTAAGTTCGAATTTAAGTTACATTGATTTCGAAATTAGACTCGAACTTAAATTAACTTCAGTTCGAAATCAAATTTGTGCTTGAGTTAAGCTGAGTTCCACATTTAAGTTTAAATTTAAGTCAAATTGAGTCCGAACTTAGACTTGAACTTAAATTAAGTTCAGTTCGAAATCAAACTTGGACTTGAGTTAAGCTGAGTTTGACAGTTAAGTTCGAATTTAAGTTACATTGATTTCGAAATTAGACTCGAACTTTAATTAAGTTCATTTTGAAATGAAATTTGGGCTTGATTTAAGCTGAGTTTGACATTTAAGTTCGAATTTAAATTAAGTTGATTCCGAACTTAGACTCGAACTTTAATTAAGTCCAGTTCGAAATCAAACTTGGGCTTGAGTTAAGCCGAGTTTCACATTTAAGTTCGAATTTAAGTCAAGTTGATTTCGAAATTAGACTCGAACTTAATTTAAGTTCAGTTCGAAATCAAACTTGGGCTTGAGTTAAACCAAGTCTGACATTCAACTTCGAATTTAACTTAAATCAAGTTCGAAGATTAATTTTGAACTCAACTTGAGGTCGCATTCAAGCTTGAACATAAACCGAATCTTACCTCAACTTCAAACTTGAATCCGTTCCTAAAATTGAATTTAATCTCTCTCTAGAAACAGAACTCAATTTTATCTTCGCACCTTCTTTTTTAATTCCTCCAAACAAAAACGATAATTCTTAACGGCACTCTCTTAAGACTTCTTCCTGCACTAACACAGGCCACAAAAAATTAACCACACGTATCGATTAAATCTATAATTAATATCTTCCTCTTCATCCAACAATATTCTTATCATTTCTTCATTAATATTACCCCACCCTCCTTTTTTTCCCAATGAAATAAAGTACGTATAATTGTCCAGGAAAATTATTTCTCGTCTAAGAGCGATGGGCGTTGCTCCTTTCTTGCATTGAAAAGCAAACCTGGCCGCGATGCTGATTTACTTGTTGGCTCCGAGACATTACCTTAATTACACCCCGGTCGTTTCCACCTCTCGGATTCGAATTATTTATATCCGTCACAAGCTCTGATTTACTGCTCGCAGTCGCTTAGACTCCTGCTGCTATTCTTGCTCCTGCTATATATATATATCTATTTATTTATTCATTTTTTTTTCTCTCCCGTGCGATACAAGCCTCTTACCGGTATGCCTTGCGGTACGAGATTCTTCGATGCGTGGCAGACTGCAGTTTCATTCATCCGACTAGACGAGACTCCTGCTGTTACTCCTGGCTTTTAGATGTTGATATCCAAGATCCACAGGTGTAAAACGTTTGAATTTCGTCTAACGAGCAACATCCGCCCTGTAAATAATAACATGCTTCATTAACCTTACAATTTGTCTCTATGAATTTACATTTTACATCGTGACGAACCGTTACCATTTTGCGGAGAAAGATGTAAGAGGGTAAATCACTATAGAGGTCGAAAAATATGACAATAGTTTGGAATTTTTTTTTTTTTTTTCTGAAGAAACTAAACAACATATCGAAATTTGGTAAAAAGGTTATTGTTATACAAGTATCAATGATTGTTTGTAAATTTTATCAGAGTTTTGCTAAACAAAATGGCAGCTTGGCAACATTTTCTCAGTTGGGTCTTTTCTTTTTCATTGCTGCTTGGCCGAACCCATAACTGCTGCAATTTCAAAGCTACGATAATGAATCAAATAGAATTCGATACCGTATGATAACAGCTTTGATATTACGTAGGATTTTTTGTTTTAATTGATTTTTGAAAAAGTGGCGTGTTGTTGAACAAAAATTTCGACAAAATGTAAAAAAATGAACGAAAATTGTTAATAACATTTGAACTATGCAATAGAAAAAAGAAATCCTACGGAGTGTCGAAGCTGTTATCATACTATATCGAATTCTTTTCGGTTCATTATTATAACTTTAAAGCTGCAGCAATTATGGATTCGGCCAGGCAGCAAAGAAAAAGAAAAAATGCAGCTGGAAAATTTAACCCAATTTTGATATTTTGCTTAGTTTCTTTGAAAAATAATTCAAAGATTGTTATATTTTTCAGCCTTTAGACTGGTTTAGCCCTTTAATAACGAATGGATACACGACGTAATCGATGCAAATTTAATCCTTGATTGGCATTCTTGAACAAACTTTGTATCAAAGAAGGCGATGGTAGTGTAGTGGATAAGATCTCCGGCTACAAACCTGCGGGTCGACTGTTCAAATCCTGTGCACGAACCAACTTTTTCTTACTGTCACGTTTTTTTCCTTATCTCGGAAAATACGGGAAGAGACGGTGTGCCATGTGATTAAAAAAAAAGGGAAAATAAAAAAAAGTAAAGTGTTAAAAAAATCGAGAAGAATATAAAATATCAAATGGCACGTTACTACGAGTATATGCGAGACCTAGCACAAGCGACGGTTCGATTTTCATTCTCAGACGCCGCCGCGCGTCTTATCGGACAAAATAGCCCGTAAATCGTGATACCTGACACCATTAACCGGTCTAAAAGGTTTCGGTGCTGGGCGATCGATGACTCGATAAGTGACGAAACGATTGATTCGTTCAATTAGTAATCTTAACTTCTCTCCATTCTGAAGTTTCTTTACTTTCTTCCTGTATTCTTGGTTTTTTTTCTTTCTCACGTGAAAGAACGTTTTCTTTTTTTCTTGTGGTTGGAGGATTTTGGAATTGGAAACTGGCGGTGCGATTCGATTCAATTAGTAATCTTGAGTCATTCTTCTCTAGATTTTATTCTTATTTTTATTCTTTACGTTTGTTTTATTTTATTTTCTTAAATAGGCGTTTCCGTTCGAAGACGTTTTTGACTAGAATTGTTCATGATGGGAAAATAGTTTTAGGATAATTCTGATTGGAGGGATAAGCGTTTTATGAAAGGTCAAGATCTTTGATTTAATGTCAAAAAATCGTTGACTCAGGTAAACAACAAATGTTAAATTTTTGTTAAACAAACAGTGGGAGGTGCCATGACAATTTTGTAAATACGATATATATTTTGTTCCTTTATATCGTTATCAACAAACAAAATTTATGTTTCTTCAGGACAATTGAAAAATATTCTTAGTTTTATTTCATGAAAATCTTTGCAGAAATCACTAAAAAAAATTCTAACTTTTTTGTAATTTCTCCTTTTTGGATTTTGCCTATGTCAATTTTAAATAAACGCAGAAATAAAGAATATCATTCCTCTAACAATATATAAATTGATATAGAAAAATAGTTTACCCTGTTGGATTAAAATAAAATAATATTTCAAAAATATTCCAACTAAACGAAATTAAACGAGTGTTGTAAATAATTGTAGGAATAGTCGAGCAAATATTTCTGGTAACCCGAGACGAAATTCCAAGCAGTTGCGTGAGTCTCGAAGTTAACTCGATCGAGATCTCCAAGAAATCTGAAAGATCTCATCACACTGGTTGAGATCTCTCTCGAGTATTACTTTCAATCGTCAGCGAAAGGAATGCACTCCCCATATTTTGCACATGCTGTTTTCGTCGCTTACAAATTCCCCTAAAAAACATTAAAAACTTAATTAAAAAATTGAGAACAAGCCATGCAATGTTTAAACGTGGATATTTTTATTCAATATTAAAAACAAATTTAATATTTAAAAATAAGATAATTTGTCACTAAAATATGTTAGTTATAATATTAATTAATATTTTATATTTAAAAATGTGATAATTTGTCACTAAAAAATGTTAGTGACATTCTTAAATACACAAATTACTTATAACAACAAGAATTTTTAGCTGCAGAGATTCCCAAACGCGACATTTTTATAAATTTTCTTATTTATTATTTTTTACCGACTGTCGATAAATCCAAAATTACCATTTCATTTTTGTCAATAATAAGTTTATTTAATTTCATGGCTACTGGGTGCAGCAGTTTTGTAGAAGTTTGAATGTGAAAAAGCTCGTGTCTGGCACGACCTTCGGAAACGAACGTCCATTAACAAAATGAAAGAAACATAAATACATATATATATATATATGTAAGGAGACTCTGTTGACAATCTGTATTAGGATAATTACGACTCGGTGGTTTAGTACGACGTTGGTAGTGGAACTTGGCTGTGGGAAAGTACAGCGTTTATGAGACGAACGTAGCGCTACCTGCACGTTCTGGAAATCTGATACGCGGTATCTTCCATCGGTATGTGCTTGGTATGTAACACTGCCAATGGCTAGAAGTGTAGTCTCTGTCTCTCTTTCTTCCAAACCTTGTCTTTCCGCCAAAGTTTGTACAATCAATTATAAGGAAGAGACGATGCACCTTCGAACGAGTCTGTACGACGTTACAACTGTACTGGTTCACACATAGACCCGCAACTCTTATCCTTCAAACGCAGTTGAAATGGATATTTTTAGATGAGTTTCAAAATTAACGAAAAATAAAAATTATTCGAATGTTTCTACAGCTAAATCAAAATTTATCATGAATTTTTTATGAAGCTTTTACGAGACTTATCATTAAGATTAGTAATGTTTTTTTGTCGACCTCCTAGGGTCTCGAATTTGTTTCAAAATTTCTTATGGAATAAAAATGGAATGAAAATTATAAATTAAGTATCATAAATTAAATTATAACTAACAAAACATTCACATAAAACAGTGTGTTTAATTTTTTTCAATAATGATCGAATTGAGATGGAACGCCTCGTGCAATTCCTGTCGACCCAAAATTCAAAAATCACATTCCCATGCAAAAAGAAAATAACGATTCTAGTATTATCGAAGTGGTTTCAATCGCAAGTAAAAAAAAAAACAAATTTCTAGTCGAAGGATCAATTTAGATAGCTGAATACGAGAGTCCCTCTCCATCGATCATTCGTAAAATCGACAGTGTCCGAGATATCAAAAGTGTTGAATGCAAAGACCAGCCCCTTGCCTCAGGCACGAGAAAACCAGAACAAATATTAAAAATCGAACACTGCGCAAAGTGGATACGTATCGGACGTCATAATCACTCTCTTATTATCCGTAGCGACGGTATATCGAAATTAGTATAACGGATAAAGACTAGGCCTTTTGGCCGTAGGCAAAATTATCCAGGTAGAACAAAAAAGAGAAAAATTAAGAGAAAAAAAAATAGGAACTTAAAGATCGTTCGATATCGACTCTCGTTGGTCGATCCTAATGGCGATCGTAGGGATCGTTCCGAGGAAAAGAGGGAGGTGCCGCGAGCGCCAACTAGCGGCCGTTTAATAGGCCGCCAGCTGTAACCGTAGATCGTATCGTCGCGGTAGTCATCTACGAGGGATGTGCGAAAGCGAATCTCCTTGGCGTTTGATCCAACTTGCAAGAAGATCCTTGATTTTTCCGCTTGTTAGAACCCGTATACGGAACGCGCGGGTCCTTATATGGGTCCCTCCTTCAGGCCAGGCGGTAGTCGACCGGAGTTACCGAGTGTGGTAATTCTGAGAGTTCTCAAGTTACGTCGTTAAGAGCTCGCATAATTGATTACACTTCTACAGGGTTGTAAAAGTTACGTTAATGAAGGACAGTCTGCTTAATGTTGTACTAAAACCCTCGTAGTTTGAGTTCTTTGAAGGTTAAGTTCGCAATGTTCGCAAGAAATCACAAAAAAATTGAAGCTTTTTCTGATTTCTACAAAGATTTCAATAAAATCATTAGTAATAAATAAAAATTCAGTATTTTACCCTCCGTCGGTATGAAAGAACGATTACCGGTCGATATTAGAACGCCATATTACAAACTACTCCACCTCGAAAACGCAATTTGCGATTTCTCCGGTATAAAATAACGAATCGAGATGAAACTTGGCTCAGCCTCTGCAGAATCATGGCAAGAAGTGGCTGTGATGAAAATTTATTCCAATCCGTTGAACCGTACCGGAGAATTTACGATTCGCGCAATAACATAACCTGTGTCACTACGTCTAAAAATTGCGATTTCTCTCATTCGATGTTTAACACGCGTATATCGATTTTTATGTCGTGACAAAAGTTCTTTCGATGTTTCGAAGGCATAAAGTGACTGGTTATTCGTTGAAATCAGTTAGACGTTTTCGCAGACGACGTAGACATTAATAGCGAAGTAAACGCGGTGTTGGGTTACGTCAGTGCCAAGGGCCTTACAAACCGTTTATTTCCGCACGGCTGGTTACTCCCTGAGGCGTGTCACAGTGCGCGCACGCGCAGGATACCCGAGATATAGATATACGCCATATGCACTTTAGCATATAAATGTATATAGACAACACGTTGGACAGTGGCAGCTTCGGGAGAATTTTTTTTTTCAGAAGATCCGGAGGAATCGTAAATCACGTGTTTAAGAGGCTCGACTGATTACAAAAGCATGTAAACCCTCTCTTCCCTTCATTTCCGCACCGTAGACGATTTTTCGGCTCCTTAAGGACGCATGTTCCCGGACCTTAAGTACAATCTATTACCGACTGCGAGAGGGCTTAACAAATTTTTGTCGCATCGCTTTAAGAGCTAATACGCGAAGCTTGACCATTCTCCAAACTCCATATAATACGAGAAACCTATTTTCTTCCTTCTTCTCGATGTATGGGTCGTTTCGTGTCCAATGGGTCATTCATTCTTTATCATTGCAATTGCAATTTTTTTAGTCCTTTTGTGATTGGGCAAAAATGGGGGAATTAAGCGTAATATTATTATTTTCTATATTGTCTAAAATTAATTATAAATATATACAATTAAAACAATATAAAAATATTATAATAATATTATCTATTATATATTATATATTTATTATATTATATAACAGTATATATTATTATTATTATTATTATTATTATTATTAATATATTTTATTATAATTATAATTAATATAATATTATTATATTATATATAATATAATATGTACTATAATAATATAATAATATATTATGATATATATTATATACATTATATATTATATTAATATAATATATATTATATAACAGTATATATTATTATTATTATTATTAATATATTTTATTATAATTATAATTAATATAATATTATTATATTATATATAATATAATATGTACTATAATAATATATTATGATATATATTATATATATTATATATTATATTAATATAATATATATTATATAACAGTATATATTATTATATAATATTATTATTATTATTAATATATATTATTATAATTATAATTAATATTTTAATATTATATATAACATAATATGTACTACAATAATATAATAATATATTATTATAATATATATAAATAATTATAAAACCGTAATTATAAAAAATGCTGTATTTGACAAAAAACGTAACGAACAAAAATAACTAAAAATAAATAAATAAAAAACACTGCGCAAATTAAAAACTAGAATTCCATCTCAATTTCTGACCAGTCGAATAATTATTTTTACAATTTTCCAAAAACACATTTCCGCACTCCTGGAAAAAAAATCCAGATGGTCCAATCGACCTGGAACGACTTCTATCGAATTCTTCAATTCCGAAATTCTTTGGATCTTCCATCGAACAATTTTGGAGAACGCGTCGTGCCTCAAACAATCAATTTAATTTCGTAACGTCAACGTGTGCTATCTGCATATATATCTTTTATGATCTCGCGGTAGTCCGATAGATGGTAGACCAGCACGTTTGTGTAGGTGGAGATAACTACACTCGTGTCCATTGGTCGACAGACGAGTGTTGAAACTTTCACATCCGTTTGACTGATACAGACCAGCGGGATTTAATGTGTGTAAGAGCTTAATAACCAGCTACGAATTGAATTACATAAATTTAATTAATCTGTTTACGCAAGTAAAGCGAGGCAGGGCCGCTGCGCATGAATTAAGTTGTTTTATATGGAATAATTTATACGCTCGTATCTCCAGCCGGTTTTTCATAGTTTTGCTTTTTTTTTTTTTTTCGTCAAATTTTTTACTTTCTTTTTTAAATAAATATGGACCATGAGATTTTACAAGTTCATCGTGAATAGTCAGATATTTTATTTTTTATTTCAAGTGCCCATAACCATATCCGAGAATATTTTTCAGTGTTCGTGAGTAATCGTGAGAGTTTGAGTGTAAATTGTCCGTGGTAAAGTGGGAGTTGTGTAATTATTAGTTGCGAGTTATAAAATATGGTAGTAAATTTTTAATCGTCTTAGATTAATCAGAAATGTATGGATTGATTTTCGCACCGCTATCGTAATATTTCATTTTAATTGTTGATTGTATCTCGAGCAAACAAATTAGTCGTCGAGGTGATTAGCGATGATTGATAAAACACTCCTCATTGATCGATCTATGCGAACGTTAATTAATCGAAACTAGCTTGAACTTGGTGTTTGCCTTGATTGATTTACTACAAAGTAGACGAGAAAGGGATTGATTGATTTATTTCTCCGTATTGAGAAAGTTAAGATAAATTTTTATCGAGATTCGTTTGACAAATAAAAATGTTTTCGAAAGTCTTTTGATTTTTAAAGACTCGATAAATTATATGATCTTTTATCTTATTGGCTTATCGACCTTGTTTAAATAATTATTGAAATTATTTACATAATTATTCGTATGGTTTATTGAAAATATTAATAACAAATTGTTTCCTAATATTAATTTAAAGTTAGATCGACGAGGACTCTGTGCATCAACGAATCAAAAGAAATACTTTAAGGTTATTTAAAATTGAATATTGCAAAAGATCCTTTCACATGGACGAAGATTTTATCAAAACCCTCGAAGCTAGAAAATATTTTTCAAAAAAGTCAAGTACCGTTTATACAATCCACTGGTTAAAAATAAAAGTAAGTTACTCGGTGCATAATACTTCCAAGACAACGAGACAACCTCCATAAGAAATAATTGCTCAAACCTCCTCAACCGCCTTTACTTATCCGCGCCATTTTTTTTCCAAAAAAAAGAACCATTTTACTACCAGAGTTATAAATTTTCTAAAACATACAAAAAAAAAAACCGACGCACGAGACCACAAAAAGTATGGGACTGGAAAGAAGAAGGCTCTCGACGAAATCCTTCGCAAGTGTCATGGACCTCGAAGTGCCCCGCTGTTTGTGCCAAGAGCCAAGGCTAGTCGAGAACATAATCCTTCTTGTGACTACGACGCGATCTTTTTGGATCTTGATTCGTAGATCCTTAAAGAAACCGACGAGTCGGGGTTTGTTGGATGGGAAGCCAAGGAGTTCTGGAGCTCGTGCGGGTTATCTTGGACGAGTAATCACGAGACGAGCTAGCACACCGGGAACAGTATATAAACATATATATATATATATACATAGAACCCAATGAGCAAAACGCCAGTGAACTCGGAACAACTCACTCAAGCCATTCCAGGCGTGTAGATGAGAAAGAACCGCCAGCAGCATCAGGAGCAAAGATCCGCGGCTCGTGTCGAGATTGAGAGATCGAAATTCACTGTTGCAGACGGCGCTTCTTCTCCGTGTACACTGTGGCTCGTGGGGATCTCTCGATCCTCGCTCTCCACTTTTTCCATCCTTCGTATCGGTCGCGGCCCCTTCGTCGAGTCCCGGGTACACATATTTGTCGGCTGTCCGACTCGATGATTCTCTTGAGGCGCGTAGCTCGACGCCATCCTCTGCTTTGGATTCATGCGGAACAACGTTGGCCATTGTTCCATACGTTGATCGCGTGTGAACCCTCGCCAGGTATCTTCGTTCCTTATTAAACACCTTAATTGTTTAACTACGACCACCGGGTTTCTTGACCCTTGGCTAGGCTGTGGGAACAGGAGTTCCCTCAGGCACCAGACAGTTCATCATCGATGAGGTTTTCATGGAAAAGTTGATGACACGAACGCCTCAAATGCAAGAAAGTGGTTCTCCTGGCCTAGAAGTTGCGATGGAGACGATTGCTGATAGCACTTCCAATGAACACTCATTGTTCCAAGTGACTCATGGTTGGAAGTTCGTGACTTCAAGCTGTGGTTTCAAGAGGTTGTTTCACTTTCAACGACGATTCGAAGTCAATGGAACTTGGACACGATTCGTAAGAGTTCCTTGGGAATGCTGCCCTGCAGGAATCTTCTAGAAATCTTGTACTAAGCTTGATGCAACGTAGACATAACTAAACGCACCCTAAAGCGTTTGTTACTCCTAGAGATTTGTAGATAGAGCAAAGTCTGTCGTCGATCTTTTTTTTCACCCAGATTTTTTCTACCAATGGACTTGTCGACGTGCTCTAGCCACGACCGCCTATCATTCGATACTTAACGACCAAACGGTCCATGCTTTACAGCAGACACGAGATAGGCCAATGAACATATGAGCCAGATCGATCATCTCCCGCTGCGAAACGTTCAACCATGCTGCGTCCATAATTTCGCAAAGATATGCGCTCGTTGATTGGTGGACGACCCGGAGGCAGTTTTTATCGATCGTAGGCGACCGATAGTTAAATAAAAACCGACGCAAAAGAAGGAGTGATCAACCCCTCGGATAACCGTCAACATGAACGCGCAGAGAGCGCTTACACATTGCATAATATTCGCGGGTATACACTGAGGAAACCCCACGCACAGTTTCTCACGACGAGAAATTGCGATTCTGTCCGTGTCTCGTCTATACTTCCCAACGGGTCATGCCTTTTATCCCATTGTTCCATTCCATTGAACAAATACTTTGCACTTCTTAGCGCGTTTATTATCATTAACTGCCGGAATATATAACTCCGGTTAGCCGCGATTCGAATCGATTGCCATGCGTGACTACATGTTCGCCCCATTCGGTGACTCAATCTCGCCATTGCGAATAACGCCCGCGCACCTTCTTTACGAATAACACTTTCCATTCCATGTCGGTATTGCTTTATCACTTGGAACATTTACATGGAACCAAGGGTCGGATGAGGTTATCGATGTCTATAATCAATATTTTAGTGTACTGTTCATGTTTGAACCTCGAACGACCATCTAAAGTAAAGACATATATCTAAAGCACCCAGGCGTTTCTACGAGTATAAAGATTTATTATTATTACGTCGTAACGTAAAACTGTACGCTGTCTTGACTCGACGGAGTGCAACTGTACGCTAGAATCCCCATGGACCAATCAGCGACCGCATTCCGTGCAGGCTAGGTCGCTTAGGCTCCGCCCCCACCGCGTCCGGCCAATCACGCGTCCGCGGTCGCCCCCCACCATCCGAACTCCGACTACTAAGTGGGGGCAGCGGAACGGGGATTGGCCGTGACGGAAAACCTAACGTATTCCACAGTTTATTAAATATTTCATAGCGGTTTTCAAATAAAATTCTTTCAATCAAGTGCGCTAGTCCTGCGCTGACATAGATTTCGTTATTATAATCGAACTGATTCAATTTCCACGATATATATATCGTTCTCTGCAGCCGGCGTACTCACGTCTGGTTTCCACAACGTGGAAACAATTTACGCACGACTGCCACTCTCGGTATAAGCATCATCACTTTATTGCTGATATTTTGTCTACGACAAGGAGGTGGGTTGGGGTTCATAAAATACGAGGCGTAAATCATACCGGAGCACCGCTCTATACATAACTCTTAGGGAGCACAGGCTTGAGGTTATGCGGTAACTCAGCTTTCCTGTGCGTCAACTTAAACAAGTGTTCCCTACGAGACACGCAAGTACAAATGCGTGGCCGAGCTGCTAGGGCATTCGTGCACCTGTGCTCGCTGCGTTCAGACATTTTGTCAAACATCCAGGAACAAAATGAAGGGCGGCACACATCGGCGAATGAAAAGGCATTTGTTTACCCTTGAGTTTGGTCAGCTTAAAAAGAACCGGATCGATTTTATCGAGGATGTTTAGTCTATGGGGCGTTCCAGGTCAAATGGACAGATGACATAAATAAATAATTCGATAAGCAGGGTGATTATTAAAAAGGAACGAGAGACCGAACGAATCTGATATCGTACCGATAACGAGTGCGATGTACGATCGAATATCAAACCATGGATTGGATCGCCGGCCTCTTTTCGAAGAAGGCAAGAACCAATTAAATTACGAATCGAGAAGTCCAGTACGTCAAACAAATAAGGGATATCACTTGGACCGTTTCCATTGGGTGGTTAAACGAAACAAAAATACGATTCTTTAATCCGACGTTTGAATCGCGAGTCACGCATTTTTTTACATGCTTTGTAACGCGTGTAAAAGTTAATACGCGATCCCGTTCAATTCACGCTACTCCGGAGATTTAACAACGTTCCGTCATTTCGATAAGTCGTACGAATTTATTCATGCAAACGAGTCAGACCTACCGGCATCAACGATCATCCATAGATTTCTCCTCCTTGTTACGAGTTATAGGGACGAAGAGGAGAGGAAAAAAATACATCACCCGTTCGGAATTAATTCGAATTGCCAGAGCATGACTCGGGGATACGATTTTCCAGCTTTCTTGTTACTGGATAAAAATGTCAAGCATGGTTTTCAGTCACATTAAGGTAGTCCTATCATTGGGTGGGGGGGGATTAAAATTTTATTCCCGTTTTTTTTCTCACATTGGAAGTGGACCAAGCGCTAAAGTTCATTAAGAAAAGTTGTTGCAAATCGACTAAAGAACAACATACTCAAAATTCAAATTGTTCCTACGGAAAGTTTATTTGTTATATAATAAACAAAATCATGAATTTTGTTTTCCATAAGATTTGTTATAAAAACTAATCGAAGCTTCTTTGATGTCATATAAAAATGTGTCCAAAATTTCAACAGTCTTCATCGACCAAATGATCGAGATACTCGTTGTATAATATTGCGATATTTAACACGGGCTCTTATGGGAGATTGCGAAAAGTGACGATTTTTCAAGAATAAATATCGTGATTTTTGAGTCGATAAAGGCCCCTGAAATTTTACACACATATACATATGACATCAAATAACGTTTCTGCAAATTTTCACTGAAATCTGATGGAAACGTTATAACGATACGACTACCTTAAGGTTTAAGATTAAATTGAACTCGATGATAGTAAATTTATGAATTTTCAAATTACGTCGTTATCAGCTGACAAAAATTGTTATCCTTTGATAAAAATCACTCTAGATTTCTCCAATTTACAAATAATAATAAATTCTATTGGTTAATAACAAAATAATTTAAGAACTAACAATTTTACTCTCTACTAGTAAAAAAAAAATTAATTCCTATCAGCTTTTCTATCCTAAATCCAGAAATATCGTAACAATCTTGTTTCCAATTCCAAAAATACAAGACCTCCCTCGATGTTGTATTCTCTCGTCCAAATCATGAAAAATATTGCTCTTTCGCAATCGGACAATCTATAATTTCCTCGTAGTTGACACGTATCCACGAGGTGTTCCTAATTTTCTAATAATATCAAACGGTTGTCACAGTCCAAACGACTTGTTGGTGCAATGACGAAGTGAGCCATCAAGAAGGTGTTACATTCTTACCAATTTGATTCGGAAATACACCGAGACGTTTTATCCTAGCCGCAATTATATAAGCCAGAAGCGCGACGGTTTCTATAATAATCCTCTTTAATGTCTCGAATTAGACTAAATAGGAGCTTAGGCAAATTCAACGACAGTGTGCGACCATTCCGACTTTCACAAATGTACGGAATGCACCGAATTAGGCTTGTCGCGGATTTTCTCACTCGGCCGAGTCCGACAGCGACTGATAACGCGTGTTCCGGCACAAGTCCGGCGTGACAATGTTACGAGAACGCGTTCGTTTAACTCGCATTCAAGACCGGTCTCCTCGAGTCCCATTGGGGTGACTCGAATGCTTTGTTGGTCGCGTGCGCCGTGGCGACGAGCCTCTCTCGTGCCACTAAGACGTGAGTAATGGGACACGTCGTTTGAGGGACGAAGCTCAAGGCAGCCTTATCCTCGCGAAGCTCTCGACCAAAGCTCTCCTTCTCTCTCTCTCTCTCTCTCTGTTTTTTTTCTTTCGTTTTGCTTCACTCAGCATTACTCCGACTGTCTGCACACCGTGTTAATAACTCGTTTCGTTCCTCGCACTGACACAGCTCCGTTATTCCTAGAACTATCGCGCATTATAAGTGTTGTCTGATTACGTGAACAGAAGTGACGCTAACATTGCACTTTGGCGCCAATTCACAAAAGCATATAACTCAAATAGGGTTAGCGTGTAAATCTTGAAGAGTCCCACTAACGCTCTAATCTCGAGAGCTGTGAGATATTTTACAAGGGAACGGGAGTGTGCGTTTTCATGAATTTTGGTTGTTAACTGTTTGGAAGTTACGTGTCTCACTTGGCGCCGAAAATTCAAACGGACATTTGGGTCAGGTGGAAGTTTTTTTATTTGTCATTTCCTGTAGGCTAATCGCGTTATTTGGGAGTTTGCAAAATTGAGGTAAGGCGGAGGTAATTTTGAAGACTCTTCGGTATATTACGATTACTCCAATGAACTTTAGTTTTATATAATGTTATTTTCAGTGTTCGATGATTTGTTATGTTGTTTGAAGAAGGTGATGCATATTGCCCCGAGGTCCATCGAAAGAATCCAATACCACATTTAGTTTCCACCCTTCCTTTCTCTTCAGCAGACGCAGGTCTGAATAATCGTTAAACGAGGGCGTTCATAACATTGTCACTGGGTGAATTAACGAAGTAATGCGTAGCCCAGTGAGTTTTAGTTTTCTACGACGTTATTTTCAGCGTTCGATAACTCGTTATATTGTTTGAAGCAGGCGATGCATATTACCCCGAGGTCCATCGAAAGAATCCAATACCACAACTAGTTTCCACCCTTCCTTTCTCTTTAGGAGACGCAGGTCTGAATGATCGTTAAACGAGGGCGTTCATAACATTGTCACATGGTGAATTAACGAAGTAATGCGTAGCCCAGTGAGTTTTAGTTTTCTACGACGTTATTTTCAGCGTTCGATAACTCGTTATATTGTTTAAAGAAGGCGATGCATATTACCCCGAGGTCCATCGAAAGAATCCAATACCACAGCTAGTTTCCACCCTTCCTTTCTCTTTAGCAGACGCAGGTCTGAATAATCGTTAAACGAGGGCGTTCATAACATTGTCACTGGGTGAATTAACGAAGTAATGCGTAGCCCAGTGAGTTTTAGTTTTCTACGACGTTATTTTCAGCGTTCGATAACTCGTTATATTGTTTGAAGAAGGCGATGCATATTACCCCGAGGTCCATCGAAAGAATCCAATACCACAACTAGTTTCCACCCTTCCTTTCTCTTTAGGAGACGCAGGTCTGAATGATCGTTAAACGAGGGCGTTCATAACATTGTCACATGGTGAATTAACGAAGTAATGCGTATCGGTCGCTGTCACAGTAGTGGGATGAGACAGGAGAGGCGCTCAGTCTCATAAACACGCGTCTCCGGGAGAGAGTCTCGGATGGAAATAAGAGCCCGAAGAAAGAGCGAAGGTGCTTTGCCTGACAGGCAAACAAGAGAAATGAAGAAAAAGGAGAGAACGAGTCTAAGCGACAAGCCCAACAGGCCAAACACACATCAGTAACATCAAGGCCCGCAAAGTACGAATGCCACGAGGAACGGGCGAAGATCAAGCGCGTGAAAAATACGGTGCAAAAAGATCCTGCGATGCGCTCTTACGAAGGTGAAGGCAGAACACCAGACGTACGTGGTCGGGGCAAAAAGACACGGGGCAGCTTGGCAAAACCGCAAACTGACATTTCTGACACATGACGGGGCATTGTGGGCGGCTGAATCACAAGTACAACCGGTCCCTCTTTGCAGAGGTCACTTTTGCCAACTCGCTAAAAAATCTTGTATACGCCTTCTGCACTCGAATGGAAATGCTCGTATGGACTTTGATTTTAGATTGAAAACGGTTATTTAGGATAAACGGTTAAATTTAGGATAGGGTTGGAATTACATCACTTGTGCATTTTAGCTGTTTCCAGTCCGAAAATATACGAATAACAGTTTTAAATTAATTGAAACACGAACTATGATTTTTTACCTTCAAAATGAATCGTCGTTTAACCCTGTTTCTCCGTTAGTTTGCTCGCAATTCTTTGTTGAAATCGTATGAAAGTGATGCAATTGACCCCGCTCTCCCCTATACCCGTTAAAATCCATCGTTCGAGGAAGTTAATTTATTCTTTGACATTCATTCCAATGACTTCCTAAATTATATTCGTATATGAATTTCCTACGAGTCGATTAAGAAAAGTATATTGTGAACTCTTTCATCGTTATACTCGATCCCTAAACTTCTCCCTTGTGGGCTGTTTTCAAGCTTACATTCATCATACGAGGTGTTCCAGGTCAAAATATGTAAATCACCAAATACAAAGTGGAACATGGAAACACAGGTAGTGTTTCAGAATTAATTACGGATGACATTCCCACGAACCGTTTTATCCCTTCACTAATACCTCAAGATAGTTGTCATACGTGACTGAAGTAAATTATCTCGGGGGATCTGGATTGAAACTGAAAGATGGAACTTGTCGCAAAGAAAATAACAAAAATTTATTTTTCGTAGACAACTTATTGTCAGAGATGGACCACCCCATGACTCGTTGGAATCGTGAAAAATAACTCGAACACTAAATCACTACCGTTGCGAAACGGTTTCAGGATTCGCTGCTTGTTCCAAAGTCAACTCACAAGTTGGGTTTCTGAAGTTTCGTTGCCGACAAACGGTTAATTGTTCCCACACCTCGAAAACACCGAGTCACCCTTGTTGATACTCCCTGTCACTCAGCCACTGCGGAATTACCATAGGCACCTTTCTTTGTGGGCACGACGACCACCGTAGAAGGGAAAAAGTTTGAGGCCCGAACGCGCAACGGGTTTTCCTCGAAAGCCTCGTCCCTACGCCTCGAGACTATTCGTACCAGATGCGTATCTGTTATGCGAAATACGTGTAAATTTCCTTGAAAAATTGTAAATCATGCAAAGCGTCGTCGCAAATTAAAAAAGAAACTGCGTTATAGGCACTGTTTTATAGGGAAATCAGACCGAATTTTGAATATTCGATATTTTATGCAACATTTGTGTTAATTAGTTTTTTAAAAATAAAAACTGGTTTTATACAATTTCGAAAGCCACTACATTTTTGCCTACAACAGCTTGCGGCCGACTTGAGTGCGAAAAAGTTCACCCTTTAGCAGTTTAGGTGTCGCAGATCCAATTTTCAAGGTTTTAACTTTTGTCGAGCGCTGCTAATCTCCCCCTAATCTCTGTCTACAGTAGGGATGGCGAAGATATATCGATATATCAGTATGGGTCAATATATCGATATATCGAAATATAGATATATAAATCGATTTATCGATATTTTTCGATATAGCGATATTTTTTCGATATATCGATATTTTTTCGACATATCGATATATCGATATCTTTTCGCCATATCGATATTTTTTCGACATATCGATATATCGATATCTTTTCGCCATATCGATATTTTTTCGACATATCGATATATCGATATCTTTTTCGATATATCGATATTTTTTTCGATATATCGATATCGATATTTATATATCAATATGTCGATATTTTTTCGATATATCGATATATCGATATTTTTTCGATATATCGATATCGATCTTCATATTTTTTTTAAATATCAATACGATATATATCGATAGTTTTCGACTCTTCCGCAACCTCTAAGTGGGTACAAAAAAGTTCATCCTTTAGTCACTCATATATCGCAGAACCAATTCTCGAGGTTTCAACTTTTGTCGAGCGCTGCTAATGACCCCCTAATCTCTATCCACGTACAGTCAAATGCTGCAAGGTTGAAAGAAGATGCTGACCGCACACCCGGGTACCGCAGCGTGAGTCCTCGACGTATCTAACATCCACGAGGGTCGCGATATTGCATCTCCTTACCGCTGGCTCGTCTATGACAAAATGGGCGAAGTCAAAAAAAAGAAGGGAAACGAAAGAAGAAAAAAAAAGAAGAATAGGCATCCATAATAACCAGGACCTGTGCGAGACCGCGTCCTCGTTGATGACGCGTTGTCGTCGGTGGTCAGAGTCGCGATGAACAGCAGCAGGTCGAACGGGTTCGTACATCAACGTGCGAGAGCCGTTTCTTGAGAAAGAGGCGAATGGCCGGGCGACGAGAGGATCGAGAGAGACGGAAGGACAGTGGGAGAGTAAGAGCGAGAGAGAACGAACCCTTTGACGCTCGCCGCCCGTTTATAAATCTATAGCCTGTCCACAGACCCCACTCCCGTCGCTCCTCCACCACACACGTATAATACAAATGCAACGAGAGAAAAGGATGGAACGAGGCAAAACGAAAGCAACTAGAATCTCACGCAGGAATTTCATGCCTACGCTGTGTGGCAGCTGCCGCTCTCGCCCTTGCCCCTGATCGCTACAAATATTTTCCTCTTTTTTTTTTTCTTTTTCTTCGGATTTTTTCTTTTCGTCCTATGGAAGGCGATCGACTTAAGGATCGCGAGGTTTACGTGGGTGGCGATAAAGTCCTGGGTCTTGATTTTCGTCCTGGGATCGAGGGAAGGGCATTCTCCATCTTGTCTCGTTATTGCAAATTCTCAATGTCATTGTTACTCGATAATTCTACTTTTTATTTTGTTTTTTTTTTTTTTTTAGAAGTTTTCTTTAGTTATCTTCAGGAAGTATTTCCGCGAACGATAATAATCGATCGGCAAACGATTTTTATCGATATTTACAGCTCGACAGTTTTATTTTCGGTAACTGTAAATTTTGTCGATGTAAAAAGAAAGAAGAGTCCAACTGGTTCGAGAATACGGAATTTTTGTCGTATCGAGATATCGTACGAATATGGATTGAAGGAAACAAAAATTGTGAGAAATTAAAATTGTAATTAAAAACGAAACAGTTGTATTTCCGAAGAAATATTTTTGCTAATTATTTATCACTTTCGTAAATTCAATTTTTACCTGAAAACTATAATTTTCTTTTCTTCGAGTAACGCCTTTAATATCTTACCAAAGTATTTAAAAAAAAAATACTCAAGTCTCAATTGGCCTTAGTTAATTTATTAATAAATTAATAATTTTTAATCACAAACATTTTATCATTACAATCTCCCAATCTAATTAACAATATTGAAATAATAATTATTCCGACATTCCCAAGCTTGACAAAAAAAAAAAACAAGTACAGCCAAATTAATAAATTCTTATCGATAGAAAATCGCCCAAGCGCATAAAAAACAAAATATAAAACCTTGAAACTCCGAATGTTGTCTCTCCTCGATATCGACACTCGCACATCAATTTCGGTTGCGAACCTCTCGGTTAATAAGACCGTTATCGAAGTAGCGGTATGTTCCCGAGTCAAGTATGCGACGATAGAAAAAACGATAAAGATGTAATTATCATTGAATCCATGAGAGGCGATAAAATGCAAGAGGAAAATCTGGGTGACGATCGTTTTGCGAATCGTTCTCTCTCTGTCTTTCTCTTACTATGCCTTACATGTCATTATTTTTATTGAACATTAACAGCAGGAAGTTGATCGTTACGTTTGCGTGTGGCGAGATTCAATCAAGATATATAATATATATACACCTATCTCTCTCTCTCTCTCCCTCTCTTTCTATATATATATAATAATAATAATAAAATATTATATTATATTTGTATATATAATTATTATATTATATATATCAAAATATTATATCATATATTTTATAATTATTTAATATAATATAATATTTTTATATACTATTATTATTATATTATATATATTATAAAATATTATATCATATATTTTATAATTATTTAATATAATATTATATATATTATAAAATATTATATCATATATTTTATAATTATTTAATATAATATTATCTTTTCATATATTATTATTATTATATTATATATATTATAAAATATTATATTATATATTTTATAATTACTTAATATAATATTATATTTTGATATATCATTATTATTATATTATATATATTATAAAATATTATATTATATATTTTATAATTACTTAATATAATATTATCTTTTCATATATTATTATTATTATTATATTATATATATTATATAATATTATATTATATATTTTATAATTATATAATATAATATTATATTTTTATATATCATTATTATTATATTATATATATTATAAAATATTATATTATATATTTTATAATTACTTAATATAATATTATATTTTTATATATCATTATTATTATATTATATATATTATAAAATATTATATTATATATTTTATAATTACTTAATATAATATTATATTTTTATATATCATTATTATTATATTATATATATTATAAAATATTATATTATATATTTTATAATTACTTAATATAATATTATCTTTTCATATATTATTATTATTATTATATTATATATATTATATAATATTATATTATATATTTTATAATTATATAATATAATATTATATTTTTATATATCATTATTATTATATTATATATATTATAAAATATTATATTATATATTTTATAATTACTTAATATAATATTATATTTTTATATATCATTATTATTATATTATATATATTATAAAATATTATATTATATATTTTATAATTACTTAATATAATATTATATTTTTATATATCATTATTATTATATTATATATATTATAAAATATTATATTATATATTTTATAATTATTTAATATAATATTATATTTTTATATATGCTTATTATTATATTATAAATATTATAAAATATTTTATTATATATATATATATATATATAATAAAATATATGTATAATATATATATATTATAAAATATTATATTATATATTTGATAATTATTTAATATAATATTATATTTTTATATATTATATATATGGAGAGAGAGCGAGAGAGAGAAATATAGAAATATGGAGAGAGATCTATATATATATAGAAATATATATATATATATATGTATATGTATGGATGTATATATGTATAAATACGTTAGTATACACATATGGTATGCCTCGCTGTCGGCACTTCTGACATAATAAAGCGAGCGAGTGATCACACCGCGCGTGTGCTCAGGCAAAGGGGGTGGGGTAAAAGGCGTGCTGCGCGCGCCGGTGGATAGACGCGAACGTAAGCCGCGCGTGGCGCGCCAGTGGCACCCAACGCGACACTCGGACAGACTACTCTCGCGTGTGTCCCCGCGCTTCGCCACGCCAGAACTCCAGCTTCCAGCATTCCACCACTTTCTGGCGCCATCAAATGGCAGCACCGAGCTACGTTCCTTCTTTATTTCATTCCTTCTCGACTTCTCTTGGAACTAAAAAATTTGAAAAAAAAACGAAGCCAATATGAGATAGAAAATGGGAGTGGAAGGATACCATATAGTACGTCTTGTTAATACAAGTGGAGACAGGTATATTTGCATGCTCGGTTAGCGACGGACCTCGTCTAGTGTCGAGGAAAATGGAGAAACGATCGACGAAACTATAAGCTTAGGAAATATGTTTCGGTCTCGTTCTTATCGATGAAATACAGGGAGAAAATAAAACGGAGGGTTGATAAGGAGGGCTGGAATATTGAATTGTAATAAGAGATAAGAATGTTGCACGATTCGAAATTCTGTGCTAAAAATTTTAGTACACTATTACTGATTTTATTACGGTAAGAACGAGTGGGTGGTTACGTTGGAATACAAAATTTTATTTCGTTATGGGGGTCGATGATAACATTGTGACATTCTTTGCTGACTGGGTTCGCTCGTCCTTAAAGTGATATTTTATTTTATTATTGGAGATAATTTATTATTTTGATTCGTTTGAATTGAATTTTATTATTTTTATTCATTTTAATTGAAGGATCTGATTAAAAATTTTATCGTTTTGCGATTGTTAAAAGCAATCTTGATTTTATGTAATTCTGATCTTTTTCTAGGTTTAAAAATTACGTTTGTGAGATCAATTTTTGAGCAATATTCAATTTTTGTAATTTTTTGTATATTTTATTATTGGAGATAATTTATTATTTACATTAATTTTAATTGAAGTATTTTATTAACAAATTTTATCATTTGCAATTATAAAATTTTGAAAGAAAAAGAAAATCTAAAGATCAGAATTGTATAAAATTTTGATTTCTTTTTAATAATTGCAAAATGATAAAATTTTTTTAATGAAATACTTCAATTAAAATGAATGGAAATAATAAATTATGTCGAAATTTTGATTTCTATCCAGATTTTAAAAAATTACGTTTGTAAGATAAATTTTTGAACAATATCTAATTTTTATAATTGTTTTAACCCAATAATTACCCTTTTATAAACATATGTAGCTTGATTTTTATTTTTACGATTTTGTAGTTTTAAGATGAATTGAATTACAGAACCGTAGGATTACTGGAAAATACACGTGTATCTGAGTGTATCCCAATTAGTCGTAGTTTTAGTCGATTATGTATATACGTACGTCAGCCAACGTAGCAATTATGCTCCATACGTTATACCGATGCTGATATAAAGGAAGATTTGTCACATTACTATTCCTAAGTAGTGGTAGTGTACACTTTGTTCACCATGTTCCATGTTTAAGTGATAATTAGCCTCGTTAAATTGTCTATTTTATTCGCAACGTAATCTTCTTACAGTCTGTCGCGAATTCAACTCCTAAGAATTCTAATGAAGTCGATTTATACAATGTATCCACCGCATGTCTATAATACATTTCAACGTACCACCGTGAATAACTGTCGTAACGTATCGAGTATTGAAAAAAAAAAAATCGACATTTAAAAATCGATCATTTTTATCAATTCAAAAAATCAATAAAACTATCATCATTTTCTTCGATATTTTTAAATTTGCCATGTCGATGCTATGTATAAATTTATTCCTTGAAAAATAAACAAAAACTTCATATTACAAATATTATTATGAAAATTTTTTAATTATAAACAAATTGTCATTTTTTTTACATAATATATTATCAGAGTACCCCTTAAGGGTAAATTATACGTACGATTAAAATAATCCAAATAAATTCAAAGCAAAATAATAAATTACAAAAAAAAAAAAACAATGTAAAATCGAATTTCCAAAAAATTGGAAAAATTAGAACATAGAAATTTTTGAAAAGAAGATTCGATCTCGGACTGTCTCCATCTTGAATTTACAACATTCCTCCTGACACGACTTCATACGACGCCGAAGTTTCAAAGATTAAAATCGGTATTAATCTCGATGGTATGCGGTAACGGATTCTTTCGAATTTTTGCCCGACGATGGTCAAGCAGAGCGTCGGATCGATTTGATACGCTTACAGGATTTATGCTGACAAATATATTCGAGCGTTCTTGCAGTGTACCGAAGAAAAAAAGAAGAAAAAAAAACCGTAAAAAAAAAAAAAGAAAATACGTGTGTTTTCACTACCGTTTGAGTGTTAAATCATGATACATAGACCGTCGTCTCCTCATTGCAAATCTTTCTCTACGGCTTAAATACCATATCGTTGGCCACTCGCGAGCCTCTCGCAGCTTTCTCGGTCTCGACCCGATCTTATTTAATCCGTATTTATCAGTCGTAAACGTCGTAACTCCTTGTAGATTTATCGATAAAACCGTGCCTCGTGGCGTACGGTACGGCGTTTTCATTCTAGAATTATACCCGAAGCTCGAATTCTTCCTATTACATTGACGCGGAGAAAATATTTCGTCCTACGAGAATACTGCAACGCCGAGAAAAAAGAATACAAGAAACGAGAATCGAGAAAATGAAGGATTACAAAATAATTCGAATTTTGTTTAAAAATACGCTTTGAGTTTGAGAGATAACAATTAAATCCGAACGTGATAATCGTACAAAGTTTGTCACTCGTGTTGTCGGACACGTGGACACTCATCTACGTTGGAACGAGCTAATGACACGCCGGTGTTGTCCAATTTTTTTTTACAATTTTCTAGTTGAAGATTTGAAAAAAATATTAATTATGTTTGAATCCCTGGATGAAAAGGAAGGCGCGATGAAGGTGTCGGTGGTAAGTGTGAAAGGGCCTAATTTGTCACAGATGTCTCTACGAAATACTCATTCTCACTTTTTTTTTCGTTACAGCGTATTTCGTATACGGTAGTTGACAGTTCGAAAGTGTGTCCAACCTGTGGTACGTCTTTCCAATAGTTATGTTATCATAGTGAGATGTAGTGGTTACCCGGGTACGACGACAAGAAAGAGAAGTCCAACTGGAGGCTCGACAGTCACACGGATTAAGCAGGATGACCAAGGGAATTTTTTGTCGCATCCCACGAGACGGATCCGAGGAGAGGAATGACGAGCCGATGGTGAACCAAGTTGGCTTTAACTGGATCCTTGTTCGTATCTCGAGGATCATTTAGCCCCGGATGAGATCACTGAAAATCTTATTGGTATTTTCTTACTGTAATGATAATCGTTGGAGTTCTTTAAGTCCATCAAGAAATAACTCCGATAAACGTGTTTTCGTGAAGGACTCGGTAGGGGCTTTGGGTCTTCGGAGACCTAGAGGGACGGTGAACAAGGTGCGAACATTGTAGAAGACGTGGTTTGCTGTTAGTGATAGATAACGACAAAAGTTAGGATTTTGAGTCACGTGACATGAATTGAAAAGGCTTAGGTCGAGGCGGAAGTGGTGTAGTTATTCCAAATCCGCCATTGTCCCGGAGGCAGAAGCTGTAAAAATGATTCATCGAGGAGGACACCCTCGCTAATAATTTTATCACCAGCGATCGCCCGGTCCACCTGCAGGCACTACAGGTGCAACTTTGGCTGTTGTAAACTCTTGAGGCGAGTTTGAAATTAATCCTCGAGGCTGCGCGCTCCGAGAAGATCTCGCGGGGTCTTCGCCACGAGGAAAGGGGGAGGTGGCAGTCGTAAAATTTACGGAATAGCCCTGGACCAATCAATTAGGAACGGGAACGACGATTTAGTTAATTTTATGCATCTACCACTGTTGTGGTATGGTGGATTTTTTACCAAAGCCGGCGACCTACCTGCCTATCAATGGGAATATTTTACGAGTTAAACCCTGTTTAATGAAGGGTTAACGTCCTTGAAAGTATACACATCTAACAAAGACTATGCTTTTTTATAGTTTGTTACGAAGTTTGGTCGTAAACTGCGTTTAAATCAAGGACGTGCACACTCGAGGACGGAGACACTTACTGACATCCCTCTGGCACATTTTTATAAGTACACTAGCAGCCAACATCCTTGGAGCCACTGAGGAAGCAATGATCATCGACACTTATCCAGATATCGATATAGGCACTTAAACAAATCAATTGAAAACAATAACTAGGACCTTGGGACAGGCACTTATGGACACTTATCGAAACCCTGGCAGACAAGAATTACCAACACTTACAGAGAGCCTCGCACAGGGCTTCCAGTTTCGTGATCGATCCAAGCACTCATGGATACTTACAGATAGTGATCGAATCTTTCACTCACTGAAGCACTTAGCTTAGAAACACAGAGGCTTTGACACTTACACTATTCATAATAAAGGCACTCACTGACGCTTACTTAAGTATCAGTGCCTCTGTCTGTAAGTGTTCTGGATAAAGCAGCTTGGTAAATGGAGACCCTTGCACAAGAACACTTACAGCCACGTGGGTACGTTCGCTTATTGGATACGGAAACTCAACTCGGATACCAACATAAGTGGCAGTGCATATGCCAGTAAGTGTCCTAGGCAAGGATTTCAGTAAATCCAAAACCCTTGCTCAGAACCTTTATGGACACTTACTGCATGTTGGAATTTTGCTCAAGTAAGTCACGAGCAAGAATGTCGTTAAATCAAGGTCCTTTCTCGCGACACTTATGGACACTTGTCGAGACCCTGGCAAAGAAGAATCACCAACACTTACAGAGCTCCTCGCACAGAGTGTTCCAGATCCGTGATCAATCCAAGCATTCATGGATACTTACAGATAGTGATCGAATCCTTCACTCACTGAAGCACTTAGCTTAGAAACACAGAGGCTTTGACACTTAGATACACTATTCCTAATAAAGGCACTCACTGATAATTACTTAAGTATCAGTGCCTCTGTCTGTAAGTGTTCTGAATAAAGGAGTTTGGTAAATGGAGACCCTTGCATAAGAACACTTACAGCCACGTGGGTACGTTCGCTTATTGGATACTGAAACTCAACTCGGATACCAACATAAGTGCCAGTGCATGTGTCAGTAACTGTCCTAGGCAAGGATTTTGGTAAATCCAAAACCCTTGCTCAGAACCTTTATGGACACTTACTGGAAGTTGGAATTTTGCTCAAGTAAGTCACGAGCAAGGATATCGTTACATCAAGGCCCTTTCTCACGACACTTATGGGCACTTACGAATTCTCTTGCTCGGCATTTACACTAGCCAGAACTCGCGACCCGGACATCGACCGACACGTGCAGATTCTTACAGTCGTCCTAACACGGACACTTACAGGCCCACTCCTAGCGACATTCACCGATACCCGAGCCTCCTACAGGCACTAGTTTCCGCATAAAGGATAATATCGTTTTCAAGATAGGAATCAAATCTATGCGGCGAAACACAATATTCGCCGCATGCGAACACTCCTTCGTCGAAAAAAAAAGAAATTCTCCAACTTGATCGAGGAATCGAGGGACATTTCCACCATGAAATAATGATCAAGAACCGGATGACGGCAAAGATCCAGACAGCCGCTGTAAACTCCAGAAGCTATAAAGCTACGAAGTTTATAGGTACACGGGAGAGTGAAGCGATCATCTTTTTCTTAATCCCCGCCTCTTCGGCCTCGATTTCTCGAATCTCCTTCTCTCTTTTTTTGTTTTTTAAATCAGAACGCATTGGCAGAAACATCGTCGGATCTTGCGAATCTTGTCATATTCCGAACGTTTGGAATCGTCCGATATGAAAATTATAACGCGGGCGAATAACGAAGCGAGGGAAATACACGTAGGACTGATCGTTAATATAAAAGCTGGCGCCTTTCCTTCATAAAATCGTCGATGAGAGGCCGTTCCAAGCTTCCATCGAGGATCATTGGAGCTCACCGAGACACATCGAGGATATTGTATGTAGGAATTGCGTGATTGGATGTACCGGGAAATCTTTCACCGACTGCCCACGGCAACACGAAGCTTCCAATTTTAAACAACGATGATGCTCGGTACAGGAATCCTTTTCATATTCAACGACGACTTTCGCCAAGAAGTTCCCCGTCGCTCGTTATTCTCGCTTCGGTGGCAACAGCATGACGATGCTTGCACCGTAGCTGGCGCCGTTATGAGCTTGAGAACTGCCCGTGTATCGTTTTGTTCTCCCTCCTTTGGATCGTCTCGCTGTGCCGAGACGATCCTACGTCAACCGGCAGATACTTCTTGTACCAGACACGATAAAAATGCTAATGTTTTTTTTTCTACCCAAGAATATTTATTTTACGTGTATATTCACCGATATTGTTATGCGGTAGGTATATTGCCATTAGACGCGTTAGGTGACGATCAGGCAAGAATGTAATCGCAAATTCTATTGACTCGCAATATTTACCGAAGAGAAATTGTTATTTCAATTTTCCTACGACATATCCAGCTGTTAGATCGTATCCTAGGCTAGACTTCTCGGCATTGAAATTATGTTCCTTCCTCCAGAGTCATTTTTACCGACGGAGTGAAAAATGGTAAATTCTTCGATAAATGTCACTATTAATCTACAAAAGTCATCATGCTTTATCCAGATTGTAGTATGAACGATAATGAAAGATATCATACTCGTTGTTTCGTCATAATCTTTCTAGACATCACAAATTTTAAACCGTTAACTCTCGCGACACAAGCACGACAAAATGGCCGCCATGCGACACGAGCTAACCTCTCAACGTTTAGCGAGCGCCACTTGGCGATTTCTAAGATGATTTTAAAAAAGTTAATAACAGAATTTTGTTCATTCGTGGAAAATACACAATAATAGCGAAGGAATAATCAATATTACGTATTAATAAGGAAGTTATTAATAAAAATTCCTAAATTTACCTCCGTCGGTAACAAAAAAAAATCTGTCAACATTCGTAATAATTCATGGATGTTCTTTGTTTCTTACAAGTGTGTCGAACACTCTTGGAAGAAGCAGGAGGTGGAATACCGTGAATTTATTATTCGGTTTGCTCGAAGCTTGTACGTATCACAGTGACCCAAGACTGACAAAGTTGGCCGGCGCCATCATCAGGACCGTCAATACAAATATTTTTCCACGAATTGTAAACACAGACCTCTCGCGTCAGTTCCGGCGCCTCTCTTCCTCCTGAGTTCGCTGGCTTATCTCGAAAAATTATTTGCAGCTTCGTTTACGTTTGCTGGCGGCTTCTCTGGTCTCTCTGGTAGCTTTAAAACCGAACGTAATTGCTGTGAGAAAAAGGCGGTCCCTGAAGCTCCCTCGGTCGTCCCAGCAACGCTAACACAACCACGCACGACCAGACCATCCTTTCGACGAAATATCCTTTCGAATTTTTAGTCTTCTCGAGGACCTCTTGTTTACTGAAGGGGGAGGGGCCCGCACGAGCCTTTCTTCACGACTTTTGTTTCTGTATCTCTTATATTATGTTCCCCTGAAATATGAGCTATATATATACGTAGTCAAGTGTTATTAGGCTTCCTGCGCTAAACACCCCTCCCGTAACTTTCGGTAAGATATTTTCGGTTTGTTATTTGCATTAGGGCGAGATTATTTGCAAAAATTCAAGTCATCCCCGTGAAATTATCCAATTTTTTTTCTACATTCTCAGGTGTTTCGCGGTATTTGACAATTAGCAGGACTCTTGATTAATTTTATATATTTTTTCATCCAGCCATCGTTGGATTTATTCAGCTTTTTTGTTCATATTGGAAAAAATAAGTAATGTAAAAATAAACCAATTAAAAAAATAATTTTTTTGGTTTAAAAGTTTGAGGTTTTATTTTCGTGGAAAAGTTTATTACTCAATATTAACATATTGATTAAATTTTTCCGAAGATCTATTTCTGCTGCAAATTAAACTTTTAACAGCATGTTTAATGATAAATAATATAATGATAAAATGGGTGAATGGAAATTTTTTTAAAAAATCCGAAAACTGGCAAAGTTTTGATGAAAAACGTTCAAAGCTTTCGGTTATTAGGGAAAATCCCTCAACCATAAATACTCCCAGTCTTCAACAGTACGCCCACTTTTGACATCGGTAAGAGAAGACGGTAGTCATAAACAAAATAGCTGTCGTATCGAGAGCTACCGTAACAAACAATAAATTACCGAAGGGGCAACCAGGTATAGGAAACTTAGGGCCGGGGTACAATTTAGTCGCTCAATGAGCTACGAAATACACCGAGTCAGACTTCCATGATGAAATAAATTTAATATCGTTGAATCATTCGTGATTTATTTTTCTATAGAAAAATAAAATAACTCTCTTATAAACAGATCGAAACATCCGTTCGATAAATAAAAAAATATGTTACTTTATTGCAACAAAAATTGTATTAACATTGCAATCTTAAACGAACATCGGAAATATTTTAATAATTCAATTTTAAAATTTAATTATTGGATTATAATTTATTATAATTATTATATTATATTATATTATGATATAATTATTATATTATTATAATAATTATTATATTATGATATAATTATTATATTATTACATTATGATATAATTATTACATTATTATATTAATTATTATATTATGATATAATTATTATATTATTATATTAATTATTATATCATAATTAGAATATATATTATAATTTTATTTTTAATATTTATTATTTAGATTTATCGAACGAATGTTTCGGTCTGTTTATTACAGAATTATTTTATTTTTCTACAGAAAAATAATAATAATTTAAATCTGTAATAATAATCATAATTCTATAACTACGAAATAAAATCGTAATTATCGTAACATTTTCCCCATTGAACAAGAAATCAAATTAATTTCTTTTGAAAAATCCACCATTTTGAATTTGGCTAAACAAATAATAAAACAATCTTCAGGATATCGTCTCATTAGTGCATGGTCACGAGACATTTTCATTTAGATCAGCTGGACCGATGTTGCCGAGGTTGATTCTTGGGGAACCGAGCAAAGTATAAGCTTTATCGTATGATCCGGATCGAGGTGAAATAAGATTTGCGATACTCGCCTGATCTCGTGAACCGGTCTTCCTCGCGGATCAACGGATGAGAGGTGGCCGTATGTACCTTTGATGACCGAGAGGTATCCGCATCTTAAAGCATGCAAATACATAGCAAGTTGGCTCGGGCGCCAAGCTTCTCGTCGTGCTTCAAAGCTTTTATAGTACGCGCGACAGCACAACTAAAGCGTATTATTAGCCAGGCTCGCCAACCCATCCGCGTATATTTCATCTCTATAAAGACGTACCCGTAATGACGCGAAGTGCGTGACTTACGCGCGACGATAAATACGTACGTACGTTCAAAAATCATTGATTCGTATCGATCGTCACGTATCGATAAGCAACGTGACTCGATGCGTTGTTTCGTTCGAGTACGTGGTCCGCCCTCGCTCATTACACCGATCGTGCATCGTCAGGTACGTTCAATTTGCAAAACGTGTCGAATTACAGTTTATATACAGGATGAACTTACCAATAATGGTAGCGATTTATGTAATGATAAAATCGTGCTCGAGTAGGGGAATCCTTGACTTTAGAGAAAATAAAATTTTTTGGTTGTTGTAAGATTGTTGGTTGAAAAATATCTAACGATGAAAAAAAGTTTCGTTCGAATCGGAGCATTTTTAAGATTCTGGCGGCCATGTTGCGTCCGCCATTTTAAATTTCGGCCATTTTGGGAACGAATTTTGACTCAGCGATTTTAAATCTGGTTGGGAAGGATAGATCGATATAAATTGGAGTGTTAATAATGGGGTTTTGTTTGAGTACGTGTCACGTAGGGTTAAGGATTCGAGCCGGTACTCGCGAGTACTCGAAAGTATTCAGAAATACTGATACGAGTATTCAGAGATATTGGTGGTTCTAGCGAAGGACACGAAATTATTGGGAAAAATTCAAATATACTCGGAATACTTGCGAGTGCCGGAAAGTACTGGAGGCTTCTCGAGAGTACGTATGGGTATTCACCGATGCTCTGTGGTACATGGAAATACTCAGAGACACCTGGAGACACTCGATAGTGATTGGCGACACTTGGAGCTACTCAGGAATACCGAAGAGTACTGGTACTCAAAAGTACTCAAAATGACTTAAAATTAGTATTGAGTACTTGATACGTACCAAGCAAGATGGGTTCGAGTCGGTACTTACCAGTACTCGAATGTATTCAGAAATACTGGTACGAGTATTCAAAGATATCGGAACGTCTCAGCGAAGCATAAAAAATATTCCAAAGAATTCAAACATACTCGGAGATACTCGCAAGTGCCGAAAAGTACTCAAGACTACTCGAGAGTACTCACCGGTATTGGCCAATGCTCTATGGTACACGGAGATACTCAGACACACTTACAAACAGTCAATAATGACTGGAAATGCTCGGAGCTGTTCGCGAATACAGGAGAATACCGGTACTCAAAAGTATTCAAAAGTACTCAAAATCTTTAACGATTACTTGATACATTAAATAATTCGAAAATACTCAGAATTTCGAAAAAAATCGCACGCATCACTCGCGAATACCTAAAAATACTATGAAATACTCACGAATACTCGTACTCGAAGTAAACTGCCGCCGCCTACGTACAGCTAGGAAATTTTCCTCTCTACCGTTAACACCGTCAATATCACAAAATCAACCTATTAAATAATTTACCGCGAAACAAAATATACGCGCTCATTTACGCATTACCTAATCATATATGCGAACCGTAAAATGTAAAAATTGTGAAAAAGAAATGAAGAAAAATGACGAGGTAAAAGCCGATACACGCCTCGCCCACTTCCTGTTACGATTTATGCCTCTCTCGTTGCATTGACAACGCTCGATAAAAGTGATCCATATATTTTTCGTCGCGCGGTGCCCGATTACTGTTTCATGATTGAACGGAGAGATTACCCGCGGATTATGGGACGGACATCGGTATTTATGCAGATTAGCAATGCCAGGATGGGAATGCACCGTGAGATCGTTTTATTCTATTACACGCGCGGGGAATATCTTCGGAAATATAACTATATGCGTCTTTTTTTAATCGTAATATCTACAGGGTCTTCGCAACGCTGTTCGCCTCCTGGATTCTTCGACGATAGGGCCCCACTGATGAGATTCTAATCTTTCAACATGCCTGAGCCTGTGACAGAATCCAGCTCGATCGAACTCGGCTAGAAATCTCAAAATAAATATTTTACATACATGGCGTTTATACGTCTTCGACATCATTAAATCCACCGATCTACCTGTATGCAAGTGTGTTCGACAAGTATAGGAACGTTTTAATGAGCACACCTCGTTGACGACAGTCCCGAGTACACGTTGGGCGTTGAAACGCAATTAATTTATAAATGAAAATAAAGAAAATAATACAATAATGCGGATAAACAGTTAGTTCGTGGAATGCCAAAAGTCAGCTCGCTTCTTGAAGAAAATTTGTCGATAATTTTTCGAAAAAAAGATCCTAAATTTTGAGAATTTTTGAAATATTGTTGATTTTTTGTCATTTAAAAAAAAATGTTTTCTATTTTTTTATATCTTCAAATTTTCAAATTGCCCAATTTGTTGACTGTATTTCAAATCTTGCAAATTTTGCGAAATTTTTCAGTTGTGAATGTTTTATTTAACTCGAATCGATTATTTTTCATCAATCGAGATCTTTCGACGCAAAAATCAAATGTTTGCAAGAGGAGAAAGCGGTTTGTTGGAGAATCTGTTTTTAGATTTTATACGGTACTGTGCTAAAACGATAAGGTGAATCGTCGTTGATCCGGGAAGGAGAAGAAAGGATGAATACCGTATGGCGCATCGATCGATGATTTTTATTCGCATTCTTTGTTCCTTAAGACTCTTCCTGACATTTGACCCTCTCGATAACACTTGGGCAGACGCCTGTTTTCTATTTGTCCTCTTTTAGTGTAACTACAATCTCGTCACGATGCATCGCGATTATTATCGTCGATTATCAATCATGGAAGAGATTATCTCGTGTGGAGATGATTTATAAATATACAATAAAAATTAATACTCGTTTGCAAACAAAAATTGGAAAATTGCTCCCAGCTTCCTTTATAAATTATACACAAAATATATTTTCATATTATTATAATTATATATAATTTAGCATAATTGAATAAAAAGCTAAAAACGATTTTTCAACATTGCTAAAATAAAAAATGATATTTATAATTTATACAATTACATAATAATCGAGAAAAAAAATAATTTGGCATTGATAATACTCTTCCTAATTAGTTTTCTTGATGAAGAAAATCCTACGAATTTCGTCACGATGCATCGCGATTATTATCGTCGATTATCAATCATTGAAGCGATTATTCTGTGTGGATATGATTTATAAATATACAATAAAAATTAGAAAATTGATCCCAACTTCCTTCATAAATTATACGTACAATATATTTTCATATTATTATAATTATATATAATTTAGCATAATTAAATAATAAGCTATAAAACGATTTTTCAACATTGCTAAAATAAAAAATAATATTTTATAACTTACATAATTACATAAAAATTAAAAAAAAATTAACAATTTGTATAAAAAAACAAATTTTGCATTAAAAAAACTCCACCTAATTATTATTCTTGATGAAGAAAATCATACAATTTTTACAATTATATTGAGATCAATTTTCCAAAATTGCTGAATGATTAAAAGAACAATATCGTATCAACCCCACGACTTTTTCTATATGAAGAAAAAAATCATAATTAGCGTTTTAATTCAAATCGTTACGTATATATAACGGATTTACAGAAATCTCCGACGGCGCCACTCGACAAAAACCAGGGTACTCGTGAAATAAGTAGGTTGACAGTCTCGGTGATGAAGTAAGAGTAATTGGAGTATAAAATTAAATCTTCTCTCTTTTCACGAGGACTTTATACACACACACACACACACACACACACACACACACACACACACACATATATATATATATATAAAATGAGAGAGTGCCACTAGAGGAAGATGTGTAGAGACAGCGCTGTAAATTATGAACGTTCACCGACCGACCACCCACGTTGCTCACGCACACGTTTTGTATACAGAGCGCTACAAATCAACAGGTTTTAGTGGCAATGCAACGTAGATTCTCAAATACGGTCTTCTCTCTTTCTACTTCTTCCCCCTTTTCTTCTTTTTACGTTATAAAAATTTACTTTTTCCTCTCTCTCTCTGTCTTTCCTCCCTGACTTTAACACGAAATACCGAAGCATCTCGATTTCTTGATTCCGAGACGCGATAAGGAATCTAATTAATCGTTTAACAATGATCTTTAATCCCTGGTAGGGACGTATATTACAAGCCCGTGAGATCTCGATGAGAAACCTTATTTGGAAAACTCTCGGAAATTCGTATCGAAGATCTTGTTATCTTGAGATGAAAAAAGAAAAAAAGAAAGAAATACATTTTAATGTATTCAACTTTCTCCGAGTTAAATAGCGATAGTCCATGGACGGTTTGTTTCATCCTTCCTGTTTCGTCTAGTTTCAGGGAGGAAAATGTATTATCTCGTTCGATCGTACCTTTAATCTTTTTGGGAGGGGACGATAGTTTTATGAAAAATTAGACAGGAATCTTTCGTTTCGACTAATTTAACGTTTTACATGAAATTTTTTAAACGATGTTTAAATCACACTTTGTCTTGATCTTGGATCAAATTTTATATTATATTGTCGTTTTGTGTGCTTTTAGAAAAGAGGAAGGGACGAGGTGCTACGAGCTTTGGACTGGGAGGAAAATATGTGCTGAATCCTCGAGCAAGAGCTGGTATATGGTTAGCCTACAAAGCACCGGTGAGTCTTTTGTTCTTGACTACTATTTTTCTTGATTAAGGATTAATAAATTTATAATTGAGAATTAATAACGTTTCAATCAGAAAGATGTTAAATTTGAAATTAAAGCAAAAAAAAATTCTTTTTTTATACTTAGACCTAGTTTTTAAACTTGTTTACATTTAATTAGGACCCAGGTATTATTAGCTAGGAATTAAAAATATTATAGGACGAAATTTGTATTGACATTAAACGAAAAACTTATATTTGATGTCCGTTACACTTTTTTAAATAACAATTTCATGGTGGTTGAAAAAATGAACCCATAAATTACAATCTACGATTAAGACATTTTAATTGTCCTCAAAGAAATGTTTACAAACGAATATTCTTGAAAATTCATAAATTTCGTTGCTTAAAAAAAATATTAACATTAATTAAATTTTCAAAAATCCAACATCGACAATATTTCATCCATATAAACAATATTTTTCAAACATTGAATTTAAACAAATTAAAAAAAAAAAAAAGAACAATTTTTTTTTTAATTCTCAAAATTTTGTAATTTTCAAACCTCCCCTCCCTCTTCTCTCTCGAATCACGTTTATTTATCCATTTCTCACAATACGTTCAACTCCTCTGACGCACTTTCCTCGATAAATTCTCGATCGAATTTTTGTTTCCAAAAAAATTTTTCTTCTGGTCCATCCCATCCCTTAATTTTTTCCCTATCGCGTATGCAGAGTTGTTCTCATTGACCGAAGCTTTTATTTACATTACGCGGTCCCTAGTAACTCGACTCGTAACAGACGTGTCTTCTAAATCAAGATGAGGAAGAAGATGAAGAGGAAGAAGAAGAAGAGGAAGATGAAGAAGAAGAAGATGAAGAAGCTGCGTCTCATTTCTGTTTTATGTCGCGACAGTTTATAATCCGGCCACTCGAGACCTCGCAACCGCCTCCAAAACTGTTTATTATTCAAGCGGTGTCCTCCGTTGCATATTTGCAGTCACTTTGCCTCGTAATGACGTTACGCCGAGCATTACAGCTTCCTTCGATGTTTGCACCGTGTTGTATGCATTATGCAAGGGGAAGGGAGGAAGGAAGGAGGGCGAGAGAGGGGGAGGGGGGAGGGAACAGAGAAATTGTTGGGGTAAAAAGAAGCGCAACCCCGTGCGCGCGCACACGAGCGCGAATGAGAGTAGAAGAGGATAATGAGAGGGCGGTGGAAGATGGCCGTTTAATAATCACGCGAAACACCTCGCGCGTATCCCATCGACCGCTTTGAAAACTCGTTACTACATTGAGAAAGATTTCATGCTCGATCTTCGTTCGACGATTATAAACGATTATTTGAATTTACTTCGTGCCCAAGTAACATCGAGTTTGATATTTTTTGTTTGTTTGTTAAATACGTTAAGAGAGATTGAAGAAAAATTATCGTTGGGAGGGGGTGGGGGATAAGATTGAGATGATTGGTGAGGGTTGAGTTGAAAGAAATTAGGAGTAGCGAGGGTTTAGGGAGAGGGTTGACAGATGTGAGAATTGAATTAGGAGAATTTGGTAATTGTGGAAGTTTACTTAGGGGGAAGCGAGTTTGACGGTTTGGAAAGGTGAATTGGAGGGATTGGTAATGGTTCGAGAGTTGAGTTAAGGGAGTTTGATAACGTTGACAATTGAATTAGAGACTTGGCAATAGTTTGAGGCTTGAGTTAAGGGAGTTTGACAACCTTGAACATTCAATTGGAGGCTTGGTAACGCGTCGAAACTTGAGTTAAGGGAGTTTGACAGTTCTGAGACTTTACTTAGGGGAATTTGCCATCTTTGACAGTTGAATTAGGGGAACCTCCTCCCCTTGAAGTTGAATTAAGAGTTTGGCATGCTTGAAAATTGAATTAGAGACTTGGCAATACTTTGAGGCTTGAGTTAAAGGAGTTTGACAACCTTGTAAATTGAATTAGAGACTTGGAAACGCTTCGAGACTTGAGTTAAGGGAGTTTGACAACCTTGAAAATTCAATTGGAGGCTTGGTAACGCGTCGAAACTTGAGTTAAGGGAGTTTGACGGTTCTGAGACTTTACTTAGGGGAATTTGACATCCTTGACAGTTGAATTAGGGGAACCTCCTCCTCTTAAAGTTGAATTAAGAGTTTGGCACGCTTGAAAATTGAATTAGAGACTTGGCAATACTTTGAGGCTTGAGTTAAAGGAGTTTGACAACCTTGTAAATTGAATTAGAGACTTGGAAACGCTTCGAGACTTGAGTTAAGGCTGTTTGACAAGCTTGAAAATTGAATTAGAGACTTGGTAATGCTTCGAAACTTGAGTTAAGGGAGTTTGACAGTTCTGAGACTTTACTTAGGGGAATTTGACATCCTTGACAGTTGAATTAGGGGAACGTCCTCCCCTAAAACTTGAATTAAGAGTTTGGCACGCTTGAAAATTGAATTAGAGACTTGGCAACACTTCGAGACTTGAGTTAAGGGAGTTTGACAACATTGAAAATTGAATTAGAGACTCGGCAACGCTTCGAAACTTTAGTTAAGAGAGTTTCACAGTTCTGAGACTTTACTTAGGGGAATTTACCATCCCTGAAACTTGAATTAAGGGAATTTGACAGCCTTCATACTCGATTTACAACATTATCACCAAAACACTCGCTTCAACAATTTCATAAAACCTTTCCTCTCCAAAAACTGAGTGAAAAAAACGTGACTGTCACCTATCAAATCAAGCCACAAAACTTTCTCTCTAGAAACATCGAAATTTATCATTTATCCGTATCTCGACTGTCTCCTTCACGAAGAATTGTCTTCAAAAACGTATGAATACCTCATCAACGAGACACTTGCACGTACTCGATAAACCCAAACCGGAAATTTCTGCCCACATCCTACAACGACGACGACGACGACGACCATGAATAAACATCGAAGAATCGCGAAAAGTTTATAGACCGGCTGAGATTCTCGTTGAAAAATAACGCGTGCAAAAGACCAATAAGATTTCACGATGGAAATAGGCCCTTCGTCGACAAAGATTCGCAACCGGTGATGCAACCGTTGCAATCGCAAATAATTTAGCAATCAAGGTATCGCGAAAGGACTCGATAGACGATCATGATTTACCGATCTGTGAATCACTCGATCTCTTCCGTTTATTCATCTACCAAGTACGGTGAGTCGTACTCGTGGCGTATAATGATTCTCGAATGACTGTAGCGTGCGCAATTATCACGGCGCTATGCGCGTCTCGGGATCGTGAATCTTAACGAACCTCCTTAATGAAGCTGGCGTGGGATCGAATCCACCGCGAAGGGTTGTCTACTCGCTGCGACTTGAGGTCAAACATTCTTAATTTGCTTTTTTTTTAAGTCTATGTATATGTACTTAAAAATTATTTTCTTTTACTTAAAATTGTTGGAATACGATATATAAATATATTAAAAATTGTGAGAAATATAATTTGCATATTTATTGTTAGATATTCTTCTATGTTTATATGGAAATAAAACTTACACCAGATTTTAGTTGAGTTGAATATATTTTTATATTACATATAATAATATTTTTAATTTGTTTTTTTTTATTATATATATTGTGTATACTTAAAAATTATTTTCTTTTACTAAAAATTGTTGGAATACGATATATAAATATATTAAAAATTGTGAGAAATATAATTTGCATATTTAGATATTTTTGGATGTTTATATTGAATTAAAACTCACACCAGATTTTTGTTGAGTTGAATATATTTTTATATTATATATAATAACATTTTTAATTTGTTTTTTTATTATATATATTTTATATACTTAAAAATTGTTTTATTTTACTAAAAATTGTTGAAACACGATATAAAATATATTAAAATCGTGAGAAATATAATTTGCGTATTTAGATATGTTTCTATGTTTATATTGAGTTAAAACTCATACCAGATTTTTGTTGAGTTGAATATATTTTTATATTATATATAATAACATTTTTAATTTGTTTTTTTATTATATATATTTTATATACGTAAAAATTGTTTTATTTTACTAAAAATTGTTGAAACACGATATAAAATATATTAAAATCGTGAAAAATATAATTTGCATATTTAGATATTTTTCTATGTTTATATTGCATTAAAACTCATAGCAGATTTTTGTTGAGCTGAATATATATTTATATTATATATAATAACATTTTTAATTTGTTTTTTTTTGTTATATATATTGTATATGCTTAAAAATTATTTTATTTTACTAAAAATTTATAAATATACTTAAAATCGCGAGAAAAATCATTTGCATATTTAGATATTTTTCTATGTTTATATTGAATTAAATCTCATACCAGATTTTTATTGAGTTCAATATATTTCAAATTTTATATAAAAAGTTATTGATACAAAAAATATCTACGAACTATCACAGTCCTATATTTTCAACATATTTTAATTAAATAAAAAAAAACAATGTATAATAATTATTTCTATTAATTCGTTTATAAAAAAGAAAATATATAACATAATAAAAAATTCCTCTTTAGCAACATCGTTAATTAAATAATTCCGAGACACGATCCAATGTTTATAAAAAATTTCACATTACAAGAGAACAAATTTAATATTCCAACGACCCTCCACAAACCGTACGTTTCGCGAGGACATAAACGATTAGCATCGATGTAACACGCGTATTAAACGACGAAAAAAAAAACAAAACAAAAAAAATATCACCATGCTTTCCGCCCAAGTAGTCACGCAACGAGAGTTTCAATTAGCATCGAGGGAAGGTGGATATAATTATTTGCACGGTGGCGCCCGAATTCCTCTCGAACCAACGAGCCACCGTGCTGTCGACACCGAGCGATAAATGATAACGTTCGATTCCCGATATTGCCATTCGCTCGCATTCGCGACACGCGGCGCTGCTTATATCGAGAAATAAATCATAAATTTTCCTCTCACCGTTTCGCGAATCGAGAACCCAACCGAGCACGATTCGATTCGTCAAGGAGTCCGGGGTTGGCGTTGCAAATTATAACGAGGAACTGATTCGGCGTAGCGAAACGCTCGTCTCGTACTTTCAATCGCATGATTATCCGTCCACGATGGTTAATTATCACAGAAGGAGATTCTTACCGGGATGATTTCGCGCGAGAAAATATGAGACGTTGGAGAAAAAATGAAGAAAATAAAAATATATGAACGAGGACGAGACGAGATGACGAGGAGGACTCGACTCTCGGACTCGACGTCTCGGGCCTTCGTGGTAAATTAATACGGATGTTTAACGCGTACAGTCGGGGACAAAGATTTTCGATGAATCGAGGATCGTTGCAATTTTTGAGCTAGTGAATTTTTTAACAGTCTAGGAAGAATAGAGAATTTTGTATTTAATTTTTTGTCTTTGCGACGTATAACTTACATGGTATTTTTTGTTGTGTATTCGAGAAACTTTGGAAATGTTTATTTCGTGACATTAATTTTGTTGTGTACTTTTGTAATTAATGGAATGGGAATTTTTCTTGAAATTTTAGGAATGGGAACGATTTTGATGAAGTGTTTTAACAATGATAGTTAGTTAGTAACTTAGCTGTTCTCAGACTGAGGTGGCGCCCTTTTACATCTCTTCTCCTCATACACATTCCAGCCTCAATTTCACCATCAACCATTCCGGTGGACTTACAATTTTTCTTATTGTTAGATGAGTTCGGAACAACCGAGAACACAGAAAAAAGCACGGAGAAAAATTTTATTGGAGTGGGAATCGAACCCTGGACCACTGCGTGTGAGTCGGGAACGCTACCCCCTATGCCATTACCTCTCTTCTTTTTTAACAATATTTATTACGACATCTTGTGAAGAAATAATGTTTTTAAAAAATAAATATTTAGTTTGGACGAATGGACTTTGCTGAAAATTTATTAAGTAATATTCTCAGGTAAATTTATCAATTTTTTATTAATATCTTGTTTGTACAATTTTTTATATCAAACAAAGATTTGTTAAAATGTCATAATTTTAGGGATTTTGTTTACGTTGTAATTTTATCACGTATTATTTTCATTTCGAAAAAAAATTGTTAGTTCGTTCTATGACCACGCGGCGCTGCAGCCGCCCCGCAATAACCTTACAATGCGTCCACCTCGAAAATTCAACAATTCACTGCTCTGCGAAATCAAAACGTAGCTCGAAGCAAAATGGTTACATCGATTGTCCTTAAGTGAACCAATCCATGACATTAGTACCAACGTAATTCAGCTTTTGTCCGCCTGGCGCCACCTCGATTCATTTTCTATCCACCTGGCGCCATCTTGATTCGCCTTCCTAGCTACCTGACGCCATCTTGTCTCGTTGATTAGCAACAAAAACCCTTAAAAGAAAAACGATCTTTCCATCCAACCACTCTCCTTAATATTTTCATCACGATTAATTCTTACCCCATAAAATTTTATCAGAATTCTCATAAATATAAAAAATTGAATATTCTCGTCCCAATTAATGTTTAGTTGCGACTGTATAGGTTAAACTTCCTCGAACGTCGAGATGAACGTGACATATCTCGGTATAAAATGTTCACACGCTTGAAAAATCAAAACGAACTCTCATCCTTTAGCATCGTTTATCCCTAATGGGATTAGAGATACGCGTCGAGCCATTCGAGGACACTCTTTTGATCGTCACTGAATTCTGAATCCGGTGTCCGGTGGTGATAATAAAAATCAGCCTTCCTATCTCTTTTCTGCAAAATCGAGACGAGATGCACCTCGTTCCCGCGAGACAGCCCACATCGTTGCGTCGCACCGTGACGTTATAATTTAATTGCAAGCAACACATCTCGTGTCACAAATCCCAGACTGTTGGGCCCCACGGTCGCCATGTCGTTTGCATACAAAATAATCGCTCATGCATCTTTGAGTTCCCTCGTAACTTAGAACGCTTTTGATTTTTATCACTTTTCATGGAAAATAAAATACATCTCTTTTGAATGATCTTGAAATAAGTTATATGAATTATCAGACTTATATTGTTTTTTTTTTGACAAATTTTGTAAATTAATTTTTTAATGCAAAATCTTCTCAAAATTATTTTTAAGTTTCTGTAATTAATGAAAAATTGCAATAATTGTTTGGAAACATTTCGACCTTGCTCTGGTAATTTAAGAGAAATGAATTAAATAATTGTTTATATTTAAAATTTCTTTGAAAGTTTCTAGAAATGAAAATTGATAAATTCGATTAAACAAAATGCAAATAATTTTTTGTTTCTCAATAAACGCTTATTATACAGAAAGCTCTATGATTATTTTTTTAAATTCAGTTAATGGGCAAAAGTTAATATCTCTTTTTTGTTTATAACAATTGTTCGACTATAAAAAAAAATTTATTTCCTTTTATCACGATTCTGTCTCGGGTAATAAACTCTCGACGCCTCCAGACTTTGAAAATTCCTGTCTGACGTGCCGAGGCTGTATTACGCCTATCATCACTCGCATATTCGACAGAATAATGGGCAATGAAGAATTTTTCTGTCGACCCTTATAATTGTAAAAATCTTCGAGATGACATAGAAATCAATAAAGCGTGGTACGGATATAATGTGTCCAGTCAAATGACAAACTTTTAAATCAATTTTACATTCTTTCAATCAAATGAAACCAAATTATAAATTTCAATTAAATTCTTTCTTTCTAAAAATCGTTCTTTTACATTTAAAATTTGTTCACACTTTCACTCAAAATAGAACAAGATTTTTATCTGTATAATCATTTTTAATATTTTCTTAGATATAAAAATACTATTTTGAAAATTTAATTTTATAAATTTATGCTTAATAAAAATTTATTTTGAAATTTATGTCTAGTAGAAATTTATTTTTAATTGCATAATTGCTTTATATAATTATTTAAATACAAAAATACATTACTAATTAAAAAAGAAAAATTATTTTTGAAATTTATGTCTACTAAAAATTTATTTTAAATTGCATAATTGCTTTATATAATTATTTAAATACAAAAATACATTACTAATTAAAAAAGAAAAATTATTTTTGAAATTTATGTCTACTAAAAATTTATTTTAAATTGCATAATTGCTTTATATAATTGTTTAAATACAAAAATACATTATTAATTAAAAAAGAAAAATTTATTTTGAAATTTATGTCTATTAGAAATTTATTTTTAATTGCATAATTGCTTTATATAATTGTTTAAATACAAAAATACATTACTAATTAAAAAAGAAAAATTATTTTTGAAATTTATATCTATCAGAAATTTATTTTTAATTGCATAATTGCCTGATATAATTATTTAAATACAAAAACACATTACTAATTAAACAAAAAAATTATTTTTGAACTTTATGTCTATCAGAAATTTATTTTTAATTGCTTAATTGCTTTATATAATTGTTTAAATACAAAAATACATTATTAATTAAAAAAGAAAAATTATTTTTGAAATTTATATCTATCAGAAATTTATTTTTAATTGCTTAATTGCTTTATATAATTGTTTAAATACAAAAATACATTATTAATTAAAAAAGAAAAATTATTTTTGAAATTTATATCTATCAGAAATTTATTTTTAATTGCATAATTGCTTTATATAATTATTTAAATACAAAAATACATTACTAATTAAAAAAGAAAAATTATTTTTGAAATTTATGTCTATCAGAAATTTATTTTAAATTGCATAATTGCTTTATATAATTATTTAAATACAAAAATACATTCTTAATTAAAAAAGAAAAATTATTTTTGAAATTAATATCTATCAGAAATTTATTTTTAATTGCATAATTGCTTTATATAATTATTTAAGTACAAAAATACAATACTAATTTTAAAAAAAAATTTGTTTTAGAAATTTCTGGGTTTTAGAAATGTATTTTGAAAAAATGTAAACAAGGCTGTATTTAGTTAACGTCGAGAAATTCTCGAGAAGCGTAGGTGTAATCCAAATATATAATCAAGTCGGTATTAACTTTAACTGACGTATATTATATTCTTATGTACAGTGGAGCATGCTCGCAACGGTCAAGTGTGAGATTGATTTATGACATCGCACCCAGCATAGCTCACAGCGTGAGTGGCACATGGGACACATGTGACACTTGGCAATTACAAACGATATAAATTACCCGGAACGTGAGATTTGTTGCGGTCTCCGGACCGACTTCCATCAATCAACCTCTTGATAGATGCTCTCCGAACATGCTACATTTAACTCGTATCGAGGCAAATTTTGAAAATTAATCGATCTTTCATAGATAAACAAAAATTCACTTTTTCAACTGTGTAAATTTTTATTTTGTCCAAAAAAAAACTTCACAATTGGATTTGCAAAATCGAAAATTTCCCTTACAATACGAATATCACTGTTTTAACTTCCTGTTATTATAATTTGTCCCTCAAAGGACGAAAAATCCTGAAAACTTTGTTCTTCGAGCTTTCAATCTACAAATTGAAATAAAACAAAATTACAAACGTGATATTCTTGTTGTTCGAGGAATATCCAATTTCTCGTACAAAATATTTATTATTATTTAAATTAACAGATTATAATTATTCGCTCAGATTAAAAAAAAAAATCAAACAAAAAAAAATTGCCTGTTCCCAAGAATCAAAACTACCGGAGTCCTTAAAGGTCCCATGAGCCTCAAAGGGCCAGAATCTTTTTTCGATCAAAACAGCTGCATCGAATCCTTTGGTTATCCTGCCCTTTCGATCGAATCCCTAAAGTACCTAATTCTAGTGAAAAGTATCCTCGTATCCTTCCATTGTCCATCAAAATAAAGCTGTTGCTTTCCCATTCCCTGTCGCGTATTCATAAATTACATGGGCCCATCCGTGGGTGTGTCTGACATTTACATACTCGACGATTCACTGTTATACGAGGAGGCGCCATCCTCGGTTTTATAGAACATATGGCGATGTGCTATATACGAGAGTGGGTGCAAGGACGTAAGGAGACGTTATATTACCAGCCAGGTTTTACCGCCTGTTCATGCTGAGTTTGCGAAATCGATTGTGCATATAACCGCCCAGTGTTTATTCGATTGATTTATAAATAGAATTAGAAATATTCAATCCCCGTCTCGGTTTATGTATAAACTAAGAACTTCGTGAATGACTCGCTTATATTAATCAAGAAAAGTATTAGTATTTTTTATACACACCAGCTTTTTTTCTCTAGTCAATGAATTGTACTCTGGCAATTAAAATAATTATTGTTCTCTATGATTATCATTAATAATTAAATATTTAATATTTAATAATATAATAATAATAATAATAATAATTAATATATAATATAATATAATAATAATAATTATTATTATTGTTATTATTATTATACTAATGATATATAATTATAATTAGATCATTAATTAATTAATAGCTAATTTAATATAACAATTATACTATATATTATATTATTTACTTTCAACTCATTGAATTGTTCTCTACCAATTAAAATAGTAATTTTTCTATATAATTAATATAATTAATATTTAATAATTACAACAAAATGATAATATTATACTATAATAATAATAATAATAATAATAATAATAATAATAATAATAATAATAATAATAATAATGGCATATAATTATAATTATATAATTAATTATTAACTAATTTGACATAATAATTATGTCATATATGATTAATATAATTAATAATTTATTAATCAATATTTAATAATTATAACAATATGATAATTTTATACAATAATAATAATAATGATATATAATTGTAATTATATAATTAATTAATCACTAATTTAACATAACAATTATATTATACCATTATATTATTAACAATCTCATTTTTTAACTCAATGTTATCGTGAAAAGAAATTGTTCGTGCTTCGAGCGAGAATGAATAAATTCACGAATGAGAAAAAGGAGAGAAACTCAAATCACGAAATTTCTCAATAAGTAATCAATAGTTTTCAAGATTTAGTAGTAATCAACATTTTGTCTCGAGACTTCATAATCAAACGATTACCCGCGACTTATTTTTTTATCGTTAACGTGCCTTCTCGAATTTCGTCGACCAGTCGTTTCGTTTAGTTCTCTCATTCGTACGGGGAATTCTCCTTGGAGAACGGAGCGTTTCCGCGCTTCTTGTACTCCGATCACACGCTGCGATCGCCATTCACAAAAATATCCGGCATGAATGGGCCACTCGCGCAACGGGCACCCCAACCGAGAGAATCGATTTTGAAACCGTACGACGAAATAACTCGCTCCTTATTCCATGGGTCTTCTCAAAATCGAAGAAATTTTAATTAAAAAAAAAAACAATTTTTTAATATTAAAAACAGAAATTTAATTTTAAGTATTAAAAAATTTGATTCATTAATTAAAAAAATCACAATTTTTTAATATTAAAAAAAAACAACCGTTTATAAATAATTTTTATTCGATACTTCGATTAATTCTCGATCGATCGAAACAGGAATAATAAATTTCGTTGAATCTCGCGTACTTCATTTTTTTCTATTTGTCCAAGTAAAAAATTTAAAAAATAAACAGATATTGGGTTAACGTTTTGTTTCTTTGAAGATTTTTTTTTTGTTATCAAGAAACTAATTATTGTTTCTCTTCAAATTTGAAACACGTGGTGCGAAAACAGCTGCAAGTTATCTAACGTAAGTGTTTATACTTATAGATAAATATTTAAACTCGTATCTCGGACGTGGAAAGAAATTAAAATTCATAGTTTTGAGACTACGAGTGTGCACTTACGGAATTCTACGGATTACAAAACGCGGAAGACGACAGGTCGAATTTTTTTTTTTCATCGCAATAGAAATACGTAAAGCGATATAGAGGAAAAAAGATTGATACGATATGACTGATACGACGATGGAATGCAGACGATTGTTGATTGTCAAGGACGTATATACTCGTACGAACTGAAAAAAAAATCAATTCAAAAGTACTATTGTCGTTGGAGTGTTGTTAGATAAGTTATCTATTAGCGATTGACCTCCTAGTCTAGCTAATTTCCTCCATCAAATTTGTTTACCGATTATTAACACCTTAATTTCATAATTGAAAACTTTTCCTCAAAACTGACAAAGTCATCGAGTCATCAAAAAAGAATTTCCTCCAAAAGCAAAATTACCTAGCGTATATATAATTTTCAACGTCGCCTTTTAATTGTTATCAAGCAATGATAACAAGTTTGAAAAACATAATCGAAAATGTAAAAAGTAAACGTTTATGAAATCATGGAAACGATGAAACGTTATCGTACGATAACGCGTTGATGCCTCCTCAAACTTCAAGCCTCCTTCTCGAATCTACAATTTCGTAAAAGCCGACTGATCTCACGGGTGCAATATTCTAGATACGAGATCGGTAAAGTGCGCGTTATAGGACGAACATTATTGCAGAATCATTCGACTAAGTACGTTTTATCCGGAAGAGTCGTCTGCTTTTAAATCCTTACGTAAATTACAAATAAAATGATTTTTTTATTTAAGGAAAAAACGAGTTTTCAATTTCTTGGGGATAGTTACACGGACACACGGACAAATCGGTACATCCAGGGCTCTAAATTAATTTACGAGGGACGTATAACGCCTCTATCTGTATATTGCTAGTTACTAGACAGGGGAAGGAATGCATCGTTGGACCGGTTGCACGAATGGATCACCCTCGTGTCTCTTCTGGCTAGCGCTTGGCTAGGATATCCCGGGGCTGATTTCAGTTCGCTTCCCTCGAGTAGTCCGTCCGCGAACGCCCTCTCCAGGACGAGCGCACGAACTAGCGAAACGGGCAGTTCTACCAGTGTCCGTTGCACGCACGTTCATTAAGGGAATTCTATAGCCCCGGCAAACATTAATGACCTATCCTCAATCTCGCATTGCAGCAAGAGAACCGAGAGAGTTGTTTGGCTCGTTCGTATAATACCGGTGCGTCGCCTATAAATGCCTCGTCGTGGAACGAACATATTGAACCCGACGTCCTCATCCGTGGCACGGTTTCCGTTCTCATCCCCGATCACTATCGTCACCCTCGTATACGCGATCAACGAGGATCTTTCCGCTTGAATCGTTTCGCCATCACTCCGTATAGAGGGCTCTGCGTCTCGTTTAGGGCGTTGGATTGTTTATAAAGAAGTATGAGGAAGTCATTGTGCGTCAAGTTTACTGTCGTTTTTGCTTCCTACGAATCAAGCAACGATCAGGAAAAATGTTTAGCAATCATTATCCTCAAGGAATAGCGTTTTGTAGGTTATGTTTATGTTGGAGATGACCAACCTCCGCCACGGATCAATCGATCGTTATAAAACGATTCTTAACCCCTTCTTGCCATAATTCTGCGTCGTTTGAACCTAATTTCGTCCAAATCGGTTGTATATTGCCAGAGAAATCAGAAATCGCGTTTTCGAGGTGGATGAAATGTGTAACGTCCCATTTATTGTGAAATAATAATCACTCTTCGGCTCTAATAATTACTACTATGTTAATTCTAAGCACAAAATGACGATAGTATACACGACATTAGACAATCGTATCATTTCCAAAAAATGTTTCCAAAAATTCTAAAAAGAAAATGAAGGAAGGTGTGTAAAAAATTGCGAAAATCAATGATGTAACTAAATATGGCTAAGATTATCCCAACCGTCAGAAGACAAGCTTACCTAAACGAGACACAGACAAAAGACTAGCTGGCAAAAGGAAGTGCGAAAATTCGCGCTACGGTAGAAAGACAAATGAGCGAGACGAGTCGTCGATGTTGGAATCCATGCTGGCTACACTGCTGGCAAAGCTCGTCGCCTCGTACGTGACTGTCCAACGGTATACATTGATAGAGAGAAGGCGTGTTTAATATGTAGAATCGGTAGAATGTGAGCGGCGCCGTGAGCAAGCGCGTGGCTTCTAAACCAACCGACCAATCGATGATTTGTTCATAGTCCCAAGCCAGTTTCTCGTTTCGCGCCGTTATGAACGATGAGACCCGTATGAAACCACGCGGGAGTGGACGCGGTTAAAACGCCTCCATCATATTGCCACAAACACGTTTGTACGAGGTGGTATAAGCGTGTCGGCGTACCCGGCAACTTCCTAATGACGCTATGATTTATAACACCTTGGCTGGAACCATTAGAGTTTCCACTGACGCCTTTCATTGATTCAATGTATTCTCTTGTCTCTATATCCGCGGCTTATCTCTTGTTGAATTCTTGTACAACGATCCTTTCCATCAGCTGCAGTAACCATTGGTAATTATTCCATCAGTAGGTACCAATAAGAATCTTGAGGATTTTCCCTAGCCCAATTAGACATCAAGCACTCTGGAATCTTTAGTCCAATTTTAACACCTACAATGATAATAAAACATAATTCTGGACAATGTTCATGATAGTTCCTCAAATGGTAGCCACGAGGAACGTTGTTATGTGGCGAATGAATGAATCATTTCTTTCCATCAACTGCAGTAACTATTGGTAATTATTCCATCAGTAGGTACCAATAAGAATCTTGAGGATTTTCCCTAGCCCAATTAGACATCAAGCACTCTGGAATCTTTGGTTCAATTTGAACACCTACAATGCTAATAAAACATAAATCTGGACAATGTACATGATAGTTCCTCAAATTGTAGCCACGAGGAACTTTTGTTATGTGGCGAATGAATGAATCATTTCTTTCCATCAGCTGCAGTAACTATTGGTAATTATTCCATCAGTAGGTACCAATAAGAATCCTGAGGATTTTCCCTAGCCCAATTAGACATCAAGCACTCTGGAATCTTTGGCTCAATTTTAACATCTACAATGCTAATAAAACATAAATCTGGACAATGTACATGATAGTTCCTCAAATTGTAGCCACAAGGAACTTTTTTATGTGGCGAATGAATGAATCATTTCTTTCCATCAGCTGCAGTAACTATTGGTAATTATTCCATCAGTAGGTACCAATAAGAATCCTGAGGATTTTCCCTAGCCCAATTAGACATCAAGCACTCTGGAATCTTTGGCTCAATTTTAACATCTACAATGCTAATAAAACATAAATCTGGACAATGTACATGATAGTTCCTCAAATTGTAGCCACAAGGAACTTTTTTATGTGGCGAATGAATGAATCATTTCTTTCCATCAGCTGCAGTAACTATTGGTAATTATTCCATCAGTAGGTACCAATAAGAATCTTGAGGATTTTCCCTAGCCCAATTAGACATCAAGCACTCTGGAATCTTTGGTTCAATTTGAACACCTACAATGCTAATAAAACATAAATCTGGACAATGTACATGATAGTTCCTCAAATTGTAGCCACAAGGAACTTTGTTATGTGGCGAATGAATGAATCATTTGGTATATGTGACTTGTCAGAACTGTTGGACAAATATGAACTGTCCTTTTTTCAATGTACGATTTTCTGTTTTCAGTTCGGTGCTCCAGCCATGACCCGGTGTCGATCGGGTGGAAAACGAGGAGCAGCTGGTACAGCCGAAAAGCCAGACGATCCCGAGTGCTGTATCATGGCAGTTCCATCATTGTTAGCAGTGTGATCACGAAACGCTTGATCCATCAACCTCGTGAGCATCGTTCGGATCGATACCCCAGATCGATCCGGGCACATAGAACCTACGGCCTCTTCGCTGGCCTGGCCAGCTACTATGCGAATTGAAGCTCTTCGCACCCTCGTCGCGGTAAGCATATCTTTGCCTCTCCGTGATAAAGGTTCGATTAACACTGATTATCGTAGCGTGGAATCGATCCTCGTACAAATCGTAGCGCCACTCAAGTAGCCTTTAGTACAGTCGCATTAAACATCTACGAGTGTTCGGTGGGTGTTCTTGCTTGGAACTTAAGCTTCAAAACAAAATCTACGTGACAATTAGACGGACTCGTCGATTCCTCCTTGAATAAAATTGGAATATAAGTAAAAACAGACATTCCTGCACAGAGTCGAACTAGCGCCTGGCCAGTTTTTCTTCTTTTTCTTTTGCTCGTAACTATTCGATCGCTCTTTTCCCATAGTCTTTTCCTAAGGAGATAACAAGAAGTACCCAAAGACGCTATTACGATCCGTCGTTTCATTTCCGAAGACACTCAAAAGTTCTATCTCCCCTTAATCTATTCAACCTACGATAAGTATCAATTTTTATTCAAACTTTGCACAGTAAATTGTCATCATAACGGAATCGCTCAACTCTTCTACTCGTATAAAGGTAAAAGAAAAGTAAATTGGTATAAATAAGGGATAATTTTTAAAAACTAGCACGAAGAATTCACGTTGCAGGGTCGAGTATCTTGTCGTGTAACGATCGGACGAGTGAACGATTGGACGTGAACATTCTCGTCGTTTTCTTTCCACGATCACAAGTCATAAAGTATCTCCCGTGGTGACTCGTTATTAGCATATTATCACAGCGCTCGAGATGCCTACATAACGTGAAGCCCGACAGGCTCTACGCGCCTCCTATCCGTCCGATAAATAAAGTGTGCGCGTATCCCCCCGGTCTCCGGCAAGGATACAGCGGTAAAAATCAGGTTTCGTTGATCCTGTCAGCGACGGATCAGTAAACTGCGAGCATTACGGGATTGGTTATCACTCGTGTACTCGCACGTACACCTCGGCTTTCAAAATAATACATTGCTTCCCATCGTCGCATATCTCATTATTATCATTGCCATCTCTTATTATAAGGCACCCCTCGATCATTTTAAATCGTCGCTTTTTCCTACTCGAGTTTCACTCTTTACTGGATGGTTAATAATTGGTTTCTCTATATTGTAAGTAACAAAGTATCGTTGCAATTAAACTAGTGAAGATTTAAGAGCCTTGGCGCGCATGGTGACCGACACAGGATCGAGAGTATCGCCTCTCGTGGTGAGGATTCCAATTAATACTCGCGCACCCCATGAGCCCGCATGCGCAGCGTGTATCATGCGCAGTTCGTAGTGCGCATAACGGGCAAGTACAATGCCAACGCTCTCACCTCGAATTTTTATTGATCGATTATTTCTTTATTATTACACGGATTATTATGGCGTTTTTTTTATTACGTTTATTAAAGTGGCAGGCATTCGTATGTGGCAGGAAATATTGTGGCGATTACATATAAATTCTGTCTAAAATTCTTTATGATTAAGCATCCCTTTTTAATCTTAACTGGACACAATAGTAAACGTCTCTGAATACTAAGACTCAAAACTCACTTAACATCACTGTCATATTCAAATCTGCTTCTTCGAGGATGCCGAATTTATTCATTTCGAATAAATTTACCTGTTTTTTTTCACTGTCGTTTGACAGGCTCATTATATTGGCCTAAAATATCCCATTGGTAATCATTCGGATCACTATCAAAAGACAGATAACATCTTATTCGCCGTTAGACATAACTTCAGCTACGTAGTTACGATCACAGGTATGAATGTGATCTTCGCTACGAAATTTACTGTCGGTCGTAAAACTTCTGGCAAGCCTCCGTATAATATACAATTAAGCTGTAAATGATCAATTAATTTGCCCGCGAATTAATGATCATCCTTTCCTATAGCGAATGTGTATAGACCTACAGACAGTAGTCATACTATTTCAAAAAAGGACTCGAGTCCCATCAGTTATAATTTGATCCTTAACTACCTACATATGTAAATTCCAGATTCTTTGATCCGATAATTCTCATCAAAGCCCACCCTAAATTGGACTATTCTCATTTTTCTTATTTTAATCAAATTACAAAACATTGCTTATGTTTTCTCAGCATCTTGTTTTATTTTCAATACAAAACTACAAGCTTCATTTCACTCAAAGTTATTTATCCCAAAATTCACAATATTTTCATCAAAAAATAGATGAATGCTGAAGGCTTTTGGATGTTTCCAAAATTTAAGTTTTACAATGCCTATGAGGAAGGATTGAAAACGCGAGAGAAATTCTATTCATTTGATTACACACGCCATCCAGGGTTTCACGAGGTCCTTCATGTTGGCTGTACACAAATGAGCACAGCATTTCTTTTTCAACGCAGGAGCATTACACATGTGTGTACGCATGGAGCTACGTAGGTATGCACTTATGTCCTCAGACGTTATGTGAACTCTCGCATGTACCTCGCTCACTCACTAACTCACTCGCTCTTGCACCCGCTCACTCACTCACAAAGCTACAAGGTGACTAAGTAAATGTTTATACATGTCAATCATAACAGTCGGGAAGCATCCGCTGTCTAAACAGGCCCGGGGCGATATACACATGCGTGCCAAGAGAAGTTGTACGAGGTGCGTACGTGGCGGCACTCGGTAGCATTTGTTGTCCGCAGGCGCGCAGGAGAGTAACTTTCATTGCTTCTTAATATCCGTCATCTAGATACAAACAAAGAATTACATCATTTAACAATATAACAAGCACGTAATGACTCACATCCAAGAAAAGATAAAACGACATTTATATAAATCTAAAATTCCTCTATGCAGTCGAACAAGCGCGACAATTTTGTTTCAACCTAGAAAAAACCTAACGGGGGGGGGGGGGGGGGGGGGGGGGGGGTAATATTTTTCTCAAAATAATATTTTCCCCTCGAACATAAGTGCAAAAAATATTCTTACCATAACGGGTTATCGACTGAGCTTGGAGCATGTAATTCTTGATTCGAATTGTTTGTCTTCGCTTCTATAAATAAATCCTCGGAGTATTTGTTCACAATTGCGTTGAAGTTCAATGGGACTGGCTATAGATTTTGATATTTTCCTCTTTGCTTCATCCGTTATAACGATAAATCTGCAAAAATGTCATTTAAATTAGTTCGCTTGATCAAAGTGTCAAATGACCGTGGTCGTTACCGTACGGATAACATATGTAGTTCACTGTGTAGCCGCAGATATATCGAGAACAAGTTGGCAGCACTCCCGACGCCATTCTCTGTTCTTGTTTTGTGTCTGACATCTCTTAACCTATAATACGATAGGAATACATTTGTATGCTTACTAAATCCGCCCTCGCAAACGCCGGTATACTTGCCAAGCAAACAGCTATTCCAGGCACCGTGTAACAGGGGTACCTGTCTATCGAGCTACCTTGGTCGAACGTAAAATAATTCAAGGTGTAGAACGGACAAGCCACGATTGATCGTCCGAGCGCAGGTAGCTTGGTAGCAACGTCGATTATTTTATTTTGCGTTAATCCCAACGCCGACCGAACCCTTTCGAGCAAAAAAAAAGTCCTTGTACCGTTTCAACATGACAGCTATATAGGAAATAAAAAAAGTAAACATAACCTGAAAAGACGTAAAAGTAAAGCTGATATTAAACAGGTAATTTTTCATTCATTGCTGGCTTCTAACTCGGCATATTTCACTCGAAATAAATCGTTTGAACACAAAATGAATTAAAGTTATGAATAAATTCATTAGTTGAAAAGTTGAGCGATGTTGGATTTCAGCAGAAAGATGAAATGTCTGGACACAAAGAAAACGTTCACTCGAGTTCGGCCATTTGCATTTCGCGTCTTGTACACACGCGACACTCTACGACGTATATCAGAAAAAGAGAGAATCAACGTTCATTCTTGTCATTTAGTCTGTGTCACGGTCTTACATACAGGTCTGTCAACTCCCGAGAGTGGGGGAAGGCTAAAGTGACTCGCATATTGAAGCAGAAAAATCGAGTTCTCTCTATCGCCACCTGCAGCGCTGCTATCGAGTGTCGACATGACATAACCTCATAATCATTGTTTTCGTTGGCTCTGTGCGATTTTTTCTCCATTTACGTTCAACATTTTCTCGGCTCATGTTAATGTTGTGCGATATTTAATTTAATAATCTTCAAGATTTACCGACAATAATATTGTTTTTATTTTTTGCTAGTCAAGTTAATAGTGCGCTTGCGCAACCCAATCGGCACTCGATTGCAGTGTCGCATGTGGCCAAACCGTGAACTTCCAAAAACTGCTTCAACAAGCGAGTCACCCCCACTTCCGGGAGTTGACAGACCTGTATGTAAGACCGTGGCCTGTGTCTTATGAATGTGGAAGGAAAGCAAAAAGGAACATTCACTCGAGCAAGTATTCACTGGAGTGAATAGTCTGATATTCTTGACAGTTTTCCATTCGTCTTTGAACGAACGAAGCACAAAGTAACACACGATATATTTAAACAAAAGCACAATTTTCACACTAAGCAGGAACCATTTTATTTTCGTACCACGGTATTTACTTTTATAGACCCGAACACTTTGGAAGAGTCGAGCGCGTGAAGTACAAAGCAACCACCATAGTGGTTACTCTGGCGGTCAGAGAGAGAGAGTTATATCCACCGCAATTACATCAAAAAGTATGAGCGAAGAGGATAATATAGAGTCGGGTCAGCAAGATGTTTTGTGGTTGACGGTTGATAGTGTGGGAGAACGCCGTGAGTCCCCTCGGTGCAACGAGACGACATTCGGCCCAGCCTTCTTGGAAACCTTCGTGAACCTTTCCCACCTCGGGGCCTACTTTGCATAAAAATCATAAGTCGAATTAATGCTTTCGCACTTCGTACGAAAGTCTCCGGGGCTTATTTGCCGGCACGCCGAGTAAAACGAGAGCCCACGACTCAGCGTAATAACAAATCTATACAGTACCGACACAGGCAGTGACTGAGATATATCTGTGTATATACAGGGTGAATTGCGTAAGGGGTGCCAGGTGGTATTTCAAGGTAGATGGGCTCGTTACAAACAAAAGTTGCAAATAAACATTAGGGATATTGTTAAGAATTTACGAGATATCAATTTTTTTAATCGGTCCAATCAAAGCGCGTTGAGAAGCGTTGAAGCCCCCCCCCCCCCCCCATCATCTAATGTCTAATCCACTGCGCTATCTCTAAGGCTAGGGCGGGGAGTGAGAGGCTCCAACGCTTCTAGAGACAGTCGGCAAAACTCAGAGCAGCCAATGCCCGAGAAAAAAAATGACTGCGTAATAATACAATCAATAAAATTGACTGCTCTGAATTTTGCAAACCCAAATGTAACGCCCTAATCTATGCTATATCTACGGCTTTGGTGGGGGTGGGCGGCTTCAACTCTTCTCGGCGCGCTCTGATTGGACCGATTTAAAAAATGTATATCTCGTAAATTATTAACAATATCCCTAATGTTTATTTGCAACTTTTGTTTGTAATGGGTCTATCTACCTTGAAATACCACCTGGCACCCCTTACGCAATTCACCCTGTATAGTGAAACACAGTCTGTTTTTAATTCGGCATATACGAAGAGCTGGCGAGGCTAATAGCGTGGTTTATTACTCTCACCGTGTGATCCGTTCACACACGTGAAAAGAGTATCGCTTTAAAAGCTGTCCCACGCCAAAGCACATTCATAATTGTAAATATACGTGATACAAGTCCGACGGAAATTCTTGAGATCTTTTACCACTGACGCCTTGGTTGCTGTGGATATTTCACCAAAATAAAGGTCGGCCGATCTCGTTAAATTATCGTCGACATTTCGTACTTACGAATGCTGACCGATGCTCGCTAATATGTGAAGATATTTACGGATCCTCGCAGACACCCACTCGTACTCGTACCGCCTTGTAATTAAGCGTTACGTGACCATGGCCAATTTGTTTTTAAATAAGAAATATAAACGTGAATTGCGAGGCGCTTGAGTGGTGATTACAATAATTCTTACAATTTTTATACAACAAAAGTTTAAGAAGAACTCGAGCAATTTAAGATTTTTTATTTGTACAGGTGGTTTTGCTGACCGCACTCCTGTGCCTGCGGCTTGCTGCCGCCAACAACCTAACGTTATCCTTTCCGGCTCGCAAAGCGAGAGAACATTCATTGCGTGGACACATTTCGCAGTTGTAAGTGGAACAAACGTGCGAATACTCGTTTCGAAATCCTTCGAGAGAAGAGAAGATAAAGCAGAAATTAATCCTGGGATCATGAATGTTCAAACGTTTTTTTTTTATGTTTACAGGGAAACTCAACAAATAGAAACGTTGAAACGTTCCGGAGTTTTGACGTATCGCGAGATACAGAATCTGCTGCGTCGCGAGAGTGGCGATGAAGGTGCACCAGTCGACTGTTGTCCAACCATCGAAGAATTGTCCGAACCAGTTGGTGGTAAAAATCGCGAGGAACGTTATGTCGAGCTTTACCGAGATGGAGACAATAAACAGGTGTTTTACGAGTATTCGTGCAGATCGGACGTTCTCGATCAGCCATGTCGATTCATCGATAGAAAACTCGCTAATCAATCGAGATGTGTGCAGAGATTTTCGTACACGTATGCTCTCGTCAGTGATCCCAGATCGAAGTCATCTCATCAGGTGTGTTAAACTACTCTGATATTGCTTTTAAGTCCAGCGGGAAGTCCTTCAACCCGCATACAAAACTGTATATGATTGCTAAAGTTTCTTTTTTCTTGAAAAGATGATCTCTTTAGCAACGAGATTGATTTTCATTCGTTTTATTTACTTACTTTATTTGTTAGAGAGGGACGAACGAGGAGCATAGACATCGTCACGGAAGGATATCAGATAGCGTACTGCCGGACCTATCAACGATTACCACGCCTGGTACGAACTGGAGCTTGGACTACATCAGAGTTCGAAGCGGATGCAGTTGCGAGCTCATCCCGAAGCAGAAGAAGAAGAAAAGCGGCGCAGCGTCGCACAGGGCTAAGAAATCGAAGAGCAGATTGCGCAAAACCCGAGAACCCGAGTCCGACTGGGAGAAGTAAAATAATCGCAAGAGTAATTCCCTAATCGTTTAAATATTGTTGAGAAAAGAAATCCTAAGCTTCCTATTCCGCATTAATGACGAAAATTCCCGTGAGTAGTTCATTATTCGGTCGATGACTTTTAGCAATTGTCCTTGCGATTCCTGCGGGCAATTTAAATTTGACAAGACGCCACTTTGAACAATCTTGCTTTACAGCATTGTTAATACACGTTTATTAGCTAACGACACCACGATTTGAATAATTTGCGTTGCCATGAAATTCACGGGATTTTTGGAACTGTTGAGTTGGAATATTTATTTTACCTTAGCATTGAAAAATAATGAAATTATAAAAGATGAATTCTATAGATCGCTTAGGAGGTTATTTCAACGACGTTACGATTGTCAAGAATCGATAGAATCCATTAATTTATAAACCTCGTTACCAGTATCGAACTCAGCTATTCGCAAACGTCGACGAACGACGATTTGCTCAGGGCGTCATGTTAATGTTTTGTTTTTTTAATACTCCGCTGAGACGTCGAACGCAGAGCGTTTCATAAAAAGAAAAAAAAACACAACTCATGTCATTGAACGAAATCATTGTATTTATTCTCAATTCTCGTCTGAATGATGTCTTATCGGAGGTGTAAATGAGTCATGCCTTTTCGTCTTTTCCGACAATGATTATTAGTGGGTAATTATCCAGTAGATTAGACGATAGTTTATTTTTAAGATGTTCTTGGTGCGAGTGGCTGAAACTAAAGCAGGATGCATGATTTTTTTTTTAATTCAGGGACATATCATTGTGCATTTTAAGGAAGAGCGATCATTTCTTCTCACAATCAGTCATCATCGAAGCAATGTAGAAATAAAAAAAATGACTATTGACCCGTTTTTTTTTTTTAATAAAAGCCATCAAATCGCTAATGTCCATTTAGGGCAAGAGTAATAAGGCTCGGTAGGAATCACCCAAATAAGTACTTTTAAAAAAAAGCTGGTGGTTCGCTTCAAATGCCGTATATGCCCTTGAAAAACTAATTGAGTGCAAAAATTATTTTTTTCCGTTGACACTAATGTAACTAGGAAGTGATAAGTTCTACTTTCGTAAATCCTATGCGACTCCACTGTCATCATATATAGACATAGAGACAATTGTTCTTTAGAAGCGGCCAGTTCTTATTAATATTTTGTATAGAACAAATGTTTATCTATTTAATAACAATAATGATAATATATGGTACAGCATTGAAGCATTTTTTACACTCCTCTAATTAATGTTTGAAAGTAAATGTATGAAAATTTATTTCTCATAAACTCGATGGATCTGTCTGGTGTACCTTGGACGCACTTGCAGTCCGCCCGAGGGCACTTTTTGTCTTTAGCTCTATTAAGAAATGCTTCATCAATCGTTCATAGCGATTACTTTTAAACTTATCATCCACAGCGAATAAGACGACGTGAACATAAAGCTTGTACCGCTTGCCTACAATCATGACAAGTTAAATATGTACACTCGTGAGTTTTTATAATAATCGTCCCAGTGTACGATTGGGATCGCCATGACGCTCTAAATTGAGATAATTCTTTCTAATACCAATCTTATTTTGTTTACTTTGTACCGTCCTTGTTATTGTTTTATAGTAAAGTAAATTTCACTTCGTCTCTCGATTTTCGAATTTTTGATGTATTTTAAATATTATTTATTAATGCTCGAAACTATATCTTCATAATATTAACATTGAGGATTTAGTGGCCATACCAGTCATGTCGAAAAAGTACTACATTTAAAAATAAAAATTGTACTGTTTTTTTTACAATAGGAATCATCCCTCGTTTGGACTAATCAGCATGTAGTTATAACAAAAAATTATAAACAATCAATTCACATCGAGATAATTTATTCTCATTGTCCAAGGATAGGTTATGTGCACAGTATCATAAGGTGTCATAACTGTCTGAATGTCGCTATTTGCGAGGCGAGGGCGCATTAGAAACCATGTAAACTTTTAGATAAATTCATATAATTTTATAGATAATTATGTATTTATTTTATACGTGTCATTGTTCATATGTAATAATATAAAATAACTTACATATAATTCACTGCAAATTTTTCACGTATTTACCTGTTTGCCAGGAATAGAGTGACGCTCGTGCAGCCATGTTGATTAATTCAAATTTTCGCCACCAGAGTCGCATGTAAGCTGGTCTTTTCAATTTGGAAGAGGTTAGTTTTTATTCAGTTTTGCTAGTTAAAACTTAATAAGAATTTATCGAATTAAAAGATTCATTAATTGCCCAAATTCTATTTTTAAATGTTGTACATTTTGGACATTACTGTAGAGATAAGAACATGTGTAAAAGTGATTCGATCGACGTAATACTAGGAACTTTTCTTTTCAGGCTACATTGACATTTAATGGAAACGAAACAAAATTTATGCTTTTGCAAACATATCAATGATTCTTTGTAACAAGTTGTTTACGATTTTTCTTGCTGAACGAGTTGATTTATGAATGTTTCACAGCGTTAACACTTTTAATCTAAATTAGGTCGCAGCCACGTGTGTGGAATCTGAAATTCTACAGCACTATGTATATCACGAAAGTTAGAAATGCCTGTACGAAAAAGAAAATGAGCGTGGAACGACGGAAATCAATTTCAATACATTTTGATATTAAGAATCCGCGAGTAACTTTTTCGTAAGGGTGTTTATATGTATTATAATATAATATTTGTAAGCTTCTGCAGACTCATTATTCTCTGTACTGCTATGTAAACTTTGTACAAAGATCTTAATACAGTCATTATTATATCATCGAGAATAACAAGTATCGCTCAGTCGATCACTACTTCACGCGCTTTGATACCTCATGTTGGTACTTTATACGATGGACCAGCCATATTGAATTGGACTCAAAGTTGAAACCTTTCGAATTTGCCTGAATGATAAGTTAACAGGTTTTGTTACCGACGACGTCATTACATACCGACCGAAGGTACGGTGTACATTGCATTGCACATGTTACATTGTTACCGACTCATATTACATTGTTACTGACTGAGTCGCTGAGCATATTACATTGTTACCGACTGAGTCGCTGCGCATACTACATTGTTACCGACTGAGTCAGTGCGCATTTTTTACATTGTTACCGACTGAGATGGTAATACAATTTTCTGTATCCCTAAAATTTTCTTTGATAACCATTGCCTTTCATTATTGCCCGATTCCATTTCAGAATACTCTTTAAATCCCCGTTAAAATCTTTTTAAAACTTATGAAACAGATATAATAGTAGGTGTGAATGAAGGAAGTAATGAAACAACGAATAATTATGATTGCATTTAATGAATAAATTAACCCCAACGATTAGATTTCACATTTAAATAGATCGGATTAGTTGAGATGTCGTTATACGGTGAATTGCAGAGTTAATATCTTTGGCTTATTTATTCGAACCGTAATGCTACTACACTGCCCTCAACGCTATTTATTTTCAACAATCTTATCTTTACTACGAACCGAAAGTTATCATCGAACTGTATTTTTGGACGCGGGGGCACATTATTTAGGATTAACATATTTTTAATCCGCGGTAGACACACCTGGGTCTGGCTTGTCTGGCCGTTTTTAAGAATCGCTAGATTTTAATGGCCAACCAATATTTGGGGTTGTTACCCCCCACCTAAAAAATTGTATTAGGGTCAGGGTTCTCAGGTAGCAAGGGGCAACCCATACCTTCAATTTCTGTTCAACCACCAAGCAGTTCATTTCATCAGCGGACACCACAAACCCAGGTGTGTCTAATGAAGTGTTAAAGTGTGAAAACAAAATTTTGTTTGATTTCATCGTTTCGCACTCCAAAAGTAAGTACATGTTTGAAATGTAAATTATCGATAAACAAAAATATAATCAAATTGTTAAAAACATTTTTTTACGCATAAACAAAATTTTTTTAAAGGATTTTTTTTTTTAATTAAAAAATACCATTCACTGTAATAAAAATGAGTTAAAGTAATAATAAATAACACACTCTAAAAATTCACCTTTTTCAATTGTTCAAATAATTACACTTTTTCAAAAATTTCATACCGCCATATTTTTTTCCTTCATCTACTATATGTCAAGAAACATTTTGTGTGGTATTACTTTTTAAAATTTGTTTAATAAAAAATTACGATTGTTTTTAGTGAAATCGTAAATTTCTTGCGTTTTGTATCATTTCCCACTAAATAACAATATTAAAAATTAATTTTTATCCATTGCCTCAATGCATGTACTCTTTCTACAGTTCCCAAACAACTCTCCTGAATTTTTTCAGATTTTTCAAACGATTCTAAATATGATAAAAAAACGGTAGGACACCACAGACCCAGGTGTGTTTACGGAGGTGCGCAAATTGTACCGTGTATACAGAGGGTTAATATCATTCTGTTTTTTTTACATCGGACACGATCAAATACTGTCAACTGGATTCAATTTTCGACTACGGAATAATCAAGATTGGGGAGGAATGCATTTTTCTTCGAAAATACATATTATGTGTCATCAGGTGTAGAAGATAAGTTCCGGTATTTGACCATCTTCGAGGGATGTTCCATTGTTATCACCGGCAGCAAAACTGAACTGAAAACTAACTTTTTCCTTACCCGAATCACAATCGACGGTCACACGTCGTAACCCCTTAGTTCCGTAATGCGAATCTGGACCCTGGAAATGGTACGTAGTATTGTTATAATGCACAATCTTTTGGAGTTGAGATAACAACTTTTCACGAAATTGCGTACGAGTAAATGTGTAAACACCTACGCACCTTAAACCTTGCTGAGGCAGTGTAAATGGTATTGGATATAATTTCCGCAGGTTCTTTGAACGTTAATCGATAGGTATAATTGGATCCGTCGCAACTAAAGCTCGTCGCATTGGTGGCAATGACTTTGCCGGAAGCTGTGTGAATAAGTTCTATCAGGACTTCGTACTCGGCCGGTCCGTAGGCACTTCCGTAAACTCCGTACCCAATAAGGAATATTCGTCTATCTACGCTAAATCTGTAAAATTATAATGAGATTTTTAGTTAATTGATGGAACTTTCTTTTAATTCAATTTAACGATAAAACTGACCGTATTCGGTCGCTTGTCCCACTGTATCCCCATCGGCGATCCGTGTGCTGGAATCTACAAACCGTCAATTCCTTTGCCAACATTCGACATCGTGGCATAGCCTCAAACCCCACCGGAGGTTTCGGGTTCACGGTGAAAAACAAAAACAGCGAGACCACCTGAAAACGAAACGACGAAAATTAATCAAACAAAATCAAATTATTAACTAATAAATTTAAAAAAAATTATAAGAAAAATCGATGCGTTAGTTTGCGTGGATTGAAAATGCTACAATTCCTAAAATTCAAACAATAGGAATCGCCTAACGTTCACTGTTTCTTGCGGTAGTACAACTTGTCTAATTTCCATTACTCGCCTCTCTATCCGTAAGTAATCCACACTGTGCAGGACCAGCTGCAAATTCTTCAACGGACATCAGTGGAAAACGAACCAAGGACAAGGCTCGGCCCAAAACAGATCTTTGATTCTCCGGAGTAACCGGCAATTGTTGTCTCACGCATTCTGCTTCTGACCATCTAGAAAATGATTTTCTCTATAGCGGGTATTTTGTAATGATGCGCATGAGACAAGATGAAAGAAATGAAACTTAATTAAACTGACGAACTTAGCACATGATTGAAATAACCGATGACCTAAACTATGCGAGGCATATAATAAATTGTGCTAAATGACTATTTGTATTTTTTGCAATGATACGATTGTAATTTATTAAATATACCTGACCACCGCTTGGAAAATCTTCGATTCTCTAATGCGTAATGTATCACGTTCGAGAACGACCATCAACGTGTCTATATCGATGTCCGTGAAACCATCGGCATTGAGTGCGTCGGTCGTGAATTCATCGATGGTATCGAGGCATACGGATGCGAGCTGGGGTTCGTCAAACAGACGAGCTTGCGTCAGAAGCAGGAAAGCATTATCGCTGGTCAAGTTGCTGCGCAAGAATTCGACACAATGTTTTTCCAATGGTGATACTGCATATTTTTTAGCAGTGTAAAGCGTCGTCATGACAGTTTCAGGACCAATTTGTAGCTCGTCGGTATAAAGAAATAGAAGCACGGCCAAAAACGCAACTGGCTCGACATCGGGAACTTCGATTTCGGGCGAAACTGTGGCAAGTGTTCCATTGAACATAGCATCGAATACAGCGCTACCAGACGACAGGACCAATTTGTGAGCCGGTATACGCTGTTGTTGAGCTCCTCTTCCAACGAGGAATCGTACGTCTGCCAATATGTCATTGTTGAAAAGAAATGCAAATCTTTCCTTTATCGTGGCTTTGGTTCCTTGCCAATTGTAGGTAGCCGAGGTCGAATGATGACCTTGAGCGTGTTCTAATGGCAAATCATTGGAAGGACGCGCCTCTAGATGAAGAGTGTTTATGGAATTGCTCGGTGGCCGGCTGAAAATAATTGTATCACCATTTAAGCAAGCAGCAGAAAAAAAGTATGATTGTAAATATGATGACTTTGAGATGGAAAGAAAAGAAAAAGTGTTCGTTGTTAAAGAAAATACTTAGTTTGGTAAATTTCTCAATGAAAACATCTAGATGAATCAACATGACCTTAGATCGTAATTAAAGTGACTAACAATAGTTTCTGTCTATCTTATCACCCGTTAATGACTGAGCAGCCTATGTAATAGCAGAGATTGGTATTCGCACTTGTCTATGCTCGATGTGGAAGGTTCTCCGCCTCTTCCTGAAGACGACGACGGCTGTTCGTCGTCGGAACCAAAAAGCAGAGCGCGTCTTGCTCGTGAAAACATAACTATATTTTGTATGTTCTGAGGCGATGGCGATGAATCGTCCTCATCGCCCGAATTTCCAACATTTCCCTCATTCTGTCCAAGGTTAAGATCTTGCGTTCTTGCTGCAAGATTCGATGCATCATCGGCAGAAGACATTTTTATCCACCCGGAAGAAATAATTTGTCAAGGGTCTATGTTGTTCCATCTAACATATCTTCCTCACTGTAACCATAATTATATGTATTGTTTGTTTCTTTGGTCAATTATGTATTGTAACCACAAATAATAAATTCACAATACTATTTTGCTATAAAGGATGAATACATATCGATAACCGTACGATGAGATTAGTTTCTTATGTCCAGGCAGTCGATTAACACCCATTCCGATTGCATTAATCGTGTACGAATAAATTACTACTCGATATACGATATAACATCTAGGTTTTCGCTCGACTATTATTGTCTGTTACGTGCTATGGGATACTGCCAGAGACTACTCATTTTTGTCGCCACTGCTACAGCTGATACAACTAAGTTTCTGTTCCCGAGACCGTAGATGTCAAACTACGGAGGCATTTATCATTGATAAAATAAGTGACTACTGAACCGCAATCGTGAAACTTGAAAACAATATTCAACAGACTCAGTCGGTAATGAAAAGCTTAATGGCAATTTTGCCTAAATGATTGATCTTTTAGGGGAAGAAGACAGCTGTAAGTTCTACTTAGCAATTACATGAAACGCTACTGTCGTCTTATTTTTAAAATGTTACTCGTTCATAAAAAATTTAGAACACAAAAATATTATTATATCCTTTTATTTTTCGGCAGTATAATTTTCAGCTGTCGGCACAGTTGAAAGTGCCAAATGAAAGAGTCCAGTGTCCCTCGCGGTAAGTAATTGTACTATATTTTATCATTACACTCTGAAGTTAGATGGAAAAGACTGATTCTGTATTTAATTTCTTTTGATCTTGATACAAGCGGTCAACTCTACGTGGGTACAAACAGTTTACCCTTTCGCTACTCGAATATAATGAAACCAACTTTCAACGTTTCAACTTTTGTCAAGAATTGAGGATCTCCCTCCTAATTTCTAACATAACATAGTATTGTAATGATTATGCATCAATGAAGCTCACTGTCAACTCAATTCGTCATCTGATTACTTGAGGATTTGCCTTTATGCTATTCGGGATACTACAATTCGTCATATTCGTCATACGTTAAAGTCCCTATAAAGAATGTACATCGAGATCTACCGAATTTACCCCCGTGAAGTTGGCCGGACAACTTGCACTTTATTAATTGACTTTTTTTATATCGTTAGGTGGTCGTTAGGTAGTGTTAGGTAGTCTAATTAAAACGTGAGGTAGTCAATAGTTAAAAAAAAAATAAAATAAAAAATGTATGTGAAGTTGGCCGAAAATTTTGTCTCTTTCCTTTATTTATCTTTTCAAGATGGTCAAATGATGTGTAATCGTTAGGTGGTCATGAATATACTAATTAAAACGTTATATAGTCAACTAAATCCTTGCAAAAGCCAAAAAACAATTTTGAGAAACCTGCATGCGCGACGCATGCGTAACGGGCAAAGATCGCAATTGTCAGTCGACTGGCTAAGTTCGCACAGATGCGCATTAGCCGTTGCGCATGCAGGTTTCTCAAAATTGTTTTTTGGCTTTTGCAAGGATTTAGTTGACTACCCAACGTTTTAATTAGTATATTCATGACCACCTAACGATTACACATCATTTGACCATCTTGAAAAGATAAATAAAGGAAAAAGAAAAAATTTTCTGCTAACTTCACATACATTTTTTACTATTTTTTTTCGAAAAAATTATTGACTACCTAACGTTTTAATTAGACTACCTAACACTACCTAACGACCACATAACGATTTAAAAAAAAGTCAATTAATAAAGTGCAAGTTGTCCGGCCAACTTCACGGAGGTGCTTAAAACATCAGGGTTCAGATACTTTCGGACGCTCGTCCGAATGAAGATATTGTGTCAGGAATTTTATGGTTAGCCAAACGCTCTTTAAGGCCGGGTTGTTCCAACCTCTAGGTAAAGTGTTCGGTAACTAACTGTCGGATAAAATTTACCCGTCAGTTAAATACGTGAGCGTTGTTCCACCGTTCCTTATCCTACTGTTAGTTACCCAGCGATATATATCGATTCTAACTTCCGGAAATATTCATAACTATGTTCAAATGTAATCAGATTTTATAAAACAGAGAAATTTGTGCACATTAATATACACCTATAATGAAAAAACAGAAAATTTTGTTTTATTGAACATCATTGACGACGATTGAAAGTGTTTTTTCTGTCGATAACGGCAAGTATTGTATTTTTTTATAATTCAGACATAGGTGAAATATGTTATAATTGTTTTATTATATTGTAAATAGATGGCTAGTAATTCGAAAAGGGAAGAGGCGCAAATTTTTCGGTTGAGGAGACAAACACGCTGATTGCAATAATTTCAGACAACAAAGACATTATTGAATGTAAAAAAACCGATGCCACAACGTGGCGGATGAAAAATGAGGCCTGGAATATTGTCACCGAATCGTTTAATTCGTGCTCTGCAATTCCTCGCTCTGCAAAGGCATTAAGGGCTAAATATGAGGATATGAACAAAAAAAATCCATCAAAAGACTGCTCACAATAAAATGGAGATTTTTAAAACCAGCGGTGGGATTTCCGATATACAAACCCTAACAATCAATAAAGGACTAATCGCCGAACTTATGGGGTCGACTTTAGATGGGCAACCATCTATTTGGGACAGCGACAAAATGCCGGGTAAGTGAAATTTTATTTAGATTTCTCATTCTTCAAAGTAATCATTTTCTGTTATTGAATTAAAATGTTGAAATAGTTCACAGTTGAAATATCTCAGTGGACGGTGGAAAGCGCTTCAGAGATTGAACATGGGGATATAACTTATGTTAGATCACCAAAATCAGGACATGCAGGTATGTATAAAATAAATGAAAATCCACAGAACATAATGAATCCATAGAAATTACGTGAAGAAAATTATGCTCAGTTGAACAGGATGATTTGACTCGATTGGACTTATTCGAAGATGTAGAATTTCTCGAAGAAAGGGCGTTTGATATGACTACGAGTAGGTCTAAAAAAGGAACTCACGTCTTAAAAAGACCTACAGCACCTGAAATAAGGCCAATTATTAAAAACAAAAGGTTCCGATCAGCTCAAGAAACAGACAGTAAAGCAAGACGAAAAGAAGAACTTCATGCCTTGCGCATGGAGATACTTCGCGACCAACTGGAAGTCAACGACACCCGGTTGATAGCTGCTCGCCTTGATGTTGAAATTAAAGAAATACAAAAAAACATTGAAGTGGGACGTCTGAAAAATCTATTACAATAAGATTTTCTTACTATCATATTTAATTTATTGTATTACTAGTATTGTATTGCATTGTTTAGTATTGTATAGTATTATATCACATTATTAATTTACTGTATTAATACAATATTTTCATTCTATATACCAAGTCTACATTCCAATAAATAAAATGTATTAAGATGTTAAAATTTTACCATTTTTTCATGTACATAGACAATTTTTACGACAATCCATTAATATTTAGTGAATATGATGACGATGATGTTGAAATCACGAAATTTGATGTAGATTGTAAAGTATAAGTTTTTACTTGTCTGCTAGACAAGTACTATCGAACCAGTCTGTAAAAGAATACCAAAAGAATGTTTATCAGACAATGTAGGATGCACTTTACTTTTTAATAGAGATAAAATGTTACTTCGAAAAATGAGTTTCAATTAATGAAGAGCTCACATTAACATTCTCAACTGCATGATGATTGTTTTCTCCATGTAGCTCCAACAATTCGATAGCATTTGCAACTTCCATGTCAATGGCTGGGTCCGGTTCTGCCATACCCAGTGCAATATTATGAAGTACTGCTGTTACGACTACTGCCACTTGAGCGAATCGGGCGGCATTCTTAATCCGAACGCTAAAACTGGAAATCTCCGTTTCCACAATCCAAAAGCTCTTTCGATGACGTTTCGTGTGCGAATGTGCGATTCATTGTACAATTCTTTCGCCCGAATATTTGTTTGTAGCAATGGAGTCAATAGAATATTCGAACATGCATATCTACTGTCACCGAGCAATACTCCACGCTTCATTTGTCCGTCAAGGAATCGCCCTCGTACTCGACTGGCATTAAAAATTGTTGAATCGTGACAGGAACCCGGCCAGCATGCGACAATGTCCATAAATTTCATGTCACTGTCACAAATTGCTTGAACGTTGATAGAAAATATTCCTTTCTGATTTTTGAATAGCTCAGCATGTTGTCCTCCTATGAACATATGTGATCAGAAATACTGTTTATTTTGTATCATATTCTTGAACTAATTTATTCTTAATGTATGTAACATACCTGGTGATTTGACCCGAACATGTGTACAATCAATTGCACCCATGACTCTTGGAAAACGTGCGATGCGATAAAAATCTAATTGGACGCGTTTTCGACCATTGCAAGTATTCGGAAATTCAACGTGAAATGGTAGCAGAGATGCTATGGCTTCAGTTAGTTTTTTTTATTATCCGACAAGTCGTCGACTTGTCGAATACCACCCAAATCGCTGATGACCGCTTGAAAGCTTCTAAAAGATGAATATATCCTCGTAAAATGTACACTTTACAATCTACAAAATTTCGTGCTTACTTACTTATTAGTCCTGTTTTTAATCCCTTCTTCGATCATGTTGAGTTTCGTGTGAAACGGTCTTTTCCGAAATCGAAACCGTCGCAAAAATTCTTCGTCGTTGTACGTGTTTAACAAATCTGGACGTGGTCGTTTCGTATATGGTTTCCGAATTCGCAATATTACTTCAATTTCCACATCATCGTCGTCATCTTTACTAAATACTAATGGATTTTCGTACAAATTGTCGCTCATTATCGTTTCAATTTTGTTTGGCTACTCTAAAACATGGTACACGATTCGCAGTGATGCAGATGCAACTTCTTTGGTTATGTTAAAGCATTAGTTCCACCATGTTTCTATCCCCACCATTACTTTTTACACGTTTACCGGGAGGTTAAGCAGCCTACTCGGTACTTTACGGATCGTATAAGTTACCTTCCAGTTATAGACATTTAACCGCCGGGTAACGTTACCTAGAAGTTGGAAATCCGCCAGTTAGGAGTTTATCCGCCGTGTAGGCTACCTGACACTTTACCTAGAGGTTGGAACAACCCGCCCTAAACCAATTGTAAAAGCGGTCTACCAGAAATTGGGCAATGGCATGCCAAGGAAAGTCACATTCCCCGCTCATTATCGAAACGCACAGAATATTGTACACGAAAATAAGAAAAATATAAGTATGTAGCTCACCACATATCTGATTTCCGATGTATCGTACACAGGAAGTCTTTCGAGGCTACCCTCGAAAGAATTTCATTATCTGTGGTCAATACGTTAATTAGTACGGGTTACTAGTGTCGCACATATATGTGTATTATACATATACTCGATGTATTGGCGTACGAGTTACCGCGAATTCGCGACGTTTATCGTACGTGAATCGGTATTCGCCTATCAAAGTTAACTTTAAAAAGAATCGTTAAATCTTAAAAGATATTCGTTCGATGTTGTCGTTAAATGAAGTTGCTTCGTTGATAGTACGTTTCGATCATTTATCGTTGAGAAAATAACCGTGACAGGACATATAATGCCTTTGGCGATAACGACAGTCCCTTGGAATGAGCAACATGTAACGGAGAAGGTTCGTACGATCACACATATATGTATATTTGTTTACTGGAATCCAAAAATAAAAGCTTGTTTAAAATAAGAAATTATCGATAATACGATATATATTTGCAGCAAGCATCGGAAATTCTTCCTGCTGAAACTCCGGAAGAAATCATGACTGCGCCTGTCACCACAATTGAGACTCCGTCCAATGGATGTCCGGACTCTCACGAGATTGAACTTCGCGAAGTTGTGAGAGACGGACATGACAAAGCAGAACCCGAATACTTCGAACTTTTAAAAGTTCTTGGACAAGGATCCTTCGGGAAGGTCGAAACACGTTTACAAATAATTTCTCTTCTCAATGTTATGTTTATGTTACATCAGGAAGCGAATAAATTTGTATATATTCTTGTTATTTTGTATGAACAGGTTTTCCTAGTCCGAAAGGTTGTTGGAAAAGATAAAGGAACTTTATATGCGATGAAGGTTTTAAGGAAAGCGACTCTTAAAGGTAACTTTATTTAATTGCTTCGTAATATCCAAATTCAATGTACTCCTTTAAACGTTATTGTCTAATTCGTCTTAATCTTCAGTCCAAGACAGGGTACGGACAAAAATGGAGCGAAATATCCTTGTGGATGTCGAACATCCGTTCATCGTACGTTTGCACTATGCCTTCCAAACAGAGGGCAAGCTTTACCTAATACTTGATTTTCTTAGAGGCGGAGATCTATTTTCTCGTCTTTCCAAGGAGGTTAATATATACATATATTCAAAAGTGTATCTAGTATGCCTGTGTTCTAACAGCTGTGGTACAAATTTCCACTAGCAAAGCTACATTTTATCTCAGTTTCTTCCGCTATACTAGAAAAGTTATGAATCACTTTCTCTAAATTATGTTATACATTTGTTAAATATTTTATCCCCACAGGTAATGTTTACCGAGGAGGATGTAAAGTTTTATTTAGCCGAACTTGCACTAGCCCTTGGTCATATACACAAACTAGGCATTATTTACAGAGACCTTAAGCCTGAAAAGTAAGTATTATTCAAAGATCGCATTGGTTAATTTAACAAGATGGGGTTGAAAAGATAATCGTCATAACATTATTTCCTACAACAGCATATTATTAGATACCGACGGTCACATGTCGCTAACGGATTTTGGTTTGAGCAAACAGCCATTGGATTCCACAAAGACTTATTCATTTTGCGGTACAGTCGAGTACATGGCACCTGAAGTCGTCAATCGTCAGGGGCATTCATTTGCTGCGGACTGGTGGAGTTTTGGAGTGCTTATGGTTAGAATAATTTATTTTTTACCTGTAAAAATGATTACTGAGCAACGAGTCAAGATAAGTATGAACAATCTGATTGCAGTTCGAGATGCTGACTGGAGCACTGCCGTTTCAAGGGCCAAACAGAAAGGAGACCATGACGCAAATATTAAAAGCCAAATTGGGCATGCCGTACAATATTTCGCCAAAGGCGCAAGAACTTTTACGCGTGCTGTTCAAAAGAAATCCGGCCAACAGACTTGGATCGAGTAAATTTTGACAAACTCCATTAATTCGCAATGATTCGTCGTGCAGACGGTATATAAAAAAACACTACATGTCCTCTCTACAGACGGAGTTGAGGAAATAAAAAATCATGGTTTCTTCGCGTCGATCGATTGGGACGCTCTGTATAGAAAGGAAGTAATACCGCCTTTTAAACCAGCGGTGAGTCAAGAAGACGATGCGCTTTATTTCGATAGTGAATTTACATGTAAGACTCCCAAAGGTGAGTGACTCTTAGTCCTATGATTATCCTAAAAACTTAAGTCGATTATTGCCGAAATCCTTGTTAACAGATTATGTTTTAATGTTTTAGATTCACCAGGTGTACCACCAAGTGCGAACGCTCACGAGTTATTTCGAGGTTTCAGTTTTGTAGCACCGGGATTACTCGAAGAACATGCCAAAAGTCCCGAGCACAAACATTGCGAGAGCATAATTAACAATTTTCCATCGTACGTCAGTCTCGTTCCAATCAGGGATGAATACGAGTTCAAGCAAGAAATCGGCAATGGAAGTTACAGTACTGTTTATATGGCTGTTCATAAGGCAACAAAAGCGGAATACGCAGTCAAGGTATTGTTGTTAGTGATTTTCAAAAAATCGTCATCATATTCGAGATCTCTTTTGAATGAGACAAAAATGAATACAGAATGCGAATCGCAAATTCTCCGAGAGAAAACGCCACCTATCAAGACGAAATTTCACTCTTACGTTTCGCTACAAATTTCCACTATCAAAACTATTTTATCTCAATCTGTTGGGCTATACTAGAAAACATATGAATAACATTTTCGAAGCGGTCGAAACGTGTAATACTGCATTTGTATACAGAAAAAACCTTTGTAGTTGGCGTTAGTAGAAGTTAAATGTTTTTTTTAGAGCAAAGAGATTAAGATAATCTCAGTTCCTAATGGCTTCAAATTTTCCAGGTGATAGAAAAAATAAAACGAGATCCAACGGAAGAAATAGAGATTCTTCTTCGATATGGTAGACATCCTCACATAGTTTCCCTGAGGGCTGTTTACGAGGACGATATAAGAGTGTATCTAGTCTTGGAGCTATTGAGAGGCGGCGAGCTTCTAGATCGTTTATTACAACGTCGAAACTTTACCGAAAGAGAAGCAGCGGAAGTGACGTACACGATCACTAGTGTCGTTAATTATTTACACGAGAACGGGGTTAGTTGCGATTAAAGTTCCGTACTTTACTTGATACATACAGTGAACGTTTTTTTTTTTTCATATAATTCTATTTATGAAACGTTACCGTAAGATTTTTCATATTACTATATATTTATTCACGGTGATATCTTAGGTGGTTCATCGCGATCTTAAACCATCGAACATCTTATATTCAAAACCCGGTGGAGACCCAGGCACTCTGTGTATATGCGATCTTGGTTTTGCAAAACAACTCCGCGCCGAAAATGGCTTGTTGATGACGCCCTGTTATACCGCCAATTTTGTTGCACCTGAAGTTCTGAAACGCCAAGGATACGACGCAGCCTGCGATATCTGGTCTTTAGGTGTATTGCTATACATCATGCTATCTGGGTAATCAAAAAGTATTTCTTAATAGAGAGACCCTTGTGACTGATATTATCAAAAGATAAAATCAAGTGTTGGCAACTCCTGTTTATCAACTGTTAAGTAAAAAAATGTTATAATTTCGAATAGGCGTACTCCATTTCCAAACAGCCCGGGTGATAGCGCAAGTGACATTTTGGATCGTATCGGACCTGGCTTTGTTGATGTTGATACAGGGGTGTGGTGTCAAATTTCTAAAGAGGCCAAAGAGCTTGTGAAAAGAATGTTGCATATCGATCCTCAACGACGGCCTACGGCAGCATCAATTCTCAAATATCCTTGGCTAGCAAACCGGCACAGGCTGCCACAGAAAAATTTACCTGATATCCTCAGAGATCCTCACAGTTTAAAGGTATCTAACGAAGTGCTCGTGAACAGTTTTGATCCTCGTTTTCGTTCATATTGTCTTTGGCTATTTCTCCATTCTTAAAATCTTGCTTTTTTCAGACTGCAGTAGCCGCAACTTACCGAGCTATGTCGAGTAGCCCTAGATCGCCCCACATTGGACCAGTTGTGATGTCGGAATTGGCACGTCGCAGAACACAGGCTAAACCTACCGGTCCAACGCAAGTTTGAAATTATATATATATATTTTTGTTCTTCCACTTTCCCGTACTGTACATACGACGAACAAATAGCAGGTAACACAAAACGCGCAGTATACAATTTTGTTCTTTATTTTTTTAAATAAATGATAGTAGTTGAGTCAAATATTTGTACGCGATAAAGTTGTGACAGACTTAATCCTCGTAGCAATGGGTGAAATTTACAAAAAGGTTATGCGGATGAGAAAAAGAATTACAATGTGATAAGTTTGTTTTTATTACATTTACCCGTTGTCGTATTGGTATGTGTGCCTTGGGAGATGCATCCACATTTGCCAAAGTATACATTCCGAAGTCAAACCGACAGTGCATTAACACAAACACAAAGTTGAATCTAAGATTTCCTTCTGAAACCGGCTTAATAACGTAGCTACAGCACTAAATACTAAAAGAGCATGATTGTTATATTTTTTTAATCAAAAAGATGAGAAGACAGTTTTTGTCTCATTAAAAATATAATATTAAAATATTTGATAGCACAAATTAATACTTTTTCTTTTTAAATAAATAAAAACAATTGCACATCTTGTTACGGTGCTTAGTGCTGTGGTCGCCGGAGGGTCTGTTCCTCCGTTCTTGCCTAAAACTTTGTCGTTACTGACGCTGCCGCAAGTGGCGTGTTTTTTTTCGTCGTCGGTACCCCTGGTGGCAGCCTCGGTAACTTTAACGATGTATTAAAAAACAAAAAAATTAACAGACCCTCGACAGTCGCTCTACATTTCCGCAGTCGCGATGGGAGTAATGTAAATATATCAAAACTTACAAAACGAACAAACTAAATAATTATAAAGTAAATAGTTACGCCTCTTGTCGGGCGATGGCGCGATTACACGTATTCAAAATTTTTCTAGTTTATTCCGCCAATCGAATTTTCGTATAATGTCTTCGACCAATCGTCGAAGTAGCTTTATATTAATTTCTTTCCGTTATTTAATGATAGCTTATTGAGTGTCAGTATTGTAGACCCGTATAGAAACAGAGAACGAATAGTTTTATCGGCACATTCCAAATATTAAATATCTTCCAAAAAAGAAAAAAAAAAAAAAAAAAAAAATATGACAATTTCACAAATGATAATAACCAACCGGTAGTTATTCACGTGTCGTCTTCTCTAAGTGTGACATCTATGTTTATAAAATACAGCAAACGCGAGTTAACGATACTTCATAACCTTCAAATCTCTGTCATCGCAACGCCATTTTTATTATCTAACTTAAAGTTTATTGCAATGTGCAATCGTATATTGTTACGGTTAAAACGAATTCATGAATGTTAAAAATTAGCCATATGAAACGGAAGTCTCCGAGACTGGCCTATAAGCTAAGGAAGTACAACTATCGCTCGCTAGTCAAATCAGTGTCTAACACACAAAATGAATTGTCCTCTGACATGTAAAATTGATATGGGTTCAGGTCAAATAAGTATTCGAAAAATTTACATAGTTTTGATTCGAAAAAAAAAACAAATCTCTAAATATTTCTTTGTGTATTTTGGCCGAGTTAAAAATATGCAAACATAACCTTGTCGAAGCGCAGTAATTTTTCTGGTAAATATTAGTGGTACTTCCGTGGCAAATATTTTCGTGTCGAGGAGAAGAAAAGAAAAAAGTCTTGCGGTGATGATATCTTGTCAATTGCTGATTTAGTATAAGAGATCGCCCATATCTAATCTTTAACAATGATCAGCATCGTGATAATTGTTGGAGAGGTTAACAAAATGAGAGACTTTTCATCGCGCGGTTAAATGCGAATATTGGTATTTGCGAATTTGAAAGAATTAACGCCATTCGGTCGTAGATAACCGTTAATATATTTTCGTCGTCAAAAACGAGTCGTCTCACAACTTCTAAGGTCCTTAACTCCTATGACATATTGTAATCATAATCGAAGAGAGTATATCTTTGTATAACAATTAATGAAGTAAAACGTCTGTAATTTCGGCAAACTGAATGTACACAGTATTACTATTTACATATCGTTGGCTTTACGCTCGATGTTCAACGTCCTACGAATATTTTCTATAATCCTTTTCAAAACAAACAACGAACTTCGTTTATAAATCCTATAAGTCCTCTTTCCTAAACTAGTTTAAGCCTGTCACCAATAACTGGAATTCTTGATCCGGTGATTCGATTAATTCATTCGGAAGTAAATATAAAATCCGGTATAACAGCTGGACGTATGTTAACAAAAGGCCGCATGCGCATTAAGGCTTCCCGCACACCGAAAGCTGCATGCGTCACCATTAATTGAAGCAGCGTGAAGTTGTCCTTTTAAATTGGACGAATCAGAACGCTCGAGAGTATTCTCTGATTGGCTGCGACGTTCTACGCGCAGTTCCATCGGCGCGTTGCGTATGTGCAAAAACCAGGCACACTGTGCAAAAACGTGGTCACGATCCGGCATCTTTTAATAATCCTACGCGACAAAGACAGGTGAGATTATCGCGAGAAATTTTTTTTTTTTTAATTGGGATAAAACGCGAACGCGATACCGCTGCGTTCATCGACGACTGTCCACGAATCTTTCAGAATCAACACAGGTAACGAAGGAACCTTTTTGTACAGTAATTTAACGTCATTTTATTCGAACAAGATTGTCTGCTATAAACGCATTGGAGAGATATTTCATTGTTTACCGCAATTCGCAGTTGCGCATCGATAGATACAGTAGTTTGTTTTTTGTTTTCTTTTGATTAACTTTATTGCGCTGTCACATCGGCACAGTCAGCTGGCACTGTCATGCAACGAACTCATTTTTAAAAAAAGAACAGCGCGTTCGAAAACCATTCGCTCCAATTCTGTGCTCTTGACATATTTATTTATGACGATATGTACGCACTTTTACAGTGTACACAAGCATATCCCAACTGGCGGACAGGCTGGACAATATCCTATTACTGTTCATTAATATTCAAAGTGAACGATCAGTAGAAATATGTACACATAGGTGATCGTAAAAATATGGAACATGTCAGAATTTAATGTTTCTTAAAATTTTGAACATTCAAGAAAAGTGACAAGGACTAAAGACCACTAGGAGCGTCCTGTAAAATCATCGTGCTGCACAGTCGTCTTGTGCCATTGTATAGGTTATGATACTTTTTCTTCTCGAAATCGTTGTATATAAATTCACGGACTTGACCTGAAAATTTTCTAGATATATTTGATGAGAATGAAATTACACTGCTCCATTAAAATCAATTCTGATTACAGTTTTTCTGAATATGCAGTTGTCCAGAATTAGAGATCTACAATAGTCACGTGGTTTAATTACAGAACGTAGTAGTTGTTAGCTTCTATGATGAGTTTTATCCAGTTACTGAGAACTTATCATTGCAATGACACAATTAATTAATTATTCATTTGATTGTAGAAGATTGAAAAGAATTAATATGTTCTGGATTTATGAAATTATTCGTTACTCAACGGTTGAATATTGGAGAGGTTAGATTCGTTCAGTAACGGAAATGTCAGCTGGACGCTAGTAGGATGACCTTGACCACTGTAGAGGGATGTGCATTTGTTCCCTTTCTATTTCCAATAAGTCGTTAAGATCGAATAAATCAAAGTGTCGTTCCTGCTACATCCAGATAGTTTATATCAACAATCGAGAATGTTTAAGATTGTCTTATACTAATGTCAAAGACTGACCTTGACGTCGAGCTTTATTCTAAATCAAGTTAAGATAAAGTACATGAAATCAATACTACCTGAAAAGAGTTGAAGTAATACAAATGTATGTGACTAGTAGGCGCACCGAAGAAAGACCTCGATAGTTTTATTATTAACAAAAAATAGTCTGTGCTTCATGAAAAAACTATTTCAGCTAAGGATCTGTGATTATCTCTGAGAAATGGTCTTCTCTTCGAGCTTTAAAAAATTGAGCGTAGGTACGGGAGAATTGTTTTTCACTATAGAGTTTATTCCCAACGGAGTGTTTGCGCATCAAGATTTCCTGCACTAGCGATATGACGAATACTTTGAACTCGTTATTGCAAGCAATCTTTGTGGATTAACCTGACAATGCGCATCAATGCATGTTAAAACGATTTAAAACAGTTTCTGACGCGCTTGTAACACTGTCCGTTCCTTAATGACTATTAACATTTTAATCGCTTAATTATTTGGATATGTCCTTTCATTAAATAAAATTTATAATGCGTTTCCCCTTATTGAGTTTATATAAATGTATGCAACAGATATGATGTAAGACAAGAGATAATTATGTTGCAGCTTTTTGTAGTATGATCCAAAAAGGTCCAAGGCCTTTGGTGCTGTGCGGTCCATCTGGCTCGGGCAAAAGTACCCTGATAAAGCGCCTTTTTGAAGAATTTCCTGATACCTTTGGATTTTCTGTTTCTCACACAACGAGGCCACCTAGAGATGGCGAAGAGGATGGCAAGCATTACTATTTCACAAGTAAGGAAAAAATGCAAAATCAGATTGACAATGGAGAGTTTATCGAGAACGCTGTCTTCAGTGACAACATGTACGGTACAAGGTGAGCAAAATTTCATACAAAAAAGAACATTGGAAATTCTAAAAAAGGAAAGAAACGCTGTAAACTTAAGAAACAAAACTTAACAAATTGTACATTTCGTTTCAGCAAAAAGGCTGTAGAGGATGTGAAGAATATTGGCAAAGTGTGTGTTCTTGACATAGACATGCAAGGTGTGATGCAGATAAAGAACAGCGACCTGGACCCTCTGTTGGTATTTATCAAACCACCATCAATCTCCGAGCTGGAGAACCGCTTGAAAGGGAGAAAAACCGAAACTCACGATTCCCTCCAACGGCGACTGTCCGTCGCCAGGGCAGAGATCGAATATGGTAAACATATTTTAATATTTTGCAATTAACCAGGAGTTTTTTATTTTTATTTTGAAACACATATTTCTCCAATATGTAGGAGTATGGAGTATAAATTCATACAGAAACAGCTCACTTTAGTTCGAAACACAATTCACGCTATAGAGCATGGAATTGAAGTTCAACCTGATATAGTAAAAGTTATTTTCCGAGCATCCATCGAGTTCACGAGTACGAACGAAAACTAAATGTTATGCGATTCTGCATTTTCTTCAAATCCGAATGCAGCTTTGACAAAATATCGTTTTCTTGTTAGCTTGTTAGGGCATGTATCGAAACGCTGGTAATAATTTCAATTTCTTATTTTTAGGTGAAATGCCGGGCAACTTTCACGCTATAATTGTCAACGATAATCTGGACAAAGCTTATGAAAAGTTGCGCGAAGTTGTCGTCAATGAGCTGAAACGATATCGTGAAATGCGTAAGTGACGATGAGCTATGTAATTATTTATAAATTGTATATTCTAATAGGCTTTTGTCCTTTACAGAGAGCTAAGGTGATTAACACTGTCCGAGTGGATTTCGCAAAATTGCTGCTAATGAGTGCGATACAAACGCGTTCTCCTACATGCCGGTAGATCCGCAGATCATTGTTAAAAGTATATTATTATAGTTCGATGTTCGAAAAATCATGTCAGCTGGCGGAATTAGCACTCGCTGCGGTGGAAAAAGGAAACACATAGTTCGTAGATGTAGATATAGTAAACGAATGCGTTGAAAATCGTTCGAAGAATGAATGTGGTAGAATTTAGTCGAAGACGTTTCTTTAAAGAGAAAACATTGAGAACATTTATCGAAAATGTATAAAAACACACGGGTTTTCCTATTATACAGATGTTTAGCGGTGAATCAACTTTGCGGATAAACAAAAAAAAAAGATTGCTACACTCACTGTTAATAATAATATTATTACCGCGTTATAAATACTTGTACATACATGTACTTTATAGAACTTTTGTTTAGTATCAAGAACGGATCTCTCATCGGATATTTGTCAAGAAAAAAAGAAAATTTTACATTTTCTTTCATAAATGTTCTTTTTTTTTCTTTTTGAGCGGATGCGAAATGTTAGACAACTATTTTGACAGAGAAAATATGTAGATAGTTAGCGTCGATACAAGCAAAACCGTTTTGTTTTTAATTCCCGCGAAGAAAATTGGCCAAGATTGCGATATGCGATTCAATATCTTGCACAATTTTCATCGCAGGACACAAACAAAATGTTTTCCTTGTACCGATGCCATATAAATATTTTCTGTGCCCAGATAATTTCCGAACACTTTGTATAAGCGATGCCCACGTATCGCAGGTCGAAACGATAGAGTCGATGAACTCGAGCATTTTTCCATTTTATTCTGACCTTGAACTGTGTGTCAAGGCAGTAATTAAAAGAACTGAAACCTGAAAGTCTTAAAACGATAACACGGTTAGAACAAAAAAATCTTTAATCATTGTTCAACACGTTTCTCTAAGCCGATATACAAAAGATATAATATCGATGAGAAATCAAATATCACCGGATACTTTGAGTAACGATTCAACCGGTTTGCACATCAAGAATATTTAACTATTTGTACATTAAAATATGCCGTATCTCGGGATCTTCTGAGAATCAACTAGTCTCGGCGTCGTCGCCGATCAGTGTTGGAAACAAAAATTTCAAAAACACAACGCAACTCGATGCGACGTTTTAAAGTATTACATAAAAAATGTTCGACGTGTCCGTTTCGAAACTTTTGTGGAAGATTATCGGAAAATATAAGTCTAAGGCATTTTTTTTTACAATTTCTAAACTGTTTTTGACAAATATGACCATAGTCACTTCTTAACAAACGTTCGTTTTATATCTTCGTCCATAATTAGTGAAGAATGAATAACGACGTTGTTTTTTATGAAGGCGATGTTAGAGACCAGCAAGGTCCCCAAGAGTGTGTGGAAGAGAGAGAATGAGAGAGAAAGAGAGAAAGCAAGGAATAGACAGAGAAATGACTGCATTTTTCTGTTCCAAACTTCTCCCAGACAATTAATTTTTCGAGAAAACATAGAGAACATTGAACCACTTTACTGTTAGATGCAATTCGTATTTCTGGAATATTTTTTGATCAATTTTGATCAATCCAGGAGGAAATTGGATCAGTTTTTGTCACTGATTGGGACAATTCACGTCGTCTTAATGTACACTCTTAAACGTGTCTAAAATAAGAGATCGATGCTTGGTACCTGGGTAATAATGTTTAGTCCATAGCCCGTTAGATATAAAAATCAGCGTGTAACTGATAAACTAAAAAATGATCATGAATAATTCAACCACGTTTCTATATTGTCTCTCGCCAAATGATACTTTGTTTACAACGTAAGTTACCCCGTCGAACAATGATCTGCATGTCCTTATTATAGCAAAAACCTTAGATTTAGTAAAGTAAAAGGAAAAGAAAAAAAAAGGAAGAAAGCTGAGAATATTCACCAAAATGAAGTTGTGTTCTGATAGAATAGGTTACCACTTGTTATAAGTAATCGTCTTCTCCCTCTTTGATCATTTGTGGGATATTTCAATACTGGCCGGAAGTTTACCCGACGGACAAGCTTTTATTGTAAAAGAAAAACAATCATGATCGAATGTTGGCTGTCCATAATTTATACATGGAATATAATAACGAAATCTGAAATGAAAATAATCTTTCTCTACGAAATTATTCTTCCTGCGTTAAGAAATTCCTCGTTTAGCGTTTACGTTATCAGTTTAATTTAATCTATATCGATTTAAAGCTTATAGCAAAAGACTAGTTATACAAAATTTGATGACTCGAGAAAAGTTAACAAACTAGTTTCAAAATCAACGACTCGATGGAAGTTACAAGCGAAAGTATCCAAAATTGTAAAAATTATTTAATTTTCCATTATCGAATGGAAAACTTAATGTTGTTTTCGACCGAGTCTTATATTGTATGGTGAATTCGAAAAACGATGTAATCAATGTCCAGCTGCGATCTGATGACGATGATGATCGCGCGAACGTGATTTCTCACCGTGATGATGTCGAATTTTGTGACGAGGTATCTCGCTGACCTCGATAGATGCGACTTCCGGTCCCATAGGATCCGTTCTTTTGCTATTTTTACTCATACCGTCGACGAGATTGTCACTAGAATTTTTCGTCAATTGGTTCGAACGTGCTGTTCTTGAAATTGTAATTTCTTTCTTCTCGTTTTCTGTCTTGGATGGCGTTCCGGTTGGACTGAAGACGTAATTGATAATCTGCGAACGTGGTTGAAAAATATTTTCAACGGGAGGAAACGACATTCTGGAATTAAAATTGTCAACGTCGTAACGATCCATCGAAGCTCCTTGGTCGAATAAATTCTTTGTCGAATCTTCGGTCACTCCTATCTGACTTTCGAAGCCAGGCTGTTTAGCTGGACGTACGAAAACATTTTCGGAATAATCTTTCATTCCTATATAACGTTGATCGACCGTATCGTCGGATTCAACGAAACGTGGATTTCTTGAAATTCTCATTATACTCTCGGTCCTGTCTTCGCGTTCTGAAACTCTAGTTGCTAATCTTTGTTCCAACATTTCCAGGGCGCTGCTCTTTATCGCTGATAATATAAGATTCATAAAATCGTCAAATCTTCGCACTGACAATTTGTTTTTTCCATAGTGAGGTTCGTCGTCGATTTGAGAATTTGTTAATTCTAATTTTTGTTCCAAGCGATGTTCCTCAGCTCCTGGGATGTTATCCGTTGTGTCGACGGTTCTTAGTTGAAATTTATTTAACTGCGTTGCCACGTTGTAATTCCTTGGAACGCTGACAACTTTTTGCTCCTCGCGCTGTGTGGAATCTCTATCATTGTACAATGAATCTTCCGGTGTCTGGTAAATGTTCTCGAGCACGCCATCACGATTCACGTATCGACTCTTTGTGTCTCGATTTTCAGTGGATAGCTGATGATGCGGATCTGTCACCAGTGGCCATTGATCATCCGCATAATAAGCCTCGTAGAAAACTGGACCTCTTTGTAAATCGTAATTGTTGTACCTTGATGGAAAAATAAATATACAAATTTTAGTACATGAATGCAGGATTAAAAATTGATAATTTTCTTTGTCATGAGTTCTATCATTCACACATTTACTCAGGTGACCCATGTGTTTATTAAATTTGTCCTCATTATGAGAAGAACTTTTTTGAAAATTATTTCATGAATTATAAAAACTGGCTAATTATCGAATGTCTGTGACTTCTGAATGTCTGTGACTACCTTGATGTAAAAAATAAATATACAAATTTTAGTACATGAATGCAGGATTAAAAATTGATAATTTTCTTTGTCATGAGTTCTATCATTCACATATTTACTCAGGTGACCCATGTGTTTATTAAATTTGTCCTCGTTATGAGAAGACCTTTTTTGAAAATTATTCCATGAATTATAAAAACTGGCTAATTATCGAATGTCTGTGACTTCTGAATGTCTGTGACTACCTTGATGTAAAAAATAAATATACAAATTTTAGTACCTGACTGCAGGATTAAAAATTGGCAATTTTCTTTGTCATGAGTTTTCTATCATTCACACATTTATTCAGGTGACCCATGTGTTTATTAAATTCATCCTCATTATGAGAAAACCTTTTTTGCAAATTATTTCATGAATAATAAAAACTGGCTAATTATCGAATGTCTGTGTCTTCTAAAAAAAGAAAGAATACAGTTCAACATACCGGTCTTCCTTCGAGTTCCATGGCACTGCACCAAGCACTCCTGTAACAATTACACTCGATTATAAAATCACACAAACACTTTTAATCCTAAGACACAAACTTAATCGAAAAAGGAATATTAAATGTTCTTTTACATACTGTTGGACAAAATAGTGACGGTTGACAAAATGGTCAGCAGCGTCAGTTGTGTGATAGCCATGCTCTTTGTCGAAGGGGAAGCGTCGATTTGCGACTGCAGAGCTCGGGCATGGAGTTTAGGCGTAAAGGCATGTGTGTCTCTCATGGCTGGCGTATTTTCAGATATTCTTAAAATAAACTCATGGCAGCAATTTCATTTGGTTTCACTCGCCTTATTGCCCGCCGGGTACACATTATATTTACCCGGCCACCCTCATAGACCCGACACAACCCACAAACTCCAGATATTTTTTTGCAAATACAAATCTCTGTCATATGCCAACTTTGAGCTTTAACGTTACGTATGATTAACCCTTTGTAAAAGTTTGACAATATTTCCTCAACGGACAACGACATTGCGTTGTTACGGTTGAAAAAGATTCTTACAACATTGCTAAAATAAGATTAATCGCTGACAACAATTATCAATATTATTTGTTAATAATTTTATTGTTTAGTGTCATTATAAATATCGAAATGTTTAAAAATAATCAATATATTCCTGACAACAAAATTGTAAAAAATTCCACTTTACGTGTACATAGAATTTTCATTGCGACGGACCAAGAAAACAAAAATTATTAGTCAGTACATGGGCGATATATGTCGGATGGTCGCGAATGTCGAAAAAAATCTTTCAGGCATAAAATGGTAGGTTTTTTTTTTATTATTTTTTGTTTTTGACATGGTACTTGCCGTTGCCGCAATATAAACTTTATTCGTAGCTCGGTCTCCGCAATTGAGTAGCGCATTTATCTGCCATTCCAGTTTCTTGTTTTCTTTTTTGCTTTCCCTTTTCTTCTTTTTTAACTATGTACAAATGACGAATAGGATTATTACATTCGTCCCTAAAAACTTCGCTTGGATATAAACCTTGGATGTATTAAGACGTCGTTATTCCATGAAACAAGAGCATCTCGCGGATATTGCACAGTTTTCCTGTTATTCGTTGCTAGCCGAAGAATACTACAATCATAATTTTATAAGCTTACATACGCTCATTGCTGACATCATATATCCTTTCGTTACGAATGCTAACATTTATAGACGGGCGGATTACTTCCCTTTTGCATTTGCCTAAATTTTTGTCTCTCGCTCTCTTACAAACCTTAGGTCTATACGTCTTACCGTCGAACAGCGCTTATGACAATTTTTATTATAAAAACGAGGAACATTATTTCGACCATTAGCCACGAATAATTCTTTTACAGGATCCGCAATTATTGTGTTCAACTCTGGTACACTTATTTCTAAGACTTAAGTCGAGTTAAAGAATAATTTTTTTTAAGTTTATACCTTGGATACTTGCCGGTCCAGTTGATGTTTACAAAAAGTTTGTAAAAATATTATTCGACGTCTTCCAGTTTTGTAATAACAATTGTTACAAGAGGTTGTTAGCGGTAAAAGACGATTGGTCACTCGTTAGACGTTTAACCTTATTTTTCTGAAAATCCGCTCGTCTATGGGCGATGATTCCTGACAATGCTCTCTTTTTCGCCGTTGGAATTCACAGATGGCTGACCCAAAATTACATCTTTACGATAATCCTAGCATCTCTCTCGTTTCATCCAATCGGGCCTACACAATTTGTTTCACATATAAAAAACAGTAGCTTAATGGGGGATTACAAATAATCTCGGTTGAACTTACAAGTGTAACGTCGTGCGAAAGTTTTGCGTTGCTTTGGTCTTTTACAATTCATTTATCGTTCCATTCGTCGTTTACAAAATTTAAAAGCTCTGAGTTCTGGCTTGTTTTGTTGTTTTCTTCGTGTAATGAAAATTTGTGATTTCGATGACATCCATGAGCAAGTGTGACAGTGCACCAAGATGGGACTCTCGAGTGTTTTGTTTTGCATAGCGCATGCGCATCGGACCCTCGTCAACGCGAAAGAATTAATAAACTGTTTGCACGCAAAAAATCGAAATTATTTTATACCTAACGGGATAGTAGAGGTGTCTAGTGCGTTCTATTCGTTTTTGTTTCTTTAAATAAGTGGTATACGTATCATGTATATACATATATATATATATAAAAGTCAGTACTTGGGACAGGGTCTGTCGCGAGAATCGTCGTGAAGATGGCAGCACGATCTAATTCATACATCACTAATGTTTTTATTATTCATCAAATTGTTAATGACAGACATTGACCCCCAAACGACCTTCGATCACGTTCGTCATTCTCAGACTAGCGTCCTCGATGAAAAATTCGAATAAAAGCTGTATAGTTATAAAAATAAGATAACACTAATATATAAGGGGTAGTGGAAAGAAAAAGAAACCAATTAAAATATGCAGGTAACAGTATGCACTTATTATTTTTAGTCCACGCTCGCTTAATTCGATTGGGGCAGGGGGGCAGGGCGGGGGCGGGACGGGGGATGGCACGTATTCGTGTTAATTAATATATTTCAAGTATTTACAAATCGTTTCAGGATGCCATGTGTATACAGCAGCAGACGGTTGAACATCTTTTTGGTAAAGTTTCCGTATCGACAATCATATAATGATAGAAACATAATTTTTTTGCTTTTTTTTTTTACGTTTTTTTGTTTGTTTGCTTTTTTTAAATTGCGTGGGCGTTGAGTATACTTCGAAGATGATAATCCCTGTGAACCATCGTGTGTACGCACATACGTTAATCGCACGTTATATTTTTTTTTTTATTTTTGGATCAAAGATACCGGAAGTAGAAGACAGTTCTTATTATTGAACCAAAGCTGGGGGGTGACAAAATGGTTCTTTTAAGACTCAATAGAACGTCTTCGTGTCTCGCTTTAAAGAAATAGCTGTCCCATTGTCGCAGGCAATCCTAAAACGCAATCAATAGTACAAATTAACACAATGGATTATGCTTTTTTTTTAATAATGATATCGTTTTATTTTGGCAAAAAATATTCATGCAGTTATTATTATTAGCATTATTGAAAGAAACAAACTACGGACGTGACCCCCGGTGGTCGAATCGCGAAGTATAGAAGGTGGCTGTTGTTGTAGTTACAAGAGCTGCCACTAGTGGCGCGCACGATAGCCAGAGAGCGATGTTGTTTAGCGCGCTACCAGTGGCAACGAACGTAACCAAAAAAAATAATAACATCCCCAAAAACGCAAGAACATTGCTTGTACCGATTCTGAACGATATCAAGCCTTTTAGATCCAGGAATATTAAAATTATTGTCACGTTAATTTACGGTCAATGTTCGACAACTAAAATTCGAAAGGGTCATGACCATTGTGGTGACAGCGTTAGTATTTGTATCTATAATAGTTTCGATTTGTTGGTTAATGAGTGCTTCACTGGAATCATACTGGTGCAATGTTATTATAATCATGCATTATATATAATTTAAGAGCTTATTTATGTATCTGGCGACAAAAATTGTGCAGGTCACTCTCGATATAAGGATAGCGCTGCGAGCCCTGCATAAATTCAGTCGTGCGAATCACCTTGACAACATAAGCAGTAAAATTTGGCGCATTAAGAAGTTCCTCAAGGATTCAATTGCACCAGCAATGTAAGTAAACAAAGGACGGTAGGATGATCATCATTAACTTAGTTTGGAATGTTAAGGCGCAGTATTATAAGTCATATAGTTGGGCCTTGTTTAATTCAGCAAATTCCTGCCATTATACTGGATTGACTGATCTAAATGTTTTCAGAATCCGTTCCCCCATACCGAAGAATTTACGAATCGTATTTTCGAAGTGGTCGGACGTATATCGGTGTGGCTTTTAACTGAATTATATAATATAATGGTCTAACGGAACGAAGTAGGCATATCTTAAATAAAGTTAATCGGGGAATTACTTCATGGCGTCGCCGCATGGTTTTTTTTTTCCGAAATTAGTCATACATGACGAAAGCAGAACTTCACAGCGATGGACACGCATAGTAGATACTAATTGTAAGAGATAACTTATCTCCCTTAATCTGACCCTTGGATGTTTTGTATTTTTGCAGTTCACCTTACTATATGCGTAACGAAACGTTTTCACGAATGCCGCTTAGACAAAACTATGATCGAAGAGGAGCTTTGCTTTAAAATTCGGGGAATACTCAAATGGGAAGAATCAAAGATACATCCCTGATTATACGATAAGACGACTACTAATGCAAGGCATCATAAGTTATGGTAGATGGAATCCTTGATAACGCATATGCAGAGTCTGGAAACGTACAACCGTCAACGCATTCCGCAACATTCAGTGCTCGTATTATTATCTTACATGCAATGTGCTATAAATGAACGTGATTACAAGTTAATGGAAGAAACGTGAGCTTTCAGATAATTGATTGATAATTGCGATATGGCAAAATGGAAGTTTCATACGTACAAATACAAGTTGTAAGACTGTTTTATAAATTGATATAAAAGAGAAGAAAACAAAATTTACGCCGTGAATAATTCATTACACTTTTAATATGATAAAAATCGTATGATTATAAAATTCGTTATAAGTACGAGTAAAAAGAAAGCTGTATTTAAATATGAAATATTACATCGGTAGTTTCTTTTTTCGTATTGGAAAACAAAAAAAGATTCAATTAGTTGTAAATTGGGCGCTTAAATTCCTCTACGATGTAGTACGAAGACGTAAAGTAAGAATAATGTAACTTAACATTAAGACTATTCTGTATTTGTATTTTAAGGATTGTTTTTTGTCAGTGTTTCGTGCAGTAGTGTTTTCGTTCAGTATAAAGGACGGTGCACATTCAATATTCTACACATCGACCCGATAGAATTCTTTCCAGATATGAAAACAAAAAAAAAAAAAACAAAAAAAAAAAAGGGCAACTATTTACAACAACAAAGTCTACATAACATCGATGAAGAATTCACAAGGATTTCCCATCGCAATGCGAAATGACTGTCTACTACCGGATATATCTTGTTGGGTCTGCTGAGTTCCCGATCCCGATCCAGTTGGCACAGATTGTTCCGAACCGCTCGAACGACTGCGGCTGCCATTCGATCTTTTTCCATTTGAGCCATTTCCGTTGTTTGAATTCTTGTTCGGCATCGATGGTATTGACGGTACATGTAGCTCTGACTCCGAGGCGGACGAGCCAGATTTCAAATCGTGAATAGGCTCTTTACAAATATGTTCACTTCCGGCGCTACTTCCACCTGGAAAGAAAATGTAATTCTATTGTTAAGTAAAGTACAGAGTAGAAGATAAAAACGGTTCATTTGTTTAATCCGTAAGTAGTTTGTTCATTGCCAATTAACATTGAAGAAGAATTAAATTTTAAGAGGGTTGATTCTTTATCTAGTCTAGTGAATCAAATATAGACATTTTTACTAAAAAACAGAAATTGGACGAAAGAGGTGAGTTAAGCATTGGAAATCGTGACTAGGTTACCATTATTTAATCTTAAACTCGTTTCGTTCAATCAGCAACGGTCGGCACCGACCAAGTGTGAATTAATATCTCGGGCCATTTTCACCGCAGGACAATTAAAAAGAAACTTGTACCGACGCTAACTACCTAGATATTTTCTGTGTGCAGATAAGTGTCTAACATTCTGTATATATACTTACAGAAAGTAAAATATAAAAAGAATGATTGAATTCTAATATTTTTATTATCTATTACTCAAAGCAGACGATTATGAAAAAGAACGATTCGCAAATTTAAGATTACTGTAACTTTTTTTCAGTATAAAAACATTTTTTTTCTATTTTCCTGCATCTATGTTAGAAACGGACTTTCATTTGGTTTAACATAACTTTGCTATCTCACCGTAATAAAATCCGGGTAGCACGAAACATCTTTATACATTGAAGAGTGTTTGATAAAAAAAAAACAGTAGACTTACCTGATCCGCTGTTAACGCTTTCTTCACGATTATAACCATAAACCGTTGGTTCGTTCGTGAAATTGAAGGGCATAGGGCTATACCCTGCTGCTGAATGAGGCGCATATGTTCCAGAATAAGGCATATCCCAGGCGCTCGGTGGTGGTAATGGACCGACCGTGTCACAGTCCAATTTCATATTGCTCAGTGCCGAGCACAAGTCACCAAATATGTAGTAGCATTGTTCGGAAAATGTGATTTTGTTGACCGTGTGCCTGATGAAACCAGCTTTGAGCATTAACGACGCATATTTTCGGGCATCGCGACGATCGATGAAGCCTTCGACATGAGTATTGAGCCAATCGACGACATCGGCGCCGATGAATGCATTTGGTATTGTTATTTTCAACCACATGCGATCGCGTATTTCCAATCCAGAATCTGGCCGTGCCATGGCGCGTACTATCGTTGGCATATCGGTATTGATGGTAAGATGAAGCTCTTCCAATGGACCTAGATGAGACAGTAAATCACAGTATTGCAGTTTATGGTTATCTCTCAAGTTCGAGTAAGATAATTGCAAAATGAAATTTGTAAATTCTGGAACACAGGGCAACGGATTCGGATGATATTTAGCTCAGCCACTCTTTGTTATGATTATGCTTTGGCTAAGGTAAATTTGATATCTATCAATTACATTAGCCCGGAGAATTTATTAATTGCATATTCAAGGTGGTGGGAGTGTGTAAAATACTATCTGAAAATTGTCCTTGGAACTCCCTAGGTAAACTTTGTATATATTCATTTTTAAACTTACGCTCTGTATCTGGAAGAGTACTGGCTAGACTGCTGGATGTCGACGTTAAGGTCGTAGCGCTCGGTGGTCTGGGAGGAAAACCTTCACCCCTGATAGCAGCGGTATGTGCTACCCATGCACCCGGATCTATAGGACGAACCGGTTCGGTACGAGGAATAGTGAAATACCCTTTTGGATTAGGATCCCAACATTTAGCGACGACCAGTTTGATGGGTCTGTAAAAAACAAGAATTTTCTATGAAAAATATTCGAAAAAAGACAAATGTTGTGTTAAAGAAGTAACCGGTAGGAATAATCCTGCTAAATCGTTCAAATTTGTAGGTTATCAACATTTATACATACCCAGGTTTTTGAACCACTTCTCGTAGAACTCTGACCGCTTCGTCGTTTGACATATTTTCGAAATTAATATCATTCACTTGTAGAATCATATCGCCTGGTTCTATTCTACCATCCAAAGCAACGGCTCCGCTGAAAAGATGACATTAAGGTTAGACCTTCTATTGCTACTTCAGTCTAGTTAATTCAGGACAAGGTTCTCGTACCATTAAATTATAAACAGTCTGAACAACTATTTGAGCGATTTATACATTAACATTAAGTACATAAAAAATATTAGAAGTCAAGAATTATAAGAAAATAACATAGACAAAGTGAATCGAGATGAAATGACTGCAAGAAAACATATTTAAAACATAATATTATAATTGTTTACCCTTTCATTATTGAACCAACGTAAATGCCTCCATCACCGCCTGTATTGCTCTGACCGACAATGCTAATTCCAAGGAAATTGACAGTATCCATGTTTAAGGAGACTGTTATAATGTTAAGAGACATGGTGCTGTCGGTAATACTGCTGAATGAAGACGTGCGAGACATTGGAGGCAGCCTATGTCGACGACGTCTCTGGGGCCTGCGACGATCTATGCAAGAAAGAAAAAGTTATAGGGTAACTGCGCAATACACCAGATTTATCGTCAGGGATAATCAATTGATACATGTCCCAAGGTGTGAGCTACAATAGGTATTTTTTCACACAAATGGAGTAATAGCGCTATTGAATTTTGGCAATAGACCGATTTAATGGTATTTCTCAATAATTATGAAAGTTTTACACCGTGAAGTATGAACGTTACATTTTTTATGGTATTAACCATGTTTCATATCTCGATTACGACTTTTTCAACAGGCAGTGCGCGTTCTACTTTATAGCACTTGAAATCTCAATCTTATGATGAATAAGCTATGCGGTTTCCAATTATTTCTAATTAATGCAGTGCGTACGTGCATTGCATTAATTGGAAATAATTGGAGCATGTATGTAGTGGAGTATGTAGCACGCATATGGTTGCAATATGAGTGCTCGCACATTCCTTATGTATCAAATTTGTTTTGTTAGATTATTCTTGCGTTTTCGAAATATTGTTAGGGAAATATTTTTTAAATGTGTTGTAAAGCAGGATGCGTTCCATGTATCGTGCAATAAATTTCCATTATACCTACGAGTTAATATAATTAATTGTGAATTTCTATTATATTTCTTCCATTAATACATCAGAAAGAAAAGTAAAGATTCTTCGTTTGTGTTTTGATCTTATGGCGTTGTGAATTTTGTTCAATGACCCTCAACTACTTTGAAAAAATAAAATACCTCCTTTTTTCTTTTTTAATTTCTAACACCTTTAATTTCTTCATTTTCAATTGCAGTATCGATCTTTGGATAAATAAATTTCTTACGCTATAACGGTATACTTGAACCCTTGAATGCTAACGTTTTACAGGATTATAGGGATTAGGTTGCAAAATGATATCTTCTTCTACTCACCTAGGGTAGCTCTTTCGATTGTACTGCTCATATTCGTATGACGTCCTGTCGTTGATGTCACACGGCTGCTCGCATCGTCGTCAGACTCCAAAAAAGTGGTGGTTTCCAGATCAGAGCTTAGAATAGACGCCGTCTCGTATCCATGACCAGAACGATGTTTCGAATGACCATTGATCCGCAGTCCTGTGATAAATGCGTATAGATTAAAATTGGTCGAATTTTGCTATAACCAATGGAGTGTTCACTGATCAAGCAATTGCGAACCAATAACTCATAACATAGTTCAACGATTACAAAACTGTGAGAATACTTACCATTGTACTTGTTGTATTTCTCGTACTTGTCAGAGTGATGCCTAGAAGTTTTGTGTAAATGGTGACCCTGTCGACTGCTTATAATACTTTCAGTTTCTGTCAGTGTGTCATCGTGAGACAATGGCGGAGCTGACCGATTTGTCAGACCCGGCGCAACATCCACTCTGTCATGTTTTGCTTCGCTGTGCGCCACTGAATCCGTGCATTGCGATGCCCCGTCCGACACGTTGCTTCCTTCAGCAGATACCAGCTGTAAAACAATAACGAAAAATCATAATACAGAAGATTATTAAGTAAACTATTCAACACTCAATTGCTCAATTCGTAAAATTCCCATTTTTAGGTTATGTCATGATTATAATAAACAGATTTGATTTAATACCTACATAATTTTTTATAAACAATATTAAAACAAATAAACATACCCATGAAACGACGCGCCCATTGAAACAAGGCAAATGAGCATCATCATCGATAATTTCTTCTTTGACGACCCTGATGACAAAAAGAAAAACCTTTTGTTATAATACATGAATTATATTGTGTATATAGAAAATTTTAAACAAAATTCACAAGTTTTGTATAAAATTTCATTAATTTTGCATGAACAGTGCTTTGACAAACAATGTTTTCATTCTTCTCCTTCAATTCGCCATTCAATACTGCCATCTACCGACCGGTATATGCGATACTCAGTCCTGTCTCCATTGGGATCCGGTCAATCAATGGCACTTGGCCCAGACCTAAAGCTAAGTAGAGGAAAATAGTACGAAATAAACCGGGTGGATTTTTATCCAATCTCAGGGACTGAACTATTAAGCTCCCTCTTGTCCGTCGTGCTGTCCGTTCTGTGAGAGTTGACGACTATTAGTTGTGTACAGAGTACTCTGTAGTACAAAAATATTTTCTTACACGAGTAACTAAAATGTATGAATATAGGTTGAGCTTTTTGTGAGGGATATAAAACAAAAATATATTTCTCCCATGAATTGGGTTTAGTGTATATTAAAGATAGAGTGTCACTAAGGGCATGAAAGTAATAACCCGTTTTTATAGTTTAAAAAAGCAAGATTTTGATATTCACGTAGAATGGAAACGCATTGATATATTTTAGCGGTGCTAATATGCGAGTTACCCTGGGGTTGTTTCCTTTGATTATTGACATTAGCTATTTTTACACTTTGTATCAATAATTTGTTTGATAAGGAGAAAAGTCAATATTTTATTTTTGATAAAGTCTCAAGGGAAAATATGAACGGGGCACGATGGACAAAATTCATTCATTGACTTTTTCTTATCGATGCTGTTTAGCTCGAAAGCCAATAAAAAGTAATCAATGTAAATAACTGTATAACATAGTACACCGTACAATATTCGTCATTTTATTTTCATCGTTTTTTTATGTCAATTACTATACATTTTTACATCAACTTCCCTTGCGACTTTTTGTCGTTCATTCAAGTTCCATCAAGGATTCCTTAGGTGAAAGAGAAATAATGATTTCCGTTTCGTTCTATTGAATTGCCATTGAGAAAGCGTTAAATTGGATTAGCAACAAGATTGTATGCTTTTTAGTTATGCGTCAAATTTCTATTTTGTAATTACAAATATAATTCATCGTTAATAAATTCTAGGTTTTTCATCCACGTCATATACTGATTCTCAATTACTATAGATTGTTGTATGGAAAAATAGTTCCATATATATTTCTACTTTATATAATTAATGTTAATGAAGGTTTTTTTTTGAAAAAGCGAAACTTTGGGAAAAATATAATTGAAGGCTACCAAATGCAATGGAAATAAAGGCATGTACCGAAGATCCGATATTGTTATTTGTATTTTTTGGATATGCCAATGAAACTTTCTACGAAATTCAAGCTATTTGATGAAGGATGTTTGTTAATGATTTTAGCAAGACTCGTTAAGGAGATTAAAGTTTGATAAAATTTTTACATTTTTGAAAAATTACTGCAGATAACTTCGCTGGTCAACATATTGCGCTGTCAAGATAAATCTTGCTAAGGGCAGCTGAAATGTAACTAAATAGTAAAAAAAAAAAACGATTTATATATGACAGATTTATTCACCCATATAGAAATAGAAGAAATAAAAGTTCTCTAAAATTTCGTCAGGACGAAATAACCTTTCTTATTGCTGTAAATCTCAAAAAGTAGACCGAGAAGTGTCAAATTCCATGTAGATATTTCAACAATGTTGAGTTAATTACTAGAACCACGTGATGAGTTTATAATTATTGAGAAAAAAAATGGCGGCCTAAAATATAAATTTATGAGCTTAAAAATTGCCAAGGAATATTTGTTGTACCGCGGACTCTCAAAAATACAAACAGCGATAAGATTTTAGAGACACGTCCTTTGTATTCTCGCTTCTCTCCACTCGACAAACATTTCCGGGACGTATAACGAACTTACGAAGAACTTCCTGGCAGCAACGCACAAAATGCTTCCTACCGAATGTTATAGGAAAAACAAAATGGCGGCTTTGACAGATAAACAAAAAAATACTTGCCCGAAATCGTCGTCCATCGATTTGAAGAAATACTTGTAATTTGGCCGATTAAGAACATTCTTGAAGTCGGCAAGAGTGACGCGTTCCGGTGATATTGATAGCTTCACCAAATACGGCGTTTCTTCGTCGTCGATATGATAAATTATCTTGGTCTCTTCCATTGTAATAAAATTATTATTCACTCATTCGCGACGATATAAAAACAATGGAAACGAAAAAAATCCACGCACTTATCACTGAAATCTCTTGCACTGACAACGATTCACTTAAAACCAATATGGCCGACGGCAGAAGCTTGAGCTGGCTCTTTAATGTGTATAGTTACTACTATATAGCTTAAGATGTCATCGGCCAGTCAGCTCAATTGTAACAGCACTCTGATTTACGCGCACATGACGATTAAAATCGTTATAAAAGCAGCAACGATAACTATCGCGACATTACTGTACTTGATTTCTTATGAGTTTTGGTTGAGCGTCCGCTTTCTCCGCTTTTCCCATATCACCAGCCATTCTGCCACATTCGCGAGCCAAAGAAACAAGAGATACTACTACACCTCCGTATCAGCTTTCCCAGACGTCACTTTTTATCGTTTTATCCTCGTATATAACCATAGGGTAGCATTTTCATGAAGAACCCATTGGTTCTTGGTCGATGAGGATAGTTATGGCTGCGTTCACAACGGAAACCTAAAGACTCTGTGAACAGCCAATGAAACGCCCCCATTCTAGAATGTTGACCAATATAGATTCTAGGAACTGTTTTTGAGTTCAGAAAGCTCTAGAGAGAGGTTAGGCCCCGATTAGACGCCGATTGTTTTTGAACGCGCGGTGAATATAAGAGCTCGTTATAGATCGTATTGCGATCCACGTGTTAAAATTTTAGCAAGAAACGAATAGATTTGTTCTGCAAATCGAAACTACCATTGATGGGAAACGACATTTTCATATCTTTCATGCAGATCAATGTTTGAGATAGTGTGATCTATCTTTATGAATATACACAGTAGGAAGTTAGAGCAGGAAAGCAAATAACCAAATATTTCCATCTTCCTATTGACATCATTGGCTGACCCATTTCGGTAGCTAATCATAATAATGAGCGAATGTGTTATCATTGCAAATTCCAATTTACACAAAACTTTCTTTGTACGTGAAGCATGATTGGTTGAAATTTACGAACCACGATATCCTCAGCCAATCAGACGAAGAGGTATGGGAAATGAAGTTACAACGAGCCAATGGGAAACCCCGCTTGCGAATAGTTTGAAAATACAGCAAAGAGAGCGTTGCGAGCGTACTATATCTAATCCGAATCATTTGTAAACATGGCTGTCGTGTTACAATATCCGTACTGATGTTTTTTTTTTCATTGTAAACAATTCTCAGTCTGACTTATCAATAATAACGTTTGTCTTATTGCGCAAATTTTTCGACAATGTATGAACTTAAATGTGTCTGATAACAATTGAATCATCGGGAACGCCAGCGTAAACCAACTCTTTGTGCGTTAACCACAATTGTAAATATCAACGGGAATCAGTATACATTTTTTTACAATATACCCAGAATCTGTGGAAGTATATCCAAAAAGGTGACTGCGCCTTGCCTGATAAACAATTCTGCAGTTGTATATACTGGTAATAAAATACTTTTCCTTTATTCTCAGGTTGCGTCCGGGATGGTTGCACTATTTCATTCTGCGGACGTATTTTGTCTCACAAAGCCAGTACCGTGTGATTAACAAGGTCGGTTGGCTAGGCGCATGGAAGGAAAGATACATTGCGATGTGTTGCACTTTAAAACTATTCAGCCATTGAAACTAAAGCGAGTTCACAAATAAGGCTTCATCAGTAGACATCGACTTGTCCCATCTTGCGATTATTAGGTTGCCGTCTTTTCCAGATGACGAATTAAAAAAAAAGCAGATTCATATCCGTAAGTGATTGCAATAAGCAATTTACAAGTTCACACTTGCGCACTGGAAAGACTGAAAACTTCAGTGTTTTGCATAAACATATCCCACTTTTGTCAAAATAAGCACAGATGTGGTTTACGAGGATTAACTTTTGGTATTTGATGATTTTCATAGATATTTTTTTTTCAATTGTTTGTACTTTTTTTTGCTTAACTTTCGTTCATTTAATAGCAAAACAAGTTTTATCGCAACATAACCTAGAAATTATAGTATCTCGGTTATACATTTTGAAAACCAAGAATAAGGTTATGTTGATGCGGTGGTCCATTTGGGAGAGAATTACCTAGTTAAATGGTCAAAGTATTTTTTTATTATCACTGTGCCGCTTACCCACAGGACGAAGAATCAATAACTCAACACGCAAAGTAAAACCTGATCTCCGCTATTGCGACACCACAGATGAATTGAGATTTTCTGACAATACACACGCGTGTATGACAAATGGATACCAGTGAGTCCGACATTATAATGAAGCATCCACGGACGATAATCCATCTGGACGTGGATTGCTTCTATGCTCAAGTGGAAATGGTGCGTCATCCAGAATATAAGGAAAAACCTTTGGGTGTGCAGCAAAAGAACATCGTAGTGACGAGCAATTACGCGGCCCGTCAATATGGAATAAAAAAGTGCATGCTGGTGGAAGATGCACTGGTACTTTGCCCGAGTCTTATTCTCGTGCGTGGCGAAGACTTAACGAACTATCGTCGTGCTTCAGCCGAAATTTCGGAAATATTACTTCGTTATACGCCGTTGGTAGAGCGATTGGGTCTTGACGAGTCTTTTATCGACGTCTCGTCGTTGGTTGAATCACGTCCTTTGGACGAGACCGGTGATGCGGACCAATATAGTAAAGTTTTTGGCGCGACGGACGAAGAATGTCCTTGCGGTTGTCACACACGTTTATGCACAGGTGCAAAGATCGCCTTGGAAATGAGAGAACGGATCAAGAAGCAGCTAGGGCTTACATGTAGCGCTGGAATCGCTCACAACAAGCTATTAGCTAAATTGGGAGGTTCTTTGAACAAGCCTGATCAACAAACTCTCGTATACCCTTGGGCGGGCCCGGCTCTATTATCGACGATCGGTACAATAAGTAAGATACCAGGAATAGGCCAGAAGACTCTGGAACTTTTGTCGAGTAAACACATACGAACGGTCGAGGATGTTCGCAGAATGAGCTTGGAAGATCTCGAGGCGAGATTAGGCGGGGATTTATCGAAGAAACTTAAGGACAACGCCGAGGGTATAGACGAGACTGTGGTAAAACCTTCCGGCAGACCTCAGTCCATTGGTCTTGAAGACGGATTCAACAACGTATCCCTCGTTGCTGAGGTGGAAACGCGTTTGGGTGCTCTCTTAAGACGACTCGTGGATTTGGCCAACGAAGACGGTAGAATACCCGTCGCTCTTAAAGTAACCGTTCGCAAACACGATTTTACAAAATCGGGCGCAAGTGGCAAACGCGAAACGAGACAATGCGCTTTGCCAGCTCATACATTGCCATCGAGTAAATCCGGCCTTTACGACAATGGAAAGATTTTGGCGCTGGCTATGAAACTTTTTCATCGCGCTGTCGATGTTACAAAACCATTTCATCTGACGCTCCTCGGTGTAGCTTTTACCAAGTTCGAGGAACGTATGTCGGGAAGAAGCAGCATAACTTCTTTCTTGAGAAAACAAGTGGCGGTTCAGTCCGTCCTGGACATTACCTCGGAAGGTGGAATTTTGGACACGAGTCTCGGCTCACCGATGAGTATAAATCAGGATAGTAACGACGCTGCGGAACATGAATCCCGATGTACTCCTCAAGATCTTCCAATCGGTGGGTCTGTGGTCAACGACAATTTTCGAACGATCCTCAATTCGACAAATTTGACTATCGATCCTTGCAACGATAACGACGACGAGGACGTTGCCAACGAGGTCGAACCATCGCCCAAGAAAACCAAACTCGAGGTTTGGCTCAGCGGTCGCAGAGAATCACCGAGCAACGAAATGGCTAGTTTGAGACTCGGTCCTTCGTCGCCGATGTCGACTCAAACTACGACGGAAACGACTGTTTTCAAAAATTTACCTTTAGACTTACAGAGAGAAGTTGGTCATTCTTGGCAAGGCGGCAAAACAAAACCAAACAATATACTTAAATATTTTATAGCCAACAAATAATGGACTTATATAATTTTTAATAAAAAAAAAAGTTGAAAACGAAAAAAAAAAACAAAAACAAAACAAAACAGTTGCAAATACAATTGACACGGTATTTTTTTGAATTTAAACAATGATACATGAATTATTCATGCGATCCTAGCGGCCAGAGCTGGAACTTGCCAAGATCGCTGCCGCAACTTATTTTTCTTTTTTTTTTGTTTCAAATATTGTCGAGGTTCTACGAGTTTTGGTTGTCAAATGTGTGTTTGAATTTGAAAAAATATCTTTGCTTCATAGTTTTCGCAAGTCTTAAAACGCTGCATTATGTGTAAATAATTCGTTTTTTTAAGATGAGAAATTAATAATGTATTTATTTTTGTTTTCTGAATTTTGTAATTGCAAATTATCGAAACGAAAGACACCGTTGGCAATCTTAACTGCGTTTTAAAAAAGCTGTTTTTTTCTTTCTTTCATTACTCAAACGGTCATTTGACTAGTAACTTGCACTTCATTTTGAGGTGGCCAACCTTCTTTCATCAACAGTGCTGCTATCGGTAATTCGTGTTATCAAAAAACGACTGACTCATTTTTTTTGAAATTCAAAATTTTTGCTTAACAAAATTCGTTATGTTTCCAAGATTATTGACGACTCGTCGACAGGAACGTTTAGATAAATTTGAATTCTCATTGAATTTTGAATCAAGCGACGTCGAGAAAATTATAATTAAAATTAAGTTGATGAAAAATTTGATTAAATATTTGTTCTTGTATTCATCCTCGGATATTATCGTATACGAAATTACCGAAAGCAAATCTCTGAGTAAGCACATTCCAAAAACAATTCCGTTCTTTTCACTTTTTATCGAAATGCGTTTATTTTTTATTTGACAAAGTACAAGGGTGAATTTTTATTCTTCAAATTGTCTGGATCGTAAATTGTAAAATACAATACTGTGTTGTGACAAATTTATGCGATATATACTTGTTATCAACCTGATACACCGAACTTTGACTCAAATATCCACTATGACCTTTCCGTGATCCTGGCATGACCTTCGATCGATTCTGGAACGGGGTATTGGATCACATTTTTTTTTTTAATTTTTTTATTTTTTTTTATTAAGAAATATATGAGGGCTACGGCACCGCCATTTAGCCCCAGCTGTGTACATTTATACCCAGAGGGGCAGTTTTAACTTGCCTTAAGGTTATGAACTATAAATTTAACAAAAATATTTTACTTTTGTGGGAAATTCTCTTACAGTAGATCACAAGGTTTTAAATCACAGTTGACCTTGTTCGCTTAATAGAGTATCTTGTGTCTTATCGTACAGATTTTTAGATTGATTGGATCACATTCGTTCGAAATGTAAACTCGCGCCATCTCTCGGCACTCGAGTGCGTTACTTACCGACCGAGCAGGCTCGACTACTTCAGACCGATGGAATTGAAATTTGACAACGCCCTCTACCGGAATACAATTGTACAAACCAAAATAGAATTATACCGTTAATTCAAAATGGCGGAGACGATGCACTTAACCTAACAAACAAAAAATGATTCGTTTTGCGTCTAAATTGCTTCTCGAGCATTATTCAAACTTTTGAAACATTTTTTATTAATTCGTTTCCGACAAATATGCTTTTTTCTTATACATATTTGTCTATCTTCGAAGATCTGAATTGCAAATTAATTTAAATCAATATTCCTAACGGTTTTCCATGATTCGTAACGATTTCAAATTTGAACTAAACCGCATCAACAATTTACGATTATCCAAAATTTTCCACTAACTTTTCCATACAATCTAAACCACCCTAATAAAACAGTTAAAAATATGAAAAAAAACTTATCCCCTCAAACTTAAATTCTTCACAACAATAACAAAAAAAAAATCTCCAATTTTCTCATAAACTGTAAATTGCAACGATTTAATGCTCAAGAATCTTGTAAAACCAACAATCCCACAAAGTCACTCAACCTTCCAATTCCTATCCACCCACAATCCTGGACAAAAATTATAAAAGCGTCGTTCAAAGAAAAATCTCCATCCCCCAAGTTGTCCCCAGAGATCGTTCTGGGAATCGAAACGTCACGATTACCAAAATTTTATTACGAACCTCGTGGTAAACGTCTTTCCAAGAGGCCAGTTCCACGAGCTTACTCCAATATCCGGATGATGAAGCTCGTCGCTATGGCGACCACAAAGCTTCTACCCCTCCCTCGCGCCTCGACCAACCTCCCCCACCCATTCACTCGACAAAGAAGCAAAACAGTTATATCAAAGATATATCCTCGTCCAACAAGCTCTTTGTTATGGCAAGAGCTATAAAAAAAAATAGAAAAAAAAACATTGCATATGAAATGACAACAGCTATAAGCAAGCAATATAACTCGCTCTGGTGTGTTAACGTAGAACGAGGAAAGGGGGGGGGGATAGAAAAAAATGAGCGAGAAAGAGAGAGAAAAAAAGGGGATTCCCCGCAACCTTTTCGAATAAGAGGGATTCGCTTGGTTGGCATTGTCCAAACCACCCACGAGTATTACTCACTTCTCCCACTAGAATTGGAAGGGCGGATTCTTAAAGAGGATGGATGAAGTCTATGAAAGGAAAAGAGCGAGGGGAGAGACGTTGGGTGAAGAGGAAAGCAACGTTGGGAAGAGATGGGGGCCAGAGGGAGAAAGGGAAAGAGGAGAGAGAGAGAGAGAGAGAGGAAAGAGAGAAAAAGCGAATTTAGACTTGCAACGTCGACGGCTTTTCTTCTTCATCTCTCGAGCCTGTCGGCAAAGTTTTCGAGGATTCTCTCTCTCGGTGCTAGGATTCCACTCTTGTTTCCATTGCGATTGTATCGTATTCCGTACGACGACGGAGACGAGAGAACAGAGGCAACTGTTACGGCGGGAGCGGGGGGAGAGACTCGACGAAACATTCAAGGGGGAATGAGGGTCTGTAGTACGATCGCTTATACTTGCTAGCTTGTTTTTCTTTTTTTTTTTTCTTTCTTTTTTGGACTTGGACGATTCGGTTCTCGATTCGCGGATTAATCGAGGCTATTGCACTTTTTTTTTGAAACTTTTTTTCAACGCTTCTTTCAGGTTGAATAAAAATCATGTTTGGGGAGAAAAAGAACGTTGGGCGAGGGAATTTTTTTTTTGGGAAATTTGATGAAAGAGCTTTTCTTTCATTCTGTGACGTTTTTTGTTCGGAAAAATAATTATGAGATTGTTTTTTTTGTTTCGAAAGAAAGAATTGTTTCGAGGTTTTGAAAAATGTTGAAAAAATGAAAGAAAATTATTAAAAAGAATTTAAGAGTAAACAAGTTTTGTTCGTTGTTTGCGACAAATATTTTTGTTTTTCTTTTTTTTTCTTACTTTTTTGGACTTGGACGATTCGGTTCTCGATTCGCGGATTAATCGAGGCTATTGCACTTTTTCTTTAAGCTTTTTTTCAACGCTTCTTTCAGGTTAAATAAAAATCACGTTTGGGGAGAAAAAGAACGTTGGGCGAGGGAAATTTTTTTCGGGAAATTTGATGAAAAAGCTTTTCTTTCATTCTGTGACGTTTTTTGTTCGGAAAAATAACTATGAGATTGTTTTTTTTTGTATATGAAAGAAAGAATTGTTTCAAGGTTTTAAAAAATGTTGAAAAATTGAAAGAATATAATTAAAAAGTATTTAAGAGTAAACAAGTTTTGTTCGTTGTTTGCAACAAATATTTTTGTTTTTGTAGTCGATAGAAACAAATGTTTCGAGCGAGGGAATGAAATAAAAAAATTGGCAATGCGTTTGAAAATTTGAAGTGACGAGGAAAGAAGTCGAGGATAAAAGAAGGATCAACGTCGTTTTAAAGATTCGTCTCGACGAGTCGCGTTTTGTGTAATTAGGAATATTAGAGCGCGTCGGATGATTGGATGAAAAAAAAGTCCTACTTTTCCTCTACTCGAGTTATTCGGCAAGAAAGATTGGATTAATCCGTCTCGTAAGCCCAGCCAGGATTAGCCGGGAAAACGTGTCGAGCGATCTGATAAGTGACCCATCACGTTCCAGTTGCCAATTGCCAATATCGTCCTCTCGACGAAAACTTTGCCCCTCCTCGACCTTATTTTTCATTTTTATTTCTCTTTTTATTTCTATCCTTGTTTCTCTTTTTTATATTTTCATTCGCACTTTCTTATCATTTTTCTTTTGTTTCATAGCACTGTTATCTTTTGATTGGATATTAAATTTCGTAAATGAACAATCAAAAAATGAAAATTGTCAAAAAGGAAAATAGAAAGAATTGAAAATATTTATCGAGAAATCTCAATTATTTTTTTCTTCTTTGTCATGTTTTTTTTTTTGCATCGAGTCAGTTCTATTGGGTTTTCCAGTATTTTGGCGTATTTGTCGGAATCTAATTATGAAATTTCGTATAAACCGATAACCACGTATCGAACCAATCGTTCTCCCAATCGGCGAAAAACAATTGGATTATCAATATAGAAATCGATTTAACGAGGTCCGATAAATCTCGGTCTCGTTTCACTCGGTGCACACAGAGGGTGCGAGTGGGATGCGAGAAATGAGAGTAAGTTACGAAAATTTAATTACATACGATACGAATTTAATGAAAAACGGTGAATATTTTAATAAGAATTTAAAAAAAAATGGTAAACGAAACGTTTGTTGTATTGTTATTGTATTTGTATTATTTTAGATTTCTAAAAATATTGTTTGCATTTTTTTGTAAATGTTTTCCTTGATCTTAACTTTGGGAAAAATATGGGACGATATAACAGGGTGTTCTACCCCGTTCTGTGGCCTATACTCGCACTTGCGGGGTGAGATACTATATCGAGTCTTTTGATACGGTTATAGAGGCTGCCACAATTTAAGCACGGTTAATTGATTGAATTCGGTATCGATCAAACTATTATAGTAAATATTACGTATACGCGTTGCCTTGCCATTAAAAACAAGTTAAACTTGCTAAGGGTAGTTGTTATAGAACAGTTTGTATCTTACGTATATTTTGTAAAGTTTGTCTCTCGCGGTAGTTCGATATAGCGTCTCGTCTTTTGTAATTGTATTACTTCACAATGTTACGGTGAAAGGATTAATTTTCGAGGGGATGTGGTTTATTTATATCGAGTGGCCCCGGATCTCAACTTATGCGGGGTCGGGCTGTATGGTCGATACTCGGCTAACTTCAGACGGTTTCTCGATACTGGGTTAGTCAAACGATGGTCTATTTCTACAAATGCGAATAGGAATACATTGTTGTATTTTACTTATATTTTGTAAAGTTTGTTTCTCATGGTAGTTCGATATAACGTCTCGTTTCTTCTAATTGTATGATTTAACAATGTTACGCTGAAAGAATTCATTTTTGAGGGGATGTGGTTTATTTATATCGAGTGGCCCCGGATTTCAACTTATGCGGGGTCGGGCTGTATGGTCGATACTCGGCTAACTTCAGACGGCTTCTCGATACTGTGTTACGCTGAAAGGGTTAATTTTCGAGGGGATATGGTTTATTTATATCGAATGGCCTCGGATCTCAACTTATGCGGGGTCGGGCTGTATGTTCGATACTCGACTAACTTCAGACGGCTTCTCGATACTGTGTTACGCTGAAAGGATTAATTTTCGAGGGGATGTCGTTTATTTATATCGAATGGCCTCGGATCTCAACTTATGCGGGGTTGGGCTGTATGGTCGATACTCGACTAACTTCAAACGGCTTCTCGATACTGTGTTACGCTGAAAGGATTAATTTTCGAGGGGATGTGGTTTATGTATATCAAATGGCCCCGGATCTCAACTTATGCGGGGTCGGGCTGTATGGTCGATACTCGGCTAACTTCAGACGGCTTCTCGATACTGTGTTACGCTGAAAGGATTAATTTTCGAGGGGATGTGGTTTATTTATATCGAATGGCCTCGGATCTCAACTTATGCGGGGTTGGGCTGTATGGTCGATACTCGGCTAACTTCAGACGGCTTCTCGATACTGTGTTACGCTGAAAGGATTAATTTTCGAGGGGATGTGGTTTATTTATATCGAATGGCCTCGGATCTCAACTTATGCGGGGTTGGGCTGTATGGTCGATACTCGGCTAACTTCAGACGGCTTCTCGATACTGTGTTACGCTGAAAGGATTAATTTTCGGGGGGATATGGTTTATTTATATCGAATGGCCTCGGATCTCAACTTATGCGGGGTTGGGCTGTATGGTCGATACTCGACTAACTTCAAACGGCTTCTCGATACTGTGTTACGCTGAAAGGATTAATTTTCGAGGGGATGTGGTTTATGTATATCAAATGGCCCCGGATCTCAACTTATGCGGGGTCGGGCTGTATGGTCGATACTCGGCTAACTTCAGACGGCTTCTCGATACTGTGTTACGCTGAAAGGATTAATTTTCGAGGGGATGTGGTTTATTTATATCGAATGGCCTCGGATCTCAACTTATGCGGGGTTGGGCTGTATGGTCGATACTCGGCTAACTTCAGACGGCTTCTCGATACTGTGTTACGCTGAAAGGATTAATTTTCGAGGGGATGTGGTTTATTTATATCGAATGGCCTCGGATCTCAACTTATGCGGGGTTGGGCTGTATGGTCGATACTCGGCTAACTTCAGACGGCTTCTCGATACTGTGTTACGCTGAAAGGATTAATTTTCGGGGGGATATGGTTTATTTATATCGAATGGCCTCGGATCTCAACTTATGCGGGTTTGGGCTGTATGGTCGATACTCGGCTAACTTCAGACGGCTTCTCGATACCGTGTTAGTCAAACGACGGTCTATTTCTACAAATGTAAATAGGAATAAATTGTTTTATGAATACTTAAGAATAAGTTAATTGCGGATTAGTTGACTCGCAGTTTGTATTTTTATCCTAATCATTCGTTATAATTAATAAACGATGTGAATATCATAATTTAGTCGCTCGTTTGACGAGATTGTTTATTTTTTTCAAGTTATACGCTTAGCTCGGGCTATGATTATACATGCTTTTTCATCCTACGCTTACTTCAAACCGTCTGTTTTCTTCGTGAATATTTTCCAAGATATTTATCGTATCGCGCGAAAAGTTATTTCTTCGTTCATCCACTCCGGAACTTGCAAATGTTCAATGGTAGAGCGTTGCAGTAGCTATTTTCCCGATATCTACAGTATTAAATGAGTAAAGTTTACAATGAGATATTTCCGAAGCTGTACGGTAAAACTGTTTGAAACTTTACAGATGCGCTCTGACGATACACTGGAACTTCGATTTCTTGGACAAATGGGGATCGGAATTCTGTTCAATCTAGGCAGTCGAAGCCCCGCCCCTATGACGAGTCTGACCAATCACGTGCGCACGGCTGCCCACCGCGCATGCGCGAGTCTAGGGGGGGGGGGGGGAAGAAGAGTGGGGGTTTGACCGCTAGATCGAACTCCGTAGAACGTTCCGTCCGTTCGTACTTATCTTTAATTTAATCACAAATTTATTTAACTTGTCGAGGGTTGGACTCTAGTGCGAGGGCACGAAGCCACGATAACTCCCTAAGTTATAAATATTGCACGGCTGAATCAGCTGTGTTTTGGCGATGCATGAGACACAAAGAAATGTGCATGGTCCGTTGCCAGAACACTTCCGTATAAGAGGCTGGCAGAGTACAACCTCTCGCAGCTTGATACCAGCGACCCCCTACGAGCTTCTTTTTCCATTCATCTCCCACTCCACTTGACGAGGCGTCAGGAAGGTGTTCAGCAGGTGGCGCCAGTTGTACTCCATGCGAATTCACAAATAGAGTCGACTCTCTCTTAATTTAACTCGCCAGGATTCCATCTCCTTAATTCTTAAAATTTATTTAAAAGGAACAATGGGGTTGATAAATTTTTCAACAAATACTGAACTGTTACAAAAATCTTACATAAATATTATTGTTATGGTATTTTATAAATTACTCAAATTAATTTACACTTTTTCACTACTTCTTATTATTAATCTTTACAATAAATATGCTTAGCTATAAGATGATTCAATTTCCGAACTCGCAGTTAAACTTTTAATTGAGAATGTGTACGCGTGCTCAAAAAATATATATTTTATACACGACGATGCTTACTCTAGTACGAACCTCTTAAGGGGAAGCTTAAGACTTGCTTTCTCGTTCCTTCGCCCATTCCATTGGCTCCGTCTCTCTCGCGTACTACCTATTACAGAATCGTGTTTGGCCTCACCTTAAGGCAAGTGTAAAGGTCAACATAATCTTGGAAAACTGCAATACAAACTTTCTCAATGGAGACTTTACGGAATCAATTCGGGTGAGTGGGGCTGCCTGCGTAATGGACACAGACAGGCAGCTCCACTCACCCGAATTGATTTCGTAAAGTCGCATCGAGAAAGTTTGGATGAAAAATTTATCTCTGTCATTCTCGTATTCAGGGGTGCCGAAGTAAGAGAGCTAGGGGTAGCTACCCTTAAGGATGCGTTACGCATATAACAACCACCGAATATTTTATCGGATGAGAAGTCGAGGGCTCGCTATAAATCCTAAGTAAAATCGAACTCGTACTCAATCCTATTCGTATTATTATTATTATTATCTTTTCGACATAGAGATAACGATCTTTCCATATTTTGATATCATAGTTCTCATTTGAATAATTGTATCCTTGGCTAACCTACGTTTTCGTTCTGCCAAGGGAGAATTAAAATTCGTATCTTCTATTTAAAATAAACAAAATATCGCTGTTAGTGGCTTTTGGTTCTTGAAATATTATTGATTTTAAGCCATATTATTTGATCGGAATGAATGGGGGGATTGTGCTGTTTATCGTGGCGTAAATAGAGTTATATTCGATATGGAGAAGCTCTGATGTATTTTGATTTAAGCCTTTAACGCGATTCGAGGATTTTCGATAAAATGTATATTTATCCTCGTCAATTTCTTCCTCTTCTTGGCGCATGGAAAACATCGACAATCGACAAGAGCGGTGCGACCGCTCACTCGAGCGTGGGTAGAGCTACTGCGCATGGTCCCTCATCCCCACCGTTGAGTACGCGAGGTAGTGGGGGAAGCGGACTGCGACCGCTCCCCGGTTACCCCGATCAGCTCCGGCTCAGGATTCTTCGCTTTGTGGTATTTCGTTAAAAATCGTAGGAAAATGTTGTTTTTTCGAATTTTAAAGCAACTGTGGCTGTCATAAAATTAACAAAGGGATTATATTCTTGCTATTTAGGGAATATGAAGTAATTTTCTTATCCGAGCTGGGAGAAACGAGTGATTAAGGGAGATACATTTTTCAACTTAAATCTATCTTTTTTTTTACGATATTTTGAACAAAGATACGTATGTTTCGAGACATTTTGAACCAAAATGTATTTATTTCGGATGAGAAAATTAAAATTGTCAGTAAAATTTGGATTATAGTTGAAATTATGGACTGAAACGATTTCTTCGACATTTATGAATTTTTCCTATCATCCTAATTCCGTCGAGGAAAAATTCCACGTCCTGTAGGGAATTCTATTGGCATAAATTTGATAGTAATGCGAAGCTGGAAAGTCGAAAAATGGAAATGCGATGAGAGTGGAGGGCGATGGTAGTCACAACGGGGCATTAATAATTTACTGTTACGTAGATTCTTGGTTGTCTCACCTTTGCAGTTGGTCGGGGGAATGGGACGCAGACGTCGCGTGTCTGAATTAACGATGAGTGGCGAATCGATCCACTTTTTTATTTTTATGTCGTCAATTATTCGACTCCGACTCGCGAATTTTTATAAATAAATATTTCTCGGAGAGGATACAACGTCGAATCGTGACACGAATTAATAATCCTAGATTATTTTTAAATTCTTTTCTTTACTTTTCGATGAAAAAAAAAATCGCGAATCGCCGCGATGAAACTTTTCACACGAATGAAAATCGAAGGAAATGGCTTGATGTTTGTTGACTCCGGTAGAAAACGTCGTGGCTGTTCTTAGATTTTATGAGAATATTTATTTTTCGAAAAGACTACCGAGATCGTAAAAATTTCGGACTATCGATAACAGCTAAAATTTTATGTACGATTTCAACAATAATAGTATGATATTGAATTCAGCGTGAATTCGTAAAGGGATTTGGATTTTACGGATAAAAAGTTCAAAGTTTGAACCGGGCACTTTGTCCAAGGGATTTATCCGCTTCATGGAAGAAACTTCGTTTTTGATGAAATTTTTTTTTTCTCTTTTTTTGTCTCAGTCGCACTTTGAAAATATTCCAGTCAGGTAGAAAAATATGCGTTTTTTTTACACGATGGTGACTTCGGCTCTTGAATCGAAAGCTCGTGCATTTTTAAAGCGTCTAGTGAAGTTTTTTGGTGATTTTTTTTAGCAGCAAATGCTTCGAATATTGATCGTGCACAACATTGCTCGATAACAAAAAAAAAGCTACGCGAGTTAAAAATCCGTTCTTACAAAGCTTTTTCGTCCCTTCGAGGAAAGCCAAATTATTGGAAAATATGCTTTCTCGTAGACAGAGCTTTGCAAAGGCCGGAAAATTACGAGGAAGTATTATGCAAATTTACAATGTAGAATTTTTTTTCTTTCAATTATTTACGAATGGGAGAAAAAATCAATCGACAGATTTTTCTCGAGAAGAATTTTCGCGAACGATACAAAACATTTTGAACATTTGCTTAACGATTGATGAAATTTGAACCGTTGCTTAACTTTGTCCTTATTTATAAAAATAATAAAACATCCTGGAATAAAAATTATTTCTTTCAAAATTTCCAAAATTCCAACCACATTCTTTTTTTATAAATGAAAATATCATTATTGTTTATCAATGAAATTTCATTTGACAATTTTTCAATTGAAATTCCCTATTTATAAAAATAATAAAACATCCTGGAATAAAAATTATTTCTTCCAAAGTTTCCAAAATTCCAACCACATTATATTTTTTATAAATGAAAATATCATTATTGTTTATAAATGAAATTTCATTTGACAATTTTTCAATTAAAATTCCCTATTTATAAAAATAATAAAACATCCTGGAATAAAAATTATTTCTTTCAAAATTTCCAAAATTCCAACCACATTCTTTTTTTATAAATGAAAATGTCATTATTTTTGTATAAATGAAATTTCATTTGACAATTTTTCAATTAAAATTCCCTATTTATAAAAATAATAAAACATCCTGGAATAAAAATTATTTCTTTCAAAATTTCCAAAATTCCAACCACATTCTTTTTTTATAAATGAAAATGTCATTATTTTTGTATAAATGAAATTTCATTTGACAATTTTTCAATTAAAATTCCCTATTTATAAAAATAATAAAACATCCTGGAATAAAAATTATTTCTTTCAAAATTTCCAAAATTCCAACCACATTCTTTTTTTATAAATGAAAATGTCATTATTTTTGTATAAATGAAATTTCATTTGACAATTTTTCAATTAAAATTCCCTATTTATAAAAATAATAAAACATCCTGGAATAAAAATTATTTCTTTCAAAATTTCCAAAATTCCAAACGCATTATTTTTTATAAATGAAATTTCATTTGACAATTTTTCAATCGAAATTCCCTATTTATAAAAATAATAAAACATCCTGGAATGAAAATTATTTCTTCCAAAATTTCCAAAATTCCAACCACATTATATTTTTTATAAATGAAAATATCATTATTTTTTTATAAATGAAATTTCATTTGACAATTTTTCAATCGAAATTCCCTATTTATAAAAATAATAAAACATCCTGGAATAAAAATTATTTCTTTCAAACTTTCCAAAATTCCAACCACATTATTTTCTTATAAATGAAAATATCATTATTATTTTATAAATGAAATTTCATTTGACAATTTTTCGATTGAAATTCAAATTGTCAAATGAAACTTTGTACGTGAAGATTCGCAGTCTTTATAACGTGTATTTTAGATCTTAATGATATTCGCCAGAGACACAAAGTCGTATCGAGGGTCCGATTCGATTTTGTCTCCCGAGTGATATTAAGTTGTCACCGAAAGGAAAGAAAAAAAAGGAAGAAAAAGAAGAAATCAATACGCGTTTCATCGATATAGTTCGATGCTCGTATCTTTTACAGACGCGGGCTACGATATAAAGATTCTCTCAATTTCTTCCCGAAAGTCTCTTCGTCTCTCCCTCTCGCTGGTAGATACGCAATGAAAGGTACGAAGGTATTCCACGTCTACGGGGATAATATAGTTTCGCGGTGAGTAGAACGAGATATAAATTCGCGGAAGGAAGGAAAGAGAGGAACTTCGGGAGTGTCGTCGCCCTCGTCGATAAAATGCAAAGACGGAAAGATAAGCTTCGAGGAGAGAAGTCGTTCGGTAGACTGGATCCGAGACGTGAATACTTGGATGCCGAATGCAGCACCGGGAGCAGCAGCAGCGACGAAGCGAAGAGACCAAGTAAGATTTACGGTGAAAATATTAAAAGCTTTCCGAGCCCCCGCGACTCGGCATCGTACTTTTTACTCTTATTTTCCCCCGATTTATTTCATTATTTTTGCATCTCGTATTTTTCCTAACCTCCGGCTCTTTCCTTACGGTCAGGATGTGGACCGATTATTTGTTGATGCTTGTATCCTGTTTCCATCCGTCCCCCTTTCCACCTCCTCCTTCCCCTCATAAATGAAGCATTGTTTTGGTCGTGTCATTTTATATACAGATATCTTCACGAGCGTTCTCCTTTACCCCTGAGACTTTTGGTAGAGCGCGACGTCGTAAATTTCAACGAAAGTTTCTTAACGGATGTGACGCAGTGTAGCGAGGTATTAAAATCGGTCTTGATAGTCCGTAGTTGTGTAGAATTGTCAGAAGAGAGATTATAGTGGCGCCGGTCGATAATGGATATCTACCTTACCGACCCGAGCGCTACGTAGTACACAGGCTCACCGCCACGCGGCGCTCGAAAGCGCGCGTTATTCAAAACGTAAATAAGAGTTTCTTTCGATCGAACACTTTCTCGTAAGATCGATTGGTTGGAAAAGAAAGGTAAAGTAGTAAAATGAGAAAATTTGTAATCGTGAATATAATTCCACACGATTTTTCTCTTCCTCGCTCGATTTTAATTAAGAACTCTTAATTGAAAGTTGGTAAATCAGTGGAGCAGCAAAACCTCGTAGCTGGCTGCTGCAATTTTCGTACAAACTACTTGTGGATTCAAAAGTTTAATGGGTTTTTTTTAATTTTATGGAAAAAAAAATGTCTGCGAATTTTCTTGCAAATACGCGGGAAAGGTAATTCCACGAGCGTTATCTACTTCGTCCACAAATTGGTCGGTGAAGCAGCAACGCTATCACCATGACGCTATATTGTCTCAGCCAATGTACGTGCTAACGTTTTACGAGGCTCGTGACCGCAAGGTCGAGTGGCTTAGTAGTCGATCGCCGACGCTACCGCTTATACAGACAGGCTCGAGAAACCAAGGATGGTTCGTATTGAATCTGGCGAGGATAGAACCCTGGCTTCGGGTTTTATATTCCGTCTTTATTTTTATTGTTATTTTTTGTTTTCTACCTGTAACCGTTCGAACTCGAGTAAAGTTTAAGCTATCGAAATCAAACTTTATACCAACAAGAACGATCGTTCGACGACGTACGATACGCGATTTGACGTTTGTGAAGACATTCGTAAGGATTTCATGAAGATTTTAATGTTTTTTTTGGTTTTATTGTTTTTTTGGTTTTATTTTTTGTTTTGTTTTTATATACCGAATAAATTAACGATAGTTTCTCAAAGTCGAAAAAAAATATTAATAACCGGTAATGTATCAAAATAATCCTTCGGAAGCTTGACGTAATTCGGAAATATCAAAGTGGAAAGACTCGTTGCCCGCAGTATGTTGGCTCTGTTCTTTGTTCTGCTGGACAAAATCCCAGAACAGAGATGGAAAAAAAATTAAAATTTATCGCAATAGCCACGATAAATATAAACAAATTTTGAAAAAATAAATATCTAGGTATCCAAAAATCCTTAACAATCTACAAATCAAAAAATCAACAAAATTTGGAAACTTAAACGTATAAATTTGTTTAGATAAATATCTAAAAAATATATTTATCAGAAAAATTTATCACTGATGCCTGTGACTATATTATCGTGAACACATCGAGATCGAAAAATCGAAAAAATCGAAAAATTTGGAAACCTCAAATATAAATTTTTGTCATATATTGGGATAAATCCTTGTTAAAATAATTTGTTTACATATAAAGAAAGGCTCCGGCCATCTAAAAATTATATTTATCAGAAAAATTTATCACTAATGCCTATAACTATATTATCGTGGACACATCGAGATCGAAAAATCGAAAAAATCGAAAAATTTGGAAACCTCAACTATAAATTTTTGTCACATATTGGGACAAATCCTTGTTAAAATAATTTGTTTTTATATAAAGAAAGGCTCCGGCCACGAGGAATGAAAATTTAACGCATATTTGACTAATGTACAGAGCTGTATCTAGCTGGCTATAAAGATTTTTCTTTCATCGATTCGAATTGCATAACACCTTATTCATTAGAATATTCAGATCTACTGGTCTGAGCATATTCAATCGTATTTTCTGCTTGCACGCTTTTCTTCGCCGTGGCTTATTCTTAACGTCCATGACTGTCTGCGGTTCCGTAGACATCCCACCCTATACATACCTTTCCTGCCATCACCTATACTTCTTCAACGTTTATTGAATTTCATCGATGCCCGTGAATACGTATTGGATTATTCATGATACCGTTATATAATACAGCTTTTTCTTTTAAATTGGTTCCTTATTATTGTTCTCGTACTTTCTATTTTATTTTTTGCTTTAAATTCACTCTCATTTTTTTTTATATTCTGCCACATTTTCTTGAGGGAAACTAAAAATAATTTATATTTATTGAATTCGGAAATTAAAAAATTTGACTTTGTTAAAAAATTTTTATTCTTGAATTAAAAAATTATTTGATGTCGATTTAATGAGGCGAAATAATTATAATGATGCAAATCTTGATTAGAGTCGAAATACCGAGATGTATGGTTGCATATATTAATTAAGTAAGGTAGACGTGCTCACAGGGTGGAGAACGTAACTAATCGGACAACAAAGGGCGAAATGCGACCCTTGGCATTGTTCGAGAGTTAGCCTGGGATTCGCTTAAGGATGCGTGACAATATACGTTCCGAACCAAGAGTTTAATCCAAGGATTATCATTTCGTAAGAGTGATACAAAATTATGTTTCTTGAGAATGGAAAATAAAATTATTTGGAAAATTGTTAATTAAATTTTTGTTGACCAGTTTAATGTTTATTATTGCAATTTTTTAGGATTAATATTGTGTCGATGTCTTCATATTCGATATCCTGAATATCTTTAAATTTATATCGTTTTGGTAATTACTCAAATTCCAATGGAATCAAAATTGTGATAACGACTGTACAGACGAGTTTGGGGTAATTTGGGTCATAGATAAGGTCGTCTAAGTAGGGTCGTTAAGTTCTTAAATGTCGTCTTAAACGTAACCGAAATTTAAAAAATTTTATAAACATTAGTGAGCAATAAACCAAAAAATCAATAAAATAGACAAATCTATTTTTTTAAAACAAAAGCAAATATTTCAGATTGTTTTAAAAAGTTTGAATTATACAAATTTGGGATATATAGACACTGAAATTTTGTATAAATTAAAAAATTTTATCGTTTTCCTAAAATTCCGATTGTCATTTTAATTATCAATTATCCCTCGTTATCCAACTATTTTTCCCCTCGTCGCCTCATTATATTTCTCCATGCAACGTGAAATTTGTTTCTCGTTCGATAAAATAAAAATTCATGAATCTACTTTTTCATCATGTAACGCTTCGATAGCGATGAAAGCAAATAATAAAAGTAACGCGTAAAACAAAAATTCCTACGCAACCTTTTCATTCCGGTCGTCGCAGGAGCCATAGAAACTTTCATCATTATTTATATTCGTATAAAATTATCAACCGCCTTTCGCCGTCGGCATGGCCCAACGGTTAGAGCATAGAAAACAAAAGAAAAAATAACATCAATGATAACAACAATAAGAAAAAAAAAGCGCGATCGTTTTAATTCAATTCGCTTCCTCGACGCGGATAGGGAACAATACATACATTCTCCTAATGAAAATTCAGTTCCAATTGTGTTTTTCTCTCGTTTGGCGCATCAGCGAGCCGACAGAGTTATCGAAGCATCTCTCATCGTTGTTTGCTTATGCCCGGGCGTAGTCAGTTAACGTATTCATTTGCGCTACCTGTTATCGCAGTTGTTCCCATTCGTTCGTTTGGTTTGGGAAGTAGCAACTTTCTGTTCTAGCAACGGGGCATACACCCCGACGAGAGCCTGGACGCTGATTTAGTTACGCAACTCGTCGGTAATAATGCACACTCTCTCCTCGACGGTCTCACTTCATGTTTCCGTCTCAGTTTTACTGCCTGTTCGCCCTCTCTGTCTGTAACTATATAGGTCCGTTCCATCTATCCCCCACTCCGCTACCTCAACCCTACCACCACTACGCGACTATCCTACCTACCTCCCCAACTCACTGCTGTATTTATACACTCCTCGAGAGCACACCCGAGCGTTCGTTAACAATTAATGCGAGCTTCCCTTGCAACGTTTCTCCACTTCGTCTCTCCATCTCTTTCTACAGTTTCTACCCCCTCACTACGATTTCTATATATCTTCCCTTCAGCTCTCCTTGACTGTACTCTCGTGTGTCTGTGGATGCCTCTCAACAACAGAGGATAGGTACAAATTGTGCTTTAGTCACTACCAGCTGTAAGTTCTATTTCATCGAAACAAATATCGTACATAGTTTTACTTTGTTTTTCACGCATTTTCCACCGTGTCATATTTTTCTTGCCTCGATGGAGCGTCTCGTGGAATGGAAAGTATAATTAATCGATATTTTTGTTTGGAAAAGTTAAGTTTGGTTCGTTTAGGCGATTTGAAAAAAGTGTTTTTCATTGGTATCGAGGTGTAGTCGTTGTAGACGTTAATTAACAAGTGGCAGAGTTTACATGGATCGCGTTTTTACCGACTTCGACTCATACGGCAGTCCCTAGGTCGGCCTTTCTCTACTTACGTTAGGTCTCCACTGGCAGCGTAGTGGGGGCATCCGCGAGCGCGTGATTGGTCGGGTGCTCGTGCCTGATTGGTCCAGCGCTCGCGCGTGATTGGTCGGGGGCTCGTGCCCGATTGGTCCAGCGCTCGCGCGTGATTGGTCGGGTGCTCGCGCCTGATTGGTCCAGCTCTCGCCCGTGCCACGCACACAGTGCAGGTTCTACTGTACTTAGAACTTCAGCACGGTAAAATGGAAAGAATTATACTATGTTTAGTAATACTTGTTCAAAATTCAACATCATCGATCTCTTAATCGGATTTTTAGTCGTATTTTTAGCCGACTTCGACTCATACGGTAGTCCCTAGTTCGACCTTTCTCTACTTACATTAGGTCTCCACTGGCAGCGTAATGGGGGCATCCGTGAGCGCGTGATTGGTCGCGTGCTCGTACCTGATTGGTCCAGCGCTCGCGTGTGATTGGTCGGGTGCTCGTGCCTGATTGGTCCAGCTCTCGCGCGTGATTGGTCGGGTGCTCGCGCCTGATTGGTCGAGCGCTCGCCCGTGCCATGCACACAGTCCAGGTTCTAATGTATTTAGAACTTCAGCACGGTAAAATGGAAAGAATTATACTATGTTTAGTAATACTTGTTCAAAATTCAACATCATCGATCTCTGAATCGTATTTTTAGTCAAACATTTTCCTACTCGACGAGATTATTATGTCGGTAATATTCAAACTCTCCTCTCAGGTAATCTTCGTTCACCCCGCGTTCTTTAATATTCTCCCTTGTGACGCTAACTCGTCGAGAATCTCGTCGAGATTCACGGTATATTTAACACACTCACGGATTTCGTACGTTCGCACATTTCTATTTATCGCCTAAAATTGTCCTCCGTTATGCTTGGAGAATGAGGCGAGAGTCCATTCGATCAAATCGTCAAGTTTTAATATCAGAAGGATCCCTAGAATCAAACGTTATACACGCCGAAGTGGCGTGTGCAAAAGTTGTATAATTAAGATGAGCTAGGTTTCCTCAAGAAATGGTGTGATGAGAACGAAATCCCGTGCTGCCGCTAAGACTAAAGCTTAATTAGGCAAGTGAGCCAGGGGTGGCTAAAGGCGAGGAATGAGGCTTGAAGTCTTCCAAACGCAAAAGGCTTCAACGGTAAGTTAGCCCATATCAAGGAATCTCTTGAGAGCCAAACGCAATATGCAGAGTCTCGAGAGACCGCTGTAGGAGCTCTCGGATTAAACGCTTAGGTACGGAGTGGCATCGAAGAAATAATTAAAGGAGCGCGCTTTGCTCGTACTTAAACTATTTTTATCAATACGGTTTCCAACGCAACGGCCTTTCTCGAGCATCCAGTAATAACGAAAGTGGCCAAAATTTGATTTGCCAACGCACTCGTTACCTTCACGAAAAAAAAATCAAACCCCGATTATATAAATTATCCGATAGCTTCCGGTAGTCACTTTCCCGTAAACTACTTAAAAGTTATAAGCGGAATTAAATTGATAGACCGCTGAACTCTTTTAATAATCGACAATTTTGCAACTATTTAAGGGTGGACTAAGTATCGTAAGTAGTGCCCAGTGGTGTCTTATCGAAAATTTTCACCAGGTTTCCCGTAGTTAATTAATATTGACGACTTCCTGTGGTTTCCCGGGTTTCCTCCTTGCGGGACTCCAGCTGTTTGTAACCCTTAGCTATAGTCGAACCACCCCTAGTTTTCAGTGATTTGCGCTATTTAAGATTTTCAGTAGTCCTTAGGCAATATCCCCCGGAGAGTTTCCAAATGTTTTCCTATATTGGAAGCAGAAAACCTTCCGGAATTCTCATTACTTAACCTCTCCGCACTCTCCAAACTACATCATATTTGCCGGAACATTGTGGGAAGGAAAGAGGCTGTATTTGCATTTTACATACCATTTTACTTGGAAATATAACCGGTTGTAATTACATCAGAATATTTTCGCCGTCAACAATCTCTTGGAAGTGGTGAAAAAAAAACGAACAAAGCGTCGAGCGTTGGTTGAGAGTTCTGGGAATATAATTAAAAATTTTAAATTAGCAAATTAAAAAAATAATCTATTTTTTTTAATCATTTTTAGCACTTATCATTTCAAAAATGTGTGTCAACACTCGGAGCTCGTATTTTTATATTAATTTATATAGTAGCCAGTTGTAGGTGTGAACAAAATGGTCGAGTACTTATTGGATAGTTGGGTAGACGAGAAACTTATATTTTTGCACCTCTCAAAATTCAATTCTTGCGAAAACTCTTGAGAAAGTCTCCAAGGAAGAGTACTGTGTATTCTCTATCTTACTATCTCTCTTCGCCTGAGTACGAAAGGACATCTTCCAATATGAACACGACGTATCGGTCTTACACTGTGGGGGCGGACTTTGTAAGGTCACCCAGCTCTTTTACAATATCGATGGGAGGGTGAAGAGTCTCCGTAACAGGGAGTCGTTGGGGTGAATGATCTCGAAGAGGGAAAGGTGAGCTGAAAACAAGGCTCCAGAGGCGTAAACAAGATCGACCAGGTCCGATCTAGTTCTGCAATAAAAAAAAAAGAAAAAGGAAATAAAAAAAACTGTCGTAAGAAGAAAAACCGATAAAATCCAAAGTCCAACTTCGATGTAGCACAATTCTTCTATTTTCCTGTAAATTTTTGGTACGTGTTTTTACTTTTTCAAGGCTTTGAAGATATTTGATTATCTCTTTGTTTACAAAAAAAAAAAAAAATATGGAATTTATAGAATTTTAGGTCTTTTGACATTGAGGGTTGACTTTTAAGGATGGAAGAGACAGTATTTGAGTTTTTAAACCTGTTTTTGCGTGATGAGCTTGGAGAAAATTGAATGACATTCTTTGTTGACGATTCTTGATGTTTCACAACACATCAAGGACTATGCAAAATTTTCACTGGAATGGAAAAAATGGACCATACCCATTGTCCTGGAAAATGGTTCGACAATTTTGGAGAAAAATAAATTCGCTTTCACCTACGAAATTGACGACTATTCCGAGGTACATGGGAGTGCATGTTTGTACCGGAAATGGAGGAATCGTATCCGAGAAAATTGAAATCGCGCATGAAAACTGGGTCTCTGCGATTCGCATTGATTTCGTCGTGGGTGTTCCAGCTACCCTTGATGAAGTGGAACGGAAAATTAAAGGAAAGTTTGTAAAATGGATTTCCTCCACGAGAGAAATGTTTCTCTCTCGAGGCACTGGGTAGCCCAACCACCTGAAAAAATTGGCTCTTTTAATAAAATTACGAAAATCGAACGTATCGAATAGAATTTTATTGTTATTTTTAGCCACGTGACTGTCTTCGAACGAGATTATGTTCGGAACGAAAAAACAAAAAAAAAATTCAAAAATATTTTGACACCAGTCTTTTTTCAACCAATTAAAATGTTGATTAACTAAAATTCAAATATTTAAACAAAAAATCCACCAATTAGGTTGAAAAATTTAACGATTGTCTTTGACAAAATGGACAAAATGTCTTGTTAATTAATTAATTAATCAATTAATATTTTAATTATTATTTCGATCGAAGAATGGCAGAATTATTTTTGAATTAAAAAACATATTCAACCCAAATTACGATCACGATCTTACTTTCTCTTGCCTCTACGAACAAAAGGTCCCGTAGCAGTTTGAATCCGTGCGTAAGTATGGAATTAACCGAATACGCATTTGGTCCGTTCTTAAAAGCGTTATGAATATATAACGGAACATATATTAATTGCAATCGCGCAGCTTTTAGCCATCGCAGAGTGGTTCTGTGTTTAATTGACTTCGATAATCGAATTACTTTGGTCGGTGCAGGCCCGGAGTAAGGGAGTAAGCACTCAAAAAGTATTTAACCCATACGTGCGTCGACCACCTACGAGTGATTTTTTGGAAAACCGATGCACTTGTGAACACTTACAGTTACCAATTTCGTTTTAATATCCGAATATATCGACGTTCGGTTACTCTACACTTGTCAAATATTTAGCCACCCGCTTGAACTGCCTCGAAGACTTGTTATTTGTTTTTATTGCTATTTAAATTTAAGTTTATTGCTATTTAAATTTAAATAAAAAAAAATTAAATTATTTTGATTATTATCAAATCAAATAGTTAAATTATTTTTAATGTAAGTATTTTTATTTCACGGTTTTTAATTATTTTAAATCATGTTATTTGAATTGATTAAAATTAAATAAAACATTTTTGGTTTATAAATTTTGTTGATAGGAAGGAGATGGAAAAGCTTCGATAATTACACAAATCTATGTTTGTTTACTCGTGTTTAGAGGCCAATATTCCGAACAAATATTAATTATTAAATAATAACGATTAATAGAAAATTAATTATCATAAAATAATACGTTATTGATCATTGAATAATTAATCGGTTATTAAATCGATTAACAGAATGTGAAAATATTATTAAACAATAACGATTAATCAAAAATTAATGACCAACCCAACAATATATTATTGACCATTTAATAATTAATCGGTAATTAAATCCACACAAAAACACGAAAGTATTATTAAATCGTGACTAATTTAATTCTTCGTTATATCGATAATTAAGTTATTTGCTTTGCATTAATGCCTCGATTTTCAATAATTACAAACCCAGGAAATAAAAATAAAACTTACCAAGTATTGAAGAAAAAAACGTTGTTACGTAAACAAATTTTGAACCCCAGGCTATTCTGAATTTGACAGTTTGTAAAATATTTTTGACGTTCGTTACATATTGTAATAATCGTTTGAAAAACTTTTAATTGCAGTCGATCATCAGTATGAACAGGAAGAATTATCGTTGAAAGTCAAGACTGTGTACGACGATGAGGAACTGGACAAACTGGTGAGTTTGACGATGGACAAGATTCTTACGAAATAAAAAAAGAACAGAAAAAAAAGAAAATAACAAAAAAACTATGTCCTACCAATTGGTTTTATCGCGAAGCTTCGTCGATACTCGAGACGCGAGCTTCGAGTTTTTCCTCCCGGAACGCATGCCCACCTATTAAAAGTTTAACGAGTGGATCGTGCTCTCTCAGCTTGAACCGATAAAAGGTTTTACGTAACGGTTTTCTCCGGTTTCGTCTGACAAGAAATGGAAAGATATAATATGCCTCGAACTATACAATGTTTTTCTAATTTTGTTCCATCATTTTCTTGTATATTTTTCTTTAACGAGCTTATCATGGACTTTTCTTTTATTATCGAACATGAAAAAAACAATTTTTTTCCATGATCTGTTTTTTTTTCAATTTAATAATTTATCTGTATTTTTAACAAATTGAAAAAATTATCTCGTTTTTGGGTCAATTTAAGACACGTGTATTTTATTCGGTGAGTTGATTCTTGGGTTTCAATGAATTTTTTTATAATTTAACAATTAAGAAAGATAAATTGAGATTTTTTTTAATTGTCTTAGAATTAATTATCGTTTTTAGCTCGGGTCAATAAATTTGTATTTTATTTCTCGTTCTAGTTTCTTAATTTAATGATAAAATTGAATTTTTTTTTAATTATCTCGTAATTAAGTATCGATTTTAATTTTGTCGAATAAAAACCAATTTTCTTCTGGGATGAATTTACGGACAATTTTTCGGATCTATTGGCGAACGTATCGGTAAGCTTTTGAGAGCGTTGAGATGGGATTTTTACCGTAATAAGGCGGGTCTTAATAAGACGCTGTCAGTGTGCAATCCGGGCGCCTTGGTGAGCTTCCTCATTACTACGTTATACAATATTCCTTAGGGGATATCAATTTTTTAATTTTATTTATGTCATACTCAGCCTAGAAAATGCTTTGAGTAAACGAGCAAAATTTTCGACGCGAAAAGTGCAACGCGTCAAAAGTAAATTAACTAAATGTTTGAATTTTAATGAAAATTTGAAAAAAATATTAATTATTTTTCTCGTTTTTATTTCAATAATTTCTCAATTTATCGATATGAACTATAAATAACGAAATTTATAATTAAATATTTGATTTAATTCGACGGGACTGTCGACGATACGTTGAAAAAAATATTTCTGATTTTTTGAGACAAAACTCAAAAATGAAATTCTCACCTTTCTTCTTTTTCTTTTCTTTTCGTAATTTCCTCAGATTTGCAAAGTTTCTCCTCCCAAAGGAAGCAAAACGTGAAAAATTGGGTCATCCATCGTCCCGGAGCAATAATGTTGCATACGAAAGAAATAAAATAAAATAAATGAAAAAAAATGTGCTAAGAAATGAAAGTGCAATTTTATATTTGCAACTTTTTTCCAAATGTTGCACCCACAATTTATCGATATGAACTATAAGTAACGAAATTTATAATTAAATAATTGATTTAATTCGATGGACCTGTCTACGATTCGTTGGAAAAATAATTCTGATTTTTTGAGCCAAAACTCAAAAATTAAACAATCACGTGTAAAATGAAATTCCCACGTTTTTCTTTTTCTTTTTTTTCACAATTTTTCACAATTTATCGATATGAACTATAAGTAACAAAATTTATAATTAAATAATTGATTTAATTCAATGGACCTGTCTACGATTCGTTGGAAAAATAATTGTGATTTTTTGAGCCAAAACTCAAAAATTGAACAATCACGTGTAAAATGATATTCCCGCCTTTTTTTCCTTTTTTTCATAATTTCCTCAGATTTGCAAAGATTTTCCTCCCAAAGGAAGTAAAAAAGTGAAAAATTGGGTCATCCATCGTCCCGAAGCAATAATTTTGCATACGAAAGAAATAAAATAAATGAAAGAAAAAAAAAAAAAACTAAAAAATGTGCTAAGAAACGAAAGTGCAATTTTCAATTTGCACCTTTTTTCTGAATGGTGCACGCTTGAAATCGCGCTTCCCTCGCAGCTTCGGGCCAGACTTCGGATCCCCCACCGCGAGGTCACTATCGATCCCACCGTATAACGAGTGGCGCAGATAGAGCTGAGACTTCTTTTATTTCTATCCATTAAAATAAGATAGGAATCGGAAGTTCGCGGAACATTATAGTAAAAGAGATATGCGAATCGAAACTTGCACATTGCTTCCTTATAATTTGTCCTCATTTTGTGCCAGTTCTTCCACCGTACGTGGAAGCCAAAATTAAACAATATATTTTCAACGTGGTAGGAACGATTGTTCAATCGGACGAAAATTATGTAACGAGCGGAGGACGCGGATATCGATTAATAATTTACTTTGTTTAATTTTAACTCGATGAATCGAGATTAGTTGAAATTATTTGTATAATTATTGTTATTATTATTATCCAGGAGCAATATTAATTATTATTTCATCTCGGAATACTAGTAAGAATAATTAATAATAATACTTGAATAAGAAAACTAGCATTTAAAAAAATTGTGTTATTATTATTATTATTGGATAGTTTTATTTGCACAACTTTTTAGCAACATTTTTTACAAAATTTTTCATCCGAACTCAAATTTCTGGTTCGTTCTTACATTTATTTCTACACACTTTATCTATTTCTCTATAAAACTCACAAATATGTTCCCCTATTTTTCCACCTAGCATAAAATAATAATAATAATAATAATAGTAATAAAATTGAAAAAAAATTGTCTCTTCCCCTCCCTAAGCTGAATTATTTCACAATATTCGTCTCAACTAAAAATTGCAATATTGATTACTGTTATTATTATCCTCCAGAAATATTAATTATTATTCCATCTCAGAATAATAATAATATAAAAATAACAAAAATAGCATTTAAAAAAAAGTGACAAAATTTATAAATCTTCTCTCACCCTCCTCCCTAAGCTGAATTATTTTAAACTATTCCTTCGTAACTGAAAATTACAATAAAACAAAAAATAACAACAAAACGACGTATCACATTTTAAATATTTAATTCCAAATTTGTCACTCTTTCGATTCTTTTTTCCTCGAGATTATTTGCTCAAATCATTTTTCGATAAAATATGTTCCCCTATTTTTCCACCTAGTATAAAATAGTAATAATAATCATAGTAATAAAATTGAAAAAAAATTCTCTCTTCCCCTCCCTAAGCTGAATTATTTCACAATATTCGTTTCAACTAAAAATTGCAATATTGATTACTGTTATTATTATCCTCCAGAAATATTAATTATTATTCCATCTCGGAATAATAATAATATAAAAATAACAAAAATAGCATTTAAAAAAAAGTAACAAAATTTATAAATCTTCTCTCACCCTCCTCCCTAAGCTGAATTATTTTAAAATATTCCTCGTAACTGAAAATTACAATAAAACAAAAAATAACAACAAAACGACGTATCACATTTTAAATATTTAATTCCAAATTTGTCACTCTTTCGATTCTTTTTTCCTCGAGATTATTTGCTCAATATCATTTTTCGATAGAGTTGAAAAACCGTTGGTGATAATTACCTACCCCGGTGATTTTCCATTCCTAATGACGATTTTATGAAGACGAACGAATACTCAACTGCAACTAAATGTGAATTTCGTACCGACTTTAATTCGTATACGATTAAACGAAAGAGTACGAAAATAAAATTGTATAAATATTAACGTAACGAGGATGACGAGGAACATTTTTTTTTATTTCGTTTTTCTTTTTCTTTTTTTTCTTTTTTCTTCTTTTTTTGTTCTCGTTCTCATAAATTATGCAGGACCTTTTTCTTACACGTTCGATAATCGCTGCATAACGCGAATACGAACGGACGCATTTTTATCGGGTAAACAGAAATTTTTAATACACTGGAGAATCGTTAAGTTTTTTGTTTTTTTTTTCATCTTTTTTTTTTCTTTCTGTGTACTTTTTTCTTTTTTTCCTCTCTTTCCTTTTTAACGCGAGGTAAACGTTTTCAGACTATCGTCGGTGGTGCTTCAACGTCATATTTGCGTATAATTTTTACCATTTTACCTGGTAATTTCTGGCGTTAACCTTCCCTTTGGTGCACGTGTGTATTCGGTCGGTCTTGCAAAATTCACGGGATATCTTACGAACGCCTCGAGCAATTCTCAATATTGGCATACAAGTAGAGAAGCAAACCTTCGGTAGTTTGCCCCCATTGTAGGAATAATTATAGAAAAATTTCCGGTTTTATGAAATTGGAGTTTTAAAAAAAAATTTTTTTCAGAAAAATATTCTTGACTATTCTCGATCCCCTTAAGGTTTTGAGTACGGGATGTCAAATGTCGAGTTTAAAAAAATCTAAACCTGCAATTTTTAAGAATTTTACAATTTTTAAGAATTTTACAATTTTTCATATTTTGAAAATTCGAAAAATTTCGACATATTCTTGTGGGAAAAAATTCTATATGACGTATCGAGGGATAATCTTGGCGAGGATGCTCGATCGAAAGTGATACGATGCACGCGATAAATTTTTTACAAATTCAAAAATTCCTAATTCATCAAAAATAAAAATATCTCAATAATTTCCCCCATTAATTCCTTCCACTGTGAATTACCCTCGTCATTATTATTATCGCAAACGAACGCTAACTCATCCCAAAATTTCACTTTTCAATCTTTACCCAATTCCAAAAACTTCCTAACTGAAAAAAAATTCAAAACAATATTCGACTTTCGCACGAAAACGATCTCGACCTCTTCGTATTCGTTTAAAATTTGTCAATTCTCATTATTTCCCGTCAAGATAATTTAAACGAAGCCGTAGCCAAGGCAATGTTCCTAAAGTTCCACAAAAAAAAAAAAAAAAAAAAAAAAAAAAAATTGCAATAAAAAGTATCGAAATGTAGACAGTAGTGTATAAAACCGAGTTCTGGCTATTGTCGTAACGGCTGGTTCTCCATACCGTGACTGTAAGTGAGAGATTCGAGTATGCAGCCATCGCCTTTCTCTCGTCTCGCGATAAAAGGGGGAACGTAGCGGGATGCAAGGGGAGGGGGAGGGGGGAGGGGGGTCGAACGCCTAGCACACAATCTACGTTTAGCTTTATTTGTACGAATCCCCCCATTCCGAGATTGGTATTGTCCTCGCTTTATTCGTCCGCTAATTGGCTTTCGCTACGAGGTTGGAGCTGGAGCTGGTCCATGAGCTGAATTCAGTCATCGTACGAGTGGTCGTATAGTAAATTATGTACTATCTCATAGTAACCGTACCAGGAGTACGTGCAACGTGTCTCGCTTTTGTATTTATGAAAAAAAAAAAATTCCAAAAAAGGAAGAAAGAAATTTAAAAAAATCCTATTGTAAAAAACTATTGCGAAAGGGCGGTTTATTTGAAAATTGTTATAATTTGATAGTTTCAACTTTTCGCTGGAACAAAAAAAAAATTTCGCTGGAACAAAAAAAAAACAATCGATGCAACATTTTTTTTCTTATTTTTGTCTTTTTTTTTAAAAAAGTCTGTAACAGCCCTTGGTCATTTTCTTTTATCTTTGAGGTAAAAGAAGAGTCGAAAAATAAGTTATTTCGATTCAATTTCGAGCTGTGAGAATATTTTGATTGTTTTTTTTTATTGTTAATACCGAACAAAATTGTCGATAAGGAAATTTGTCTCGACTCTCTACCTCCGCCCTTTAATCGCATTTTTCCTTTTCGATCGAAAGCGATTGCGAATTAAAACAGTATTCGTTGAATTTCGAATTTTTAAATAGTTTTTAAACATTCGTTTTTTTCCCATACCAGTTTGCACGACTTTTAAAAAAACCAGTAACAATGTTCACTGAGTTGAATAAAAGCTTGTACTCTACTGGAAAAACGATAATAACGTAGACATATTTTTTAAATACAAAAAAACAAAAATAAAAAAAATATGTCAGGTATCGAAGCTAAACTAAAAATCCGGGGTGTAAAGTACAATGTACACATTGCAGAATAGCATCGAAAATGTATAAAAAAAAAAAACATCACGCGTGTGCTTCAGGAAAATAATCTGTATGAGTAGGGTGAGGGGTGGGAAATTGGGGTAGGGGGTTGGGGAGGATTTTGCGAGAGAAAACATTGTTAAAAGAGTCTATCTGCTACGTGAATGGTTCTGCTTTTCGCGCTTGGATTTTCACTTTAATCAACCAAAAACCCTTTTTTTTTTTTTTTTTACTACTTAAGAGAATTTCACCCTCGGAAATACATTTTTTTTTGCTCGAACGAATTTACAATTTTCAACCGCTAATGCAACGCTCATTTGTTCATTCGGTTTATGAAAAGTTTACGCTGCTCCACAGTAGCGCATAAGTCTCTGGTCAAAAATTAAAACTGGAGGGTTGTACAGGGGTAATAGAAATTATAAAGCAGGCTATAAAATTATGATGAATCGTATTACGCAGCGGGATTTGAAAATGATTAATGAGATTTACAATTCAAAGAGGAGAAATTTTGAATACCTATTTAAAAGGATTTTTACAGGGAAAATTTGTAATTTTACAAAGAATGGGCTAATTTTAAAAAAGTGTGCGAGATGAAAAAAATGAACAAAGCTTTTAAAGACTTTTTTATTTTGATGGAAAAAAAGTATTTTTGGTTTTTTTTTTAAAAGACCAAAAGAGCATTGTTAGTTTTACGTCGAGATTTCTTTTGGAGATTTGAAAAAATGTATAAAGTGACATTTTATTTATCGATAGATTTTTGAAAGATTTAAAAAATTGGGAAAAATATTTTAGATGACGATAATATAGTTTTGATAAAAGATGGGCTTTCCAATGACCCGATAAATAACGTTTCTTTTTCGTAACCTCGAGGGTACAGTTTGATGAATTTCGTTCCTATAGATGCAACGAATTTGCAATTCACCTCCGACCTGGTTAATCTTGAAGCGGTACTTTCCATTTCCCAATAAGACCGGGATCTCTCCCGCAATCTCAAACGAATAAGAAACTTCCCCTGGCACATCCTGAAAAAAATTTCCTGGCAATCGAATAAGAAATCAGAAAAAGTCGAAGCTTTCAACTCTCTTGATGAGATGGAATTTTTATGGATTTTCATATCGCTCGATCAATGTATACAAAGTATGAAAATTTGCTATTGGTGATTTTTATGGACTCGTTCTCAATGATATTTACCTAAAACACTATTATTAGCGTGATCAAAATTTCACGTAGAAAAAATCAAAACTTCCATTTGTCAAATTTCACCATTTGCATATTTGGCTTTGTGTATAAAAATCTCTGCTTAAATTTTTCTCAATTTTACAATGTTGTCAAAAAGTTTTATAAATAACAAAAAAATTGTTATGAATTATTTTTATAACATATTTTTATTTTAATGAATTTTCAATGATGGATTTCTCTTTCCAGGTGGATTATGTAAAAGATTTGACGACTTTGGGAGGTTTGGTTGACGACGACTGGAACGATGAATGTCTGTACGACGTTCGCGAATTCTTTAGAGATCCTGGAAAAACCATTCTCAGCATATATTACTACGAGGACGTGCTTACTACCGAACTGAGAATTCCTACTATACCAGTTTACGAACTCGCGTACTTTATCAAAGACTCCTCGGAAATCTTAACCGTGAAAAACTTTCACATCAATGTGAAGTTTGGTACAATAAACGAAAACGTCGAGGCTACGATTCTCAAGATGACCAGTAATTTACTAGCCCCAGCATTCTTCCGGATCAACACGTGGCCGGACAGTATCCTTTTCTATGTACTAAGAAGAAAATATCGAGTTTTATATTTTTTGGAAGTATCAAACTATCGAGAAAATCAAAGAAACTTCGAATTGAGAAAGAAAGAAAAATAAGAGATTTTACTTTGTCATAGAAGTTTTTAATCGTCACAATCATTTAATATTTCATGGAACGAAATTTAAGATCCAAATTTACAAAAAGAAAAATTTAAAAAAATTGATAATATTTTTTTTTTAAATTCGGTATATTTATAAAAATCGAGGTGCTTAGTGCGTTAAAGAACTGTTAATTATCGATCAGTCTGGTTTAATAATGTTTTGCGCACAAACTTATTAATTACTTTCGGGAATTATTATTTTTCTAAATTTATAACGTATATTTTCAATGTAATTACTTTTTTAATGTTGTTATCACGATTTACTTGAATACCGTCCGAATCGACGAAAAACTTTGATGTGGAATTGAATTTCCTTTTCATCGTTAAAGTTTCCCTAGGAATCAACGCTTGGTCGAGCCACAGCGCGGTCTGACCACATAACGGAATTTCTACTTAGCACGCGACAACTTCTTCGTGTCGTCATAATTCAGCCAATTTTGCGAATATCGGAATGATTTTTGGAGGGTACATGCTCGAGACAGTAAACTTTCAGAAAGTATTGAAAAATAATTGATTATCTGAATTCGAAAAAGAATTTTATAGTTTTTAGTGACGATGCGAGTGATGCAAATCGAGTTCGGTCAGCCAACCCTTATTTCCATTCTTCTACTTCTCTGTCTCGTAGCTATAACACATATATTATCTCATTCTCTCCTCTCCTTATCGTCTTCTCACCGAGCAGGCTTCCTATCGTTTCCACGTTATACATTTTCGGACAGTCCGACCACCGTCGCAAGTAATTATAAGTAAATTCGAATATTTATCCGTCCGACAAATCAAAATGCCTCTAAACTTTTGGGGCATATACTTGGAAAATTATGTTTCATCGCATAAACCTGTTTCCGGGTGTTTATAAGTGTCTCAAAGCGTTAGATGCAAGTAGAATGAAGCCACGATGGCATGGCAAAGTGAATTTGTAACTTGGACCGCAATCCCATTAGCGCAGGAAGGAGAGAGGAACGAGCGATGAATTTCCGGAGGGATTTAGAGGTTAGACTCCGAAACAGAGTAGAATAGAGGAAAGCAGAGCGGAGGACCTACGGGCCAAGCTATTACCATAATTTTCAGCTAAATGCAATGTATAATCACTCACGCGCGCGAATTCAATGAGTCAATATTTGTCAAGACCATCATTTTGTCCTTGATCCTTCCCCCAATTTCGAACCATCGATTCTGGTTGGAAATTCCAACCGTGAATAAAATCAGTAAACAAGGTTAAAAGAAGATATCACCCAATTTTGTTTTATTTGAGATTTTCAGAGTTCGACAGTAAAGAAAATCCATTCCTAATTTTTATTTGAAAAAGAATTGGATTACTTCTTGGTCAATTCCCTTTGAAGAAAATTGATTTTCGACCAGCAGTTGTACCAAAACTTTATGAATAATCGACTCCTGTGTGATTTGCGACTTTTAACACTTTTGGTAGAACATAAATAAGTCAACTATTTTCAACTTGGATTCAATTTGAATAAATCGGCAATGTTTTATCGAGAAGCTGAGAATAGGAAAGATGATATTTATCGCTCAAGGACATTCTACGCGATCGACTTTACATTTGGTCTTTAGTGGTCTACCGAGTAGGGTTAACCCCCGGCACAAGGTGGGCTCGGGCAATTAAGACAAACCTGCTTCACTGATTTATCTTATGGTTGGCTGAGACTCCTTTGGGATTCGACTATACGACTTCGATGTAGTTTTACTTGAAAATAGAGGGTTCTAGAAGCTACTGCGCAGTAGGATATTACCTAGATAGTTTCATAGTTACCATATTGATCACTATTAATCAAAAACCACAAATTAAAACGATTATAATAAAAAAAAAAAACAAATTTCGTTTTTTTTTTTTAATTGTTTTGACTGGGAAATTAACAAATGGTAGAGACGACAATATTTTAGAAATGAAAAATATTTTCTTCATAAGCAAAGATTGGAAATTTCTCGTAGATTGTGAAAATCACGGTCATTCTTTCGATAGTTCGAATTTGATGGACGAATTCCTCGAAAAACTGTGAAATTTAATCTGTTTTCCACTTTTCACGTGTGATTTTACCTGTGAGTGAAAAGAGACTCATGAATTCAGCCTCAATGGACAATTTCCGATCGAAATAAGTGCTAAGGATGGAAAAAAGAGCGATTTTGGAAAAGTCGATTTTTTAGCATCATTTTCTACTTTGTGACTCGAGACGATCTAAAAAAAAATTATCAGTCGGATGATTGAAAATGGCAATATTCGATCGCAAATTTGTCGCTGATGAAGATTCTCATATTATTTTGGGCGATAGCTGAAAAGCTCTGGAAGAAAAACTAAAAAAAAATCCGAAATAAAGATTTAGGTCCTTAAACCTCGCGAAAGTCCAAAAAATTGAAAACGAAACCATGATTTTCCTGTTACAGGACTAACTTTCGATCGACCATCGTTCTCGGAGCTTGGGAAGAAAAATATTTGGTCGATTTAGATTTTATTGGAGATTTTCAAAAAGCTCGTGATTCGACTTATGGCACGCAATTTAATTCATTGTCACGGGTAAATTCGTGCCTGCAGGAGTGATTTGATATTCGACAAAGTTCGATCTAAAAAGATTTCCAATCATTTTTTAAAAATCGATGGTTTAACGTCAGGATTAACGAGAATGGGGGTGATTTTTTTTGTTACCGAACTACCCTCGTTATCCAACGACTTTAACAAAAAATTCTCCCTTATGTTCGATCGACCAATGGAACCGCTGTCCCCAATCAAAATGTTTTCCTTAACCAAGGACGAGTCGTACTACAAGCGTTAAAGCTGACTTCTGCGCTAGTTTGCATACATTCTTGTGCAACGTTACCGACCTGAGGTTTAAAATGCTGGGTTTAACCGTGATATATCTGCCGCTAGAAGGAAACGACCTGAGTGTGGAAGAGGCGAATGCCGATAAGGAGCTGGTAAAACGACTCGAGGGAGTAGTCGTACATTGGACTCACCAAATCAGATTGGCCCTTGGCGACCAGGACCAATCTACCCCTCACGAACTCCTTTGCCTCACTGACGAATACGACTTTTGGATTTATCGATGTGAGTTCATAGGTTCTCCATGTTCGATATTATACCTGAATTTATTTCGTTCCAATACTTTTTCAACCAAAGGTCCATTCGCTTTCATTGCCTAGAGATCGATTATGGATACGACATACGTTTATAAATTTATAATTATATAAATAACGATGCGGTGAATAGCTCGAATAATAAATTAATCTTAAATTAATTTACAATTTTATCAGAATGAAATATTTGTGGTTAACAGTCGAAAGATTTTGAGTTTTATTGGGATTTGAATTTTATTCTCATTTTTGACGTTTCCCTAGGAGACAAGGCTCGGACAGCCACAGTGCGGTCTGACCACATAACGTAATTTCTACTTAGCACGAGACAACTTTTTCACGCCATCATAATTCAGCTAATTTTCAGAATATCACAATGATTTTTGGAAGGTACATGCTCGAGACTATAAACTTTCAGAAAATATTTAAAAATAATTGATTATCTGAGTTCGGACGATTCGAGGTTACACGGTCGATATTAAACGTGAATTTATTTCGTTCCAATACTTTTTCAAGCAAAGATCCGTTCGCTATCATTATCAAGAAATCAATTATAGATACGACATACATTTATAAATTTATAATTATATAAATAACGATGCGGTGAATAGCTCGAATGATAAATTAATCTTAAATTAATTAAAAATTTTATCAGAACGAAATATTTGTGCTTAACAGACGAAAGATTTTGAGTTTGATTGGGAATTGGATTTTCTTTTCATCTTTAAAGTTTCCCTAGGAGTCAAGGCTCGGACAGCTACAGTGCGGTCTGACCACATAACGTAATTTCTACTTAGCACGAGACAACTTTTACACGCCATCATAATTCAGCTAATTTTCAAAATATCACAATGATTTTTGGAAGGTACATGCTCGAGACTGTAAACTTTCAGAAAGTATTGAAAAATAATTGATTATCTGAGTTCCGACGATTCGAGGTTACACGTTCGATATTAAACGTGAATTTATTTCGTTCCAATACTTTTTCAAGCAAAGATCCGTTCGCTATCATTATCAAGAAATCAATTATAGATACGACATACATTTATAAATTTATAATTATATAAATAACGATGCGGTGAATAGCTCGAATGATAAATTAATCTTAAATTAATTTACAATTTTATCAGAATGAAATATTTGTGGTTAACAGTCGAAAGATTTTGAGTTTGATTGGGAATTGGATTTTCTTTTCATCTTTAAAGTTTCCCTAGGAGTCAAGGCTCGGACAGCCACAGTGCGGTCTGACCACATAGCGTAATTTCTACTTAGCACGAGACAACTTTTTCACGCCATCATAATTCAGCTAATTTTCAGAATATCAGAATGATTTTTGGAGGGTGCATACTTGAAACTGTAAACTTTCAGAAAGTATTGGAAAATATTTGATTATCCGAGTTCGGACGACTCGAGGTTGTATGTTCGATATTAAACGTGAATTTATTTCGTTCCCATACTTTTTCAGGCAAAGAGATCAATTATAGATACGACACACATTTATAAATATATAATTATATAAATTAACGATGCAGTGGATAGCTCGAATGATAAATTAATCCTAAATTAATTTGCTATTTTATCAAAACAAAGTATTTCCACTCAACAAAAGCGATGGTTGAGAAAAGGGGATGTAACTAATTTTTATAATTCATAGATTAATGTTACTCGTCAATCTTGCTCAATACGATTTTCCATTTGTCTCAAGAAAACATTCGTACTTAAAATGCGTCTCGCGTCTACGATTGAGAATAGCTGCTTAATTGCATTCATAATTTTATTGAAACTTTGGAGTTGTATCAACGGCGCTTACCGTGTTCGTTAACTGTTCAATGGTTCGAGCAAAGTACACGAGGCGGAGTCGCGCGCTATTAATTCTTTGAAAAGTTCCTCGTTGGTGGTCCTACGCGAGTCTCTTGATCTCGTCATAATTTGAGCGAGCTTCCGCATTGTTTAAAAACTTTTAAATTATATTCAATTTATCTTTTTAATATCACGCGCGATGATAACGCGTGGCTCAATTTGATCGTCAAAAGCTGGAAAAATTGAATTTTTACGTTTTTTTTGGATAATTTGGGACAATCCAGGAATAAGAATGTCGTATTCGTATTGTACGAACTATCTCCAATTTCCCAACAACCCAATGCAATCTTCCTGAACAAAAAAAGTCGTCAAGTGTCGACATTCTTGATTCAATTCCGAGATTCGTGCTCGGTCGGTAAAACATTGTTTTGTTCCAAAAAGAATTCATAAAGCACTTACAAAATCAGAAATCTCCCCCAGAACACGAATAACACAGACTCCGCCCTGTATTTTCAAATTTTGCCCCTCAATTGATGGAAAAAATGTAAAAATTACTTTCCTTCGAATTTTCACATTGTCCAACAAATTGCCGACCTTTAACCTCTTCAAACTGCATACATTCTCTCCAACTTCTGTTACGTTTGATTACTCACAACAAACAGTGATTAAATTTCGTTTTAACGCGAACTAACTTTATATTATGATTACCGCCCATCGTGTACGTCCCATAAATCGAACGTCACGAGATTATGACAAGATTCAGAGATTTTTTCTTTGTTACATACATAAGGGATGTCCGACAGGAATCTACGACAATGAGATCTTGCCATTTTGACCATAAGCTCGTACCGCTATACTTCCGTTATCGGTTTGGCGTGACACGTACCGATCGGGAGGTAGCCTCGTAAAATCGGTTAAAATGGCTCACTGTAAATTAAGACGAGGACACCGAGAATGAGCAGGCGTAGGACAGAGACACTAATCGATCGTCAAAATATCAGCGGGTCACGATCTCTTCGTCGAAGAGAGGGGAGTGGGATCTTCTCGACAGCCCGGCTTTGGCTTGCAAGCTCTTGGTGAAATCGGGTTAATGGCTTTGGTGGCTGACATCTACGAGAGTTGGGGGGATTGCGATCCAAATCGAGGGGGTCGGATAAGTTCAACCGCTCGGGGTACCAGACTCGCATACCTCCTCTGCTGCAGTGCCTGCAATATCCCGAGATTGACAATCTGCGGGATTGTCGACGAGAAAAAGAACGCGAACGACCATTTAGACTAAATAGAGTAGGCCGGAATATCTATGTATAACTGTTATGCGAATCGGTGTAACACAGCGGTTACAAGTAGAAATCGATAACGGGATTGTGGGGAATAAATAAAAAGGTTGGAAAATAAGAAGTTGAGACATATTTCTTATCATTTCCCGCATTTACAAAAGCCTCTTTTATGATAGAATGAATAACTCGATTTTGACTTTGTCATCGATGAGTTGTTGGAGGAATATAGAAAAAAAAACAACGAAGGAAACATCGGGGATGTGGAATAATCGAGAAAAGCTCGAAGGCGTTTCGATTGAGGTAGAGTGGGGTCAATTGCATCAGTTTTTTATTTTTGTATATTCAAGATGGTAGCTATTTCTTTTTATATTATATAGTTCAAATGTTATTAACAATTTTCGTACATTTTTTACGTTTTGTCGAAAGGTTTGTTCAATAATACGCTACTTTTGGAAAAATGAATTTAAACAACAATCCTACGTAGTGTCGAAGCTGTTGATGTACTATATCGAATTCTTTTTGGTTCATTATTGTAGTTTTGAAATTGCAGCAGTTATGGGTTCGACCAGGCAGTAATGAAAAAGAAAAAATGAAGCAGGGAAGATGCTGGGATGCCGCCATTTTGTTTAGTACAGCTCTGATAAAATTTATAAACAATGCTCGATACTTGTATAATAAGAATTTTTTTTACCAAATTTCGATATGTTGTTTAGTTTCATTGGAAAAAAATCCCAAAGTTTGCTATATTTTTCGGTCTCTAGAGTGGTTTACCCCCTTAACGTTTTGTCGAATGCAGGCACGTAGGTTGTCGCGAGTCATCCTCCCGACAGGGTTTATCGCAATGGGGTCAATTGCAGCAGTATAAAAATAGCGAGCTCTCCAATGCTCCAACGAGCAGAAAAGCTAGTGATGCAAATGACCCCGCTCTCCCCCATTTGCTCTCCCCAAGAGCTTACAATTTTTCCAAAGATTTTCTGATATTTTCCCAGTCTTCTTTTTTCTACAATTCATTTAAAAAACATTTTTCCACACTTCAAAATTTCTCTATTATTTCCCTACAATTTTTCGTCTCGTAAGCAATAAAGTGAAAAGTTATACAGCGAGTCGATCAAGGACTTTTCAATGTCACCTCGCCTAGCCAATATGAAGCGCGAGTCTGGTTGACATTTTTTCCAACCTCTCAAACAAAAAAACTCGGCTCGACCCGATCTCGATCCTCCATCGATATCAAAGCAGCGCGCGAGTGGTCCGTTCGTTCTACCGAACTATCGAAACGCAATAATATTCAATATTCAAGCCCGAAACCCGTGACTATTTCAAATTCAACGGTAACCGTTGGTCCGCTAATATTTTTTTATTTCCCAATCCCCATTCCCGTCTATCTCGCACATAGTCTCTCGGTAAATGTAGTTACTTCAATTTATAAAACAAGAGGGTCGAGCGTGGCATGAAAAGGTACAGTGTGAGCGAGGAGCACAATTTTCCCTTCGGCCTGTCAACATCAGAAGAATATTTATCATATTCTCCGTCGTTCTCGTTCCGCTCTCACTTTCTTACAAGCAAGAAGCAGATCGGGGACAAGGGGTGGAAAATTCACAGTGAGACGTGACGTGCAACGCCGATGTCACCTCTCCTACCCCCAAAACGCCACCAGCGTGTCCCACCACCCTCGAGCAAAATACCGTTGGTTGTTTCTCATTTTCACGATGCTGCTATTTCGCCAGTTATGCGAAAAGGGAAAGAGAACGGCAGTACACCGTTTCAAGCCCACCTGGCTTGGGGGATGAAAGAGGGATGGGGGGATGAGCGGTGAGGGATGAAGATATAGGGGCGAGAGGGAGGGAGGGAGGGAGGGAGGGTTAGATGTAGGGTTTGAGGCAACAAGGAAAGTGGTGAGAACGAGGGAACAAACGGGTTGGGGGGTGGAAAAGAGGGGTTGCAAGGGGGTCGAAGGAAGGTTGAAAGAGGGGGTTGGAGGGGTTTGGACGGAGGGTTGAAAAAGAGGGATGAGAACGCAGAGAGAGGTAAAACGCATCAGACAGCCAAACTAGAGAGCTTGCAGAGAGGCCAGACCGTGTTTCTCCGAAAACCGAAAGTCCCGCATACATCGGATTGCCGTGTACCGTGAACCAGGAATTTAACTCGTAAAACTGACAAAGTACATGCGAGCGAGTGGCGCGGCACACGCACGTGCACACTCACGAATACTCACGCATACGCGAGAGAGAAGAGGGGCTGGACACGCGCGAGGGTTGGGAAAGAGGGGGAGTGAGTGAGAGAGAACTAGAGAGAGAGAGAGAGAGAGAGAGAGAGAGAGAGAGAGAGAGAGAGAGAGAGAGAGAGAGAGAGAGAGTGCAACAGCGGAATTGCGGAGCAGTCGGAAATTTCTATAACCCGGTTTTCTCTTTATACACGCGGACGAATTTCTCCTCTGGGGTTCTCACCTACAAACCCTTTTGCCATTTTCTCTCTCGGTTATGGCTCTTGTGTTACACGTTTTTTTCTTTTTCATTTTGTTTTTATTTTGCTCTTTTTTTCTCATTTTTGTTTTTCGTTTTTATTTTCATTTTTTCTCTCGTAGACCCTTCAAGCTGTTGTTGCTGAAAGTAACGAGAGATACGCTGGCATTGTGGCTTTGAAAAAAATTGCAAGAACGACTCGTCTGCTTCTTATCTGAAATGGTTCTTGTTTATCTAGCGCGTATCTTATCTCGCGAATATTTCTTCGTTACGTCGCGTATATTTGATACAAACGGGGTTTTTTGTTTATGTAGAATTTTCTTAGGTGAGGTATAAGGATGAATTTATCTTGAATAGTCTTTATTTACTTGGACTGTCATTATGACAGATAAGGGCAGCAAGATAATGATCAGCTAAATAGTAACGGATCGTTATCTTGAATGGTCATCATGTTTCTAGCCTTAGATTGAATAGCCTTTATCCATCTTACATGTCATTATCTTGAATAGCCTTAATCTATAATATATAACTATGGATAATGATTATTGAAGCTAAGATGGTGCTAGATAAACAAGGTCTGTTCAAGACAACGATTATTCAATATAAAGCCTATTCATGACAAGGACTATTCAATATAAAGCCCATTCATGACAAGGACTATTCAATATAAAGCCTATGCAAGACAAGCCCTATGCGAAATAATGTCTATTCAAGATAAGTACTATTCAAGATATGGCCTACCCAAGATAAGGACTATTCAAGATGCACTAGTCAAGATAAGAGCTGTTCAAGACAAGGACGATTCAAGATGGACTAGTCAAGAAAAGGACTATTCAATATAAGGCCTATTCAAGACAAGGGCTATACAATATAAAACCTATTCAAGACAAGGGCTATACAATATAAGGCCTATACAAGACAAGACCAATTCAAGATAATGTGTATTCGAGATAAGTACTATTCACGATATAGACTACTCAACACAAGGACTATTCAAGATGGACTAGTCAAGATAAGAGCTATTTAAAACAAGGCCTATTCAAGATGGACTAGTCGAGATACGAGCTATTCAAGACAAGGGCTATTCAATATAAGGCCTATTCAAGACAAGGGCTATCCAATATAAGACCTATTCAAGACAAGGGCTATCCAATATAAGACCTATTCAAGACAAGACCTATCCCAGATAAGCTCTATTCAAGATAATGACTACTCAAGATAAGGTCTATTCCAGATAAGGACTAATCAAGATAAGGGCTATTCAAGATAATAAATATTCTGGATAAGCACTAGTTAAGATAATGACTATTCAAGACAAGCACCATTTAAGATAATATTTATTCAAGATAAGGACTATTCAACATAATCCCTTATTTACTTAACCTGTCCTTATCTCGAATAGTCATTATCTATCTTCTAATCATCTTCAATAAATCTTCTATATCTCTCCTATCTTAAACACTCTAACAAATCACAAATAAAGATCTTACCCACTGAAAATAATCGTATTTAAGCGACTGTTTCGATAACCATCCCCAACTCCATCCATAATATAGAATTATCACCAATACTCATTAATAATAATAATAATAATTCAAACGTATCGAGTCGAAAAATGTTCGCATTTAATTAATATCCGAATAAAAATTATTCCCTATTACTTTCGAGCTAGAAAGCAAACAGAAACGATGAAAAACAGCGGAACCACGATTACTCGTAGCTCCGCTCTACAATTTTATATCACAATTAATCCGATGAAATCTAGCTTGATTTACAACGGAACTTAACAAGACACCTCTTTATGGAAGAGAGTCTTTATGAGCGAAGTAAAACGACGAGGGGCCTGTGGGAGGTGTAATTATTTTTCTCACCAAGTTGGAACATATTCTCAGTTTCAAAAGCTTCATGAACGAAAAAAAATACGTTCCACGATCGTTCGACAATGACAGACTTAATATTATAACAAAATTCAACTTCAAATTTATTCACAAAAATTTGAATAAATAAATTATCGTTAAAACAAAATGTCTCGATACTTTTTAGCAGCTTTTGCGAAACGTATTTCGCGTCAAAAGCTCGATAATATTTGGCTCATCAATGCGAGATTATCCACGTACTATATTATTACGATTAATTTTTAATCTCGATGAATGATTAAGTTCATACTCGAAAGCTTTATATTCGTGGCGTTTGGATTATTCCGTGAGAGACACTCGGAGTGTCTACGAGTTCTAGTATAACGATATCGATTTTTAAGCTGTGTGTGCCACGCCTCGTTGTATCCGTGAGCGGTGGTAAAGATTTGGCGCTGTGTGTCGGTTTGCGCGAATGCGAATCATCCTGAACCGATCCAATTGTCACGAATTTTATTTGATTTTTTTTTCTGTAAAAGTAGCGAACAAAAAAAAGAAGGAAAATTTGCGCGATCGAATTAGGATCGTTGAACGACGCAGGCACGATAATCCGATTGATCGTTCCGAAGCGTGCGTGGAGTTAAATCCCTGGGAATAAAAAGAATCTGATACGAGCGTAATTTCGCGAGACTCATCGAATTAAATTATTAATCGTATTCGGCTGGTCAGCCTCGAATCGAATTAAATTTCGATTGCATTTTAAAGTTTGATCCTATTGCAAATCGTTGCGACGATATTAGTTTGTTGTTCCATTTTTTTTTTAATTTGCAAATTCGAAAAATCGAAGGAAATTCTTATTTTTATTTTTCGACATTTTTTTTAAATTCTTGATTTATCAATCTTTCGATTATTTTTAGGCAAGAATTTTTTATTTTCAGGACGTGGTTAATTTCAATCTGAAATTTAATATTTGATTAGATTCGATAGCCAATTCGAGTTTCGGATCGAAATACAAATTTGAGGTCAGCGTTAAAGTTAAATTTAAACTCGAGTTAATATTTAAGTGAATTTCAACTCGAACTCAAACTCCGGTTGAGATTCACTTATAAACATAAGTACAAATTTAAAGTCAATTAAAATATCAACTTTAACGTTAATTGCAAATTTAACATTGAACTTGAGCTCAGACGATTTTTAAATATAAGTTAAACTCGAAAGTCAATTAAAATATCAACTTTAACGTTAATTGCAAATTTAACATTGAACTTGAGTTCAGACGATTTTTAAACACAAGTTAAACTCGAAAGTCAATTAAAATATCAACTTTAACGTTAATTGCAAATTTAACATTGAACTTGAGTTCAGACGATTTTTAAACACAAGTTAAACTCGAAAGTCAATTAAAATATCAACTTTAACGTTAATTGCAAATTTAACATTGAACTTGAGTTCAGACGATTTTTAAACATAAGTTAAACTCGAAAGTCAATTAAAATATCAACTTTAAAGTTAATTGCAAATTTAACATTGAACTTGAGTTCAGACGATTTTTAAACATAAGTTAAATTCGAAAGTCAATTAAAATATCAACTTTAACGTTAATTGAAAATTTAACATTGAACTTGAGTTCAGACGATTTTTAAACATAAGTTAAACTCGAAACTCAATTAAAATATCAACTTTAACGTTAATTACAAATTTAACATTGAACTTGAGTTCAGACGATTTTTAAACACAAGTTAAACTCGAAAGTCAATAAAAATATCAACTTTAACGTTAATTGCAAATTTAACATTGAACTTGAGTTCAGACGATTTTTAAACATAAGTTAAACTCGAAAGTCAATTAAAATATCAACTTTAAAGTTAATTGCAAATTTAACATTGAACTTGAGTTCAGACGATTTTTAAACACAAGTTAAACTCGAAAGTCAATTAAAATATCAACTTTAACGTTAATTGCAAATTTAACATTGAACTTGAGTTCAGACGATTTTTAAACATAAGTTAAACTCGAAAGTCAATTAAAATATCAACTTTAACGTTGATTGCAAATTTAACATTGAACTTGAGTTCAGACGATTTTTAAACATAAGTGAAACTCGAAAGTCAATTAAAATATCAACTTTAACGTTAATTACAAATTTAACATTGAACTTGAGCTCAGACGATTTTTAAATATAAGTTAAACTCGAAAGTCAATTAAAATATCAACTTTAACGTTAATTACAAATTTAACATTGAACTTGAGTTCAGACGGTTTTTAAACATAAGTTAAACTCGAAAGTCAATTAAAATATCAACTTTAATGTTAATTGCTAATTTAACATTGAACTTGAGTTCAGACGATTTTTAAACACGAGTTAAACTCGAAACTCGGATAAAAAATAGAATTTAAAATTTGAGTCAAACTCGATGGTTATATCTGAAATTAAATTTCGAGTTAACGGTTTATTTTTGGCAAAAAAAAATGATACTACTGGTAAAGTTTAGTGGCAACTATTACGAATGAGAAACAGTGCCAGAATAGTGACTATTGTTTTCTCGTGGCAATAACTATCCCCCGTAAGACATTATACGAATAATAAACCTGCAAATTGAAAGCCACGTTTCCAGCAGAAAATAACGGAATATAAGTGGTAGTAGTCGCTGTTCCGTCAGGCGCATGCCACTACTTCACGTAAGATACGGTCAATCGAGCTCGACGCCAATGTACCAGACTCCAAACTCTATACAGACGTGTGATATATTAAATTAGATGTCTCGCGAACGAAAAATAAAAATAAAAAATAATCATAATAACAATTTTAATTCATACATCAATTTTTATATTTCGTTGCTTACACGTTCTTTCATTTCTCATGAGTTTTTATAATTTTTTAATTCAAATGTTCATTCAACCAGATTAAAAAATTTTAATTAATTTCTTTTAATTTAGTTTAATAAAATGTTAATTTTTTGCAATTGCAAAAATTGAGGAAAAAGGAATTTTGAAAAGTCCCTCGCTCTAACTTTTTTAACTGATTTTCTTTTTTTCAGTTGATTTTGGTTAATCCCAATGTTTTTTCTTTCTTTTAATGTTGGTTTGACATTTGTAAAAATGTTTGGGAAAAATGTAACGACAGATCTGGCGAGGCAAAGTGACGGATATGATTCGAATGGCGAAAAAAACAGTGGTTTGTTGGCGGGCAATGGCAGATTTAGTTTTGAGGCAGATTAAGGCCGTGACGTGAGGCAGATAAATGGCAGATTTGTGGCAGGTTGGCTGCCCGTTCGAGGTGGCATATTTTAAGCGGATTATAGGCATTATCAAGGTTTAATTTGCGAAATGTAAACGGTCATAACGACACGGAGGGAAATTGAATACGGTTAATGCAACAAAACAGATGTCGACAATATCACGGAGGTAATAATTTTCTAAAAATCACGGAAATTATTCTCAAAATTTGTATAATTATTCTTCAAGTTTGTAATATTAGAATCTGAGTATTATAAATATTTTAAATATTATAAATTCATTCAAAGAATTGCGGAAATGATTCTCAAACTTTTTTAAATTATTGCTTCTAGCTTATAATATTATATTTTTAATATCATAAATACTATTCCCAAAATTGCGGAAATTATTCTCAAAATTGAAAAAATTATTTTTCAAACTTATAATATAATAAATATTTTAAATATTATAAATCCATTCCAAAAATCGCGGAAATTATTCTCAAAATTTATAAAATTGTTCTCAAAAATTTTAAAATTATTCTCAAAAATTTTTTTAATTATTCTTCAAATTTCTAATATTATGTTCTAAATATTACAAATTCGTTCATACAAATTTTCCAAAAAATTTCTCATTCACTAAATCTCCAAATTTTCTAAAATCTCAAATCGTTCAAAAAAATTCCTATCTCCTTCAACTAAAACAAAAAACAAATATTCTCAAAAATTCCTATTTTTCGAAAACCTTCAATTTTACAAAAATTCAAATTTACCAAAGTTCCAAATTTTCACAAAATTACAATTATTTTAAAAATAAATGTACACCACACGTAACGTATTGTTTTCCTCGAGAGATAAAGGTTTGAATTTCAATTTGCAAATTGTTTCTTGCAAGCGTTGGCTCGCTCGCGAAATTACCTTCGCGAAGGAGCGAGAATTATAAGAAAGCAATACAAGCGCGAATTCCAATTTGCTTCACCTTTTTAAAAAATGATGCACGTATTAAAAAAACAAAAAAAAAAATTTCTTGCCCTCGTGTGTTCGTAGATGAAAACCTATGTAGCTTGAGTTATCAGCTGCAGAGCCCGATGGTTGGTCACACAGTGAACATTCTTACGGTTACCCAATCCACGTACGTCCGTCAATTCATCGTTCTTAGCGAGGAAATCGAAAACGGAATGAAAGAAGCCAAGTTGAACATCGAATTTCTTCGACTGCTGCGGAAGCCTTGCGACGATTTGAACGAATGTACGAGTCCCGAAGGGATTACTCAATACGTAAGAAAAATTCTTCACCTCTTTCGCGTCATCTGGCTGAATTCCCCATACTTCAAAGATCGCGACAGAATATGTAATCTCTTCGTCGCTCTCAACAACCAAATAATCATACTTCTACGGAGCTTCGTCGATTTCAAACAAATTTTTGCCGGCAACACGAGAAGAGGCATGAACTTGTTTGCAAAGTGCATCGAAGCTTGCGAGGATTACAAGAAATTATATGCAAAGGTTTGTCGCGTCATTCAGAACTAATAAATATTCATTCAAAACTAAATAATAATAATAATAATACAATTATTACAAAAGAATTGTTTTTTCATATTTTATTTTATTATTATATTATTTATTATATTATTATATTATTATTTTATTATTTTATTATTTAATTATTTTATTATTATTATATTATTATTATATTATTATATTATTATATTATTATTTTATTATTTTATTATTATTATATTATTATTATATTATTATATTATTATTTTATTATTTTATTATTATTATATTATTATATTATTATATTATTATTTTATTACTATTATATTATTATATTATTATTATATTATTATTTTATTATTATTATAATATTATTATATTATTATAATATTATTATTTTATTATTATTATATTATTATTATATTATTATTATATTATTATATTATTATTTTATTATTATTATATTATATAATAATTTTATAGAATATTAATAATAATAGTAAAATATTTATAATAATAATAATACAAATGATAAAATAATGGTAATAATAATAATAAACAAAATATAATAATAATGCTACGAATGCAGCGTAGAATTTATGGTTTGAATTAGTCAAGTCAATATCTGGTCCAAAGAAAAATAAAGAAAGAAAAGGAAAGGGAGAAAATCAAGGGAAAGCCACGAGTTAAGAAGTTTGGCCAGCCAGGATCGTGTGTGCCGTCGTTCGAACGGTTCAAAGTTTGAATCATGATTACAGTTCCATACCTTGAGATAACACGCACCG